>JAAVUA010000029.1:0-167510 GCA_014898875.1 Fusarium miscanthi
TTATTTAATTTAAAAGAGTTAATAAATAATATTTTATTTTAACCTAAGTAATTTAAAAACTATTATAATAAAAACTTTAAATAAATTAATAATCCTCTTTATACCTATTAGCTTATAACTTTTATCCTCCTATAAAATTATTCTTTTATTATTATACTATAATTCAAGCTCTTTACTATCCCCAGAAGCCCAAGGATCATCTGCCTCAACAGCCCGCACAATACTTTCCACATTCTCATGACGCGGAACAATAGTGGCCTCAAACTCAACAGGATGGCTTAGAAGACCAGGTAAGAAATCTGCTTTAATATCAACCTCTTTACCATCCCGCATAACTTTGCTTATCTTGTAAGCTGCCAAGGTTTGCATAATTGTCAGAGAAAAGGTAGCTTCGGCTAGGAACCGACCGGGACATATACGTCGTCCAAACCCAAATACATATTGCCTCGGGTTCGGCTCTGGTGTTTTATAAGGGATGCCATCATCCGTCTCCTCGCACAAGAATCGGGAAGGATTGAATGATAAAGGATCTTTGTATACAGTTGGGTCTTGAGTGAAAGCCCTGCCCAGATTATTTGAGTTAATAGCGCTCTTTTGACAGGTGGTAAATGAAGTATATGTATGAGTACACACCAGATATTGGGTACTAAGATGGAGCCCTTGGGAATGATGTAGTCTCTGCAGGCAATATCCTTAGTGGCCCGATGAGGTATGCCAGTTGGGGCAACTGGATGCCAACGAAGGACTTCACTAATAAGTGCTTGGACGAAGGGTAGGTTTTCAATGTCCTTAGGCTCGGGTAAGCGATCGCGGCCGACGATCTTGTCTATCTCCATTTGGGCCCTGAGTTGTACATCTGGATTTTGTAGCATAGCGAGGAAGAATGTGTGAATGGTTATAACAGTCTTATCGTACGATCAGTATCACATGATATCTAGTGATCTCAAATCGGCTGAGCGAGGTAGTGATTAATACTTGCACGTACCGTATCTGAACCAGCCGCATACATGGTTGCGGCAGTCCATTTGATTGTCCTTTGCTCTAAAGGCGAAGGTTTATGGCCCAGATCGTCTAGGTGCCTTGACACATACGAGCCTCGATGTTTGCCGCCATCTATTTGACGGAGGACGAAGCTGTATGGCTTCTCAGAGAGGTCATCAAGGGTCTGCTTCCATACATAAGCGAGACGCTTTACGTGTGCTCCAGGGAAACAGGATGGGAGATATTTAACTGATTTGATTCATTAGCAAGCTAGAGATTATTATCGATTAGATTTGTAGTTCCTTACGAACTGGGAGAGTATCCACGGCCCAGGCACCAGGGGAAGCTGCAGGTATAACTTGCTGTGCAGATAAGTCGGAAAGGTCTAAAAGTGTATCTGGTCCACGAGGCTCAACACGGTATCCGTAGGCTATTTTCAAGATGGTGGCTCCTGTCTGTCTTTATTTCGCCCCAGTCAGGCGGTGTTAGTGTTTCTGGGATGGTATGTAAAAAAAGGGCGTTTCTTAGGCGCAAAGTACCTCCTAATGTGAGAGACAAATCTTTTCGGGTCTTCAAGAAGGCGCAAAAGAAAAAGCTTCCCCTCAAAGTTGAGCTGATCCGCATAGGTCTCTATGTGCTTCGGGGACCCGAGTGCCTGTAAGATGCTTTTCCTTTCCACACGAACAATATCAATATTGGGTTGGAAAGAAACCTGACGGTCCCAACCAGTTCTGTATGCATAGTGTAAGTGGACTGGAAGATACAGGATAGACCAAACTTACAGATCACCGAGAACAACACTGAGCGGCCTGGAAGCCGTGTCCATAGAGTGTTTTTCCATGACCTCATTCGCAACAGCCGCGTCATTGAGTATAATAATGACCTGTCCCATTGTGGTGATTGAGCTTATTGGGCCTGTGATCATCGTTTAGTGTCGGCACGCTGTTTAATAACACGGAAGTGCTTGGAGGCCCACCATAGGCATCTTTGAACTTGTACCAGTGCTCCCAGTCCTTCTTTCCATGAGAAGGAAGATCAGATAAGTTACCAATAAGCGGCCAGCCTGAGGGGCCCGGGGGAAGGTATCGGGATATCCAAAAGTTCTTGAGAACTATAGATATGGCGTAGAGACAGCAAAATAAAACCAGAGCGAGTACAATAATCATGATATTGGATAGAGTTGGATCGTGATGAGTAGAGTGCAATGTATGGTTAGTAAGAAATGAGTTAGAGGTGTATAACTATATGAGGGCCTTC
The DNA here is from genome assembly GCA_014898875.1 of Fusarium miscanthi. Taxonomy (NCBI): domain Eukaryota; kingdom Fungi; phylum Ascomycota; class Sordariomycetes; order Hypocreales; family Nectriaceae; genus Fusarium; species Fusarium miscanthi. The sequence continues at coordinate 2,239 of JAAVUA010000029.1, forward strand.
TGCTAGGGGATTTATTATAGGCAAGTACTGTGCTGTCTACACATACCATGCGGCTTGTTTTATGGATTGTTGGGCGTAACTGTTCTAGCTTCTCCTGGTCAGGTATGTTGGGTTCCTTATGTCAAGACCAGAACTCCTGGAGAACTTCAAGGTACATCTAAGAACTTCTCAGTTCTATACAACAAGTGGCAACTAATACGGCCAATGACATCCACAGCAACGGTGAATAAAGCTAATATACAAGCCATTACGTCAATAAACAAGACTTTGCGATACTTGAGTGCGTCACGGAAGCAGATAAATCTGTTTGCCTACGTCACAGGTATGCCAACACATAATTTATGTGCTGCAGGAAATTCTAGATGAGTCTGTCTGACCTCATAGTCCATGGATGATCAGCCGCGTTTTGCATACAAGCTGTTCCGAGCCGGAAATGGTCTCGATGGGTGGATATATAAAGTTGCCTCATTCACCCCTCAGTCTAAGGAGCATCACACTTAATATTAGCCCTTCAAGATAGCGAACTATTAAGTACAACTAGTCTCAGAATCGGTCGTCATTATGGCTACCAAATCGCTTCCCCCGACAAAAGTGATCATCATTGGAGCCGGATTTTCTGGTGTGACCATGGCTTGCAATCTGCAGCTGCACCTTGGCATTGACGACTACTGCATTTATGATCGCAGTCCTCAGATTGGTGGTGCGTGGTATGCCAACACATGTCAGTGTTTCCTCTGCTATTCGGTCTTGGCTATATGGAAAGTATCGATTTGATCTAACTGGCTTTGTAGACCCGGGTTGTGCAGTCGACATCCCCGGCTTCTGCTACACCCTCTCCTTCGCTCCTAAGCCTATGTTCTCCCACCTCTACCCCCAGCAGAGCGATATTCTTGCCTACATCAACTCGGTGGCGAGGCACTTTGGTGTTCGCACGCACTTCACTGGGTCAATGGAATGGAGAGGGTGTGAATGGGACGAATCAGCACAGAGATGGATCGTCCATGTAGAGGATTTGGCTTCGGAGCAACGATACAAACAAGAATGCCAAATCCTGGTCTCATGCGTTGGGGGCCTCACAAACCCTCGAGAGGTCCCCTTTCCCGGTTTACGCAACTTTCAAGGCACTATCATGCATACGGCCAGATGGGATCACACCACTGACTTCAGCGGCAAGCGCGTGGTAGTCATTGGTAGTGGAGGTAAGATCATCTGCTTCTTCTCAAAAAGCGCAGAGACTGACCCGTTGCCTCATGTTATCTAGCTTCGGCTGCCCAGCTAATCCCTGCGTTGGCCGGAACACCGGCATCTATTACGCAGATCGTCAGAGTAAGTCAAATGAAATGCGAAAGCTTCTGTTTGAGCCATTATTGATGGTGGGCTAATGAGACAATCCCGTAGACGCCAGAGTATCTTGTACCAAGCCGGGACTATTTGTTGTCACGTCCAGCTCAACTTCTACTGTATTGGATACCCGGCATGTGGCTTCTTATTCGGACATTGATCTTCTTGTACATGGAAGTGACTTTCTTATACTTTCAAGTATCGAAAATCGGTGAAAAGGGCAGGAGGATGTATGAGAAAGAAAGTCTCGACTACATTCGCAAGTCTATGCCCGGTCAGTTCCCCACCTACCAAGTACCAATCTTATGACTAATATCTACAAGATCATTATTGGCCTTTTTTGGTTCCAAAATACAGGTTTGGATGCAGGGTAAGTTATTGGTTTCATGCAAGCCTCTTTTCTGTCTTGGCTTCATAATATGCGCCAAAGGCTTATGCATGTACCACTATCTAGCGGAGGATCTTTGATAAGGCTTACACAGCTGCCCTCCACCGACCCGACGTCCAGCTCGTGCGTGGCGATGTCGCGGAAGTCCGAGAATCCAGTATCATCGTCAGAGGAGGAAGCAAAATCGAAGCTGACATCATTGTGCGTTCTGGTCCAACTCTACTTCAAATTGTACAGAAACTTGATGGCGAATAGGGCTTATGATATTACAGGTACTTGCGACAGGTTTTGACTTGTCGCATTATGATACGCATGTGCAAGGTATTGGAGGCAAGACTCGCAAAGATCACTGGAATGAGCAAGGGCACAAGTCAACTTTCAAATCCGTTGCTATGCACGGCTTTCCTAACTTCTTCTTCGTCCTTGGCCCGAACTCTGGGAGGCTGCACACCTCGACACTGATGTCAATCGAATGGTAGGTGTTCCCTTTAGGTTGTTAAGTGACTAGCTGGGATTCTAATCTAAAAATATGCAGGCATAGCGAATACATTACCAAGGTCATCAAACCTGTAACTGATGGCCATTCAGATGTAGTTCAGGTCCAGGCCGAAAGCGAGAAAGATTACCAAAAAAAGCTTCTTCATGCACTTGACTATACTGTCCATGACGGGTCTTGCTCCAGTGTATGTTGCGCACTTCTCACTACCCTGTATCCTATAACCAAGACATAAGCGGCACTCGTCTATATAATGTCCGGTTAACTCAAATCTGACTATTTGTGCAGAACCTCATCGATAAAGAAACGGGCAAGAACTGGTTTCTTTACCCGTGGAGCTCATTTTACCTATGGTATGAGACTAAGTGGGATACACTCGAAGATTGGGAGTATGATAGGCTCAAGGGACAAGACTCGAGTCGCTCCCAGGATGATATTATAGGCAGGAAAATGAGTGCAGTATCTGAGGGCCAGTAATAGTATGATATAAAGTCGTGGGTGGATCATACAGCCCTGGATCCTTTTACGCATCAGACTTCTAGCTTTTTCCAACAGACCAAGTCAATCTCATGCAGCGATAATGTACCAACAACAGTTTTCAGACTAGCTCCAGCCTCATGTAATGCCACCCTAGCACCCAAGATCTACAACCTACGTGTCTCGCCATCTAGTCGGCTGACGCTCCTGTTCCCCGTGTGTGTGCTGCATATGCAATCATGCGTCAATTGACTAAGTGACGCGTGGTAAAGTTCTAACTGTGGACCAGTATGTATGATGATAAGATGCGAAATGGCTAATAAGATTGACGGGATATTATTGAGATATGATTATTAGTCCTTCATTTGTACCTTCTGTGTAAAAGTTATAATAAGCTGTTCACTTAAGTTTAACAGCTTGATTGAGTTTTACAAAAACACTTCTCTAACACTTGTTCATAACCTATTATTCCATAAACTAAGTAAATGAAAATGCATACGAATGGCTTTGCCAAACTTTCCGCATCCTGGCTTCTCTCTATGCCGTATCACTTCCCCACTCCCATATCCTGGTTGTCGACGTGGGTCGTCAATTTGGCTTTGGTACTACTTGGCTCAATCGTTTTATTTCTCATTATAACGAATTTTCTGGTCCTACGAGATACCAAGTGTCTCCGCACCCAGGAGCCAGTCGCCTTCGGCCGACCGCTGCTCTTTCCTACAGTTATTACCCATACCAGGGTATTCCCTATCAGGAACATTTTTCGATATCGGCTTCTTCTAATCGGAATTCCAGTTGGATGTCGTGGCAGGATAGGCAACTTCTTGTCCATTGATGAACCGATCAAAGAATCAGCAGAAGGCAGAGATGCTAGAATATCCTGGAAGACTGTGATTGGCACGTGGTTCAGCTTTGATCCAGTTCGCTACCTACACAGGGGTGATGATGGCAATGGCTTGGAATTCAAGCTCCACCAGTTTTTAAGGAGCCAGGGAGGTCTCCCACTGCAGCAAACACTCACTGTAATATCGTTATACTGATTATCTCTGTAGAAAGAAGATCCAGCGCAATGGCCTCACGCATACCTTGTTAGTGTCCCCCGCTTTCTGTTCTGGTCACGAAGCGTGGTCACTTGGTGGTATCTATACTCTGCCGACTGTCAGCTCGACGCAATGATTATGGAAATCAACAATTCATTTGACGAAAAGAGGAACGTACTTTTTAGAGTCGACCCCAATCGGTCAGAGCATGGGGAACCTCGTAACGCACTGTACACCGGCTATTGGAAGAAGGAAGTGTATGCCTCCCCTTTTGAACGAGTAGAAGGAAAGTTGGTGGAAAAAGTTGCGGATCCGCTTCACGCAGCAGATCTGGTTTCAGGAAAAACCTTGACGATTACCTCGGCTGTTAGTGATGAGGGCAAGTTGAAGTTCACGACCAGAATCTCACTTGATGGAGCCCCCATCGATCCGACTGGAGCTACTTTCTTGCAAATGTTACGAATATTGGTTCAATGGACGCTACCCGGCACACTCACCACGCCAAGAATCATCTTTCAAGCTATGCGAATCCACCACTATCTTGGCACCATGAAAATGAAAACGAAGCCAGTCATCCGCCCTGGCAGCGTCCCCCGTCACGCAACCAAATCGGAAAGGTACGTAGACCTATACAGCCAACTTGAGGATGTTTTCACAACTCACCGTTTTCTGTCTGGTTCTAGGGTCTTGGAGCGAGCTTTTCGCCTGTGGATCACATTCATTCTTGACGAGAACTCGAAAGTGGGCAATTGGGAAATCGACTACAAACCCTCGATATCCAATTCAAATGACATAATCCGGTTAAAGCCAGAGCATTTGGGTTCAAGCAGCCCCCAAACACCTCCTGTTGTGTTGAAAGTTGAGGTCGTAGACCCAAGCTTTTACAGGGCTTTGGTGCAAGCCAAGGATATTGGGGAAGTTCTGGCGGAGCAGATGACCCCCCGTGGCGATGACGCTGACCCCTTGACCTGCGCTATCGTGGTGAGTGATGCCGCCCTTCTTCGGAAGCTGGCCGCCCGCTCTGGCTTTGCGGCTGCGCCCCCGCCACCAAATGCATCTGGGTACGCTCTCGACCATTTCGTGCACTCGCATGCAGATGCGTCGCTTGCTTCTGCCTACAGAGCCGTCACAAGGCGATACAGGGTTGCGGACTACCTGCTCCTTGGATCCAGATGGATCTCCTAGAGCTTTTAGTTATCATTCTCACTTGGAATCTGGATGTAGATCTTGCGTTTTCTTGAGTCGTTCCGGAGCTTTTCACTTGTATGCATGGCGGTGGGGACAGATAAAGCCAGTTGCAGGACCGAACCGTACACGTAGTAAATATGCATTACTCCTATTTCAGTATGTGCCAACACTGAATTTACTATGTAAGATAAACTGGCTGACCTGTTGTGGTCACATGGAAGGTGGAGGCCCTCAGAGTTAAGCCAGATGATTCGGATCTGCGCTCTCTCAACGTGGTGCATATGCATATGCAGGTTTATCCGCTTTCATCACACGGCTGCAATCAACGTGTCCACATTATTAAGCCACTGCTGAAGAGGCTTTTTCACTGGTGTTATTACCTCATGTGATATATGTGCCATGACGTTATCTTGCTTCGTATTGCCGAAATTATGTGGTATCATCTACTTATTAAGGCTTAAACGCTTTGCAATAAGGCCCGGCTGTGACATTGCTTCCCAGTAACACGATTATCAGTCATACCATTATTAGCACACCACAACCTTTACGATGAGCACTTCTTTTCAAGTCTTTCGGGGTACAAAGGACGGCAGTATAGTGTCGTCGGAAACTTCCTCAGTGCTTACAAGTAACCAGGTGTTTATTGAGACCACACACTCGGGTGTTTGCGGAACGGACGAAATTTTCCTCCATTCCGGTCAAGCCTTAGGCCATGAGGGTGTAGGAATCGTGCGTCAAGTTAGCCCAGGTGTGCACTCTGTGCAAGTTGGTGACCGCGTTGGTTTCGGATACGTTCGAAAGGTTTGCGGCTCCTGTGACAGTTGTATGGCGGGTAAGCGTATCCAGTCTATGACCTTGGCCTCGTATCTTGCTCGGGCGGGAACTCTCTGACGGGAATAAACAGGACTAGATCAGTACTGCAGAACGGTTCGTGTCTACGGGGAATGCGACTTTGACATTGGGTCCTTTGGGTCAGGTGTTGTTTGGGATGCAGACTGCCTTTTCCCGATTCCCCAGGATTACAAATCCGAGCATGCAGCTGCTTTAATGTGTGCCGGTGCTTCGGTTTGGGAGTGCCTCCAGGACGGGCCTGCGAGACCAGGAGAGCGCGTCGGGGTTCTGGGCGTCGGCGGTCTTGGTCACCTGGCTGTCAAACTTGCCTCATCCATGGGCTGCGAAGTCGTCGTTCTCTCCACATCTGAGTCCAAGCGGGAGGACGCCATGTCATTTGGTGCCAGCGAGTTCCATGTCTTCAACCGATCGGCAGAACACGCACAGAAAATACAACCTCTAAAACGTCTTCTTCTCTGCAGCAACTCTTCAAGCGTGGAAGACTTTACAGCGTAGGCGCAATTCTGGTCGGCCGGCATGACCTCTAATTTGCTGACGAGACCTTCAGGATCGTACCCCATATGGACACCAGCGGCGTCATTTACCCCCTTACCGTATCTTTCGGAGATATCAAGATACCGTTACTCGCGGTCATGGCGAAGGGCTTACGTATCCAGGGGACTCGAGTGAGCTCCAGACGGACTATGAGAAGCCTGCTCAAATTTGCGGCTCAGTGCAACATTACACCTGACATCATGACCTTTCCCTTGACTTCAGAGGGAATCGAGACTTCCATGCACGAGCTGAGGGAGGGGCGCATCAAATACCGGGCTGTTCTGATCCGGTAATAGTTTGGTCATTAATCGTTTTTACTTCGAGGAGGACAAATTAGTCGATTGACTTGGCATGCTTGGAGATATCTAATGCGGAATTGCCTGATGACACCCTCTCGACCTTTTTAATGCATTAAGAAAGTGTGCCACGCCAGATACGTTGCATCATGTCATTTGTCATGCAGTGATGATACTCCACACATGCATGCTTTGTGATACTTGTAGATCGACCGGGTAGCAAGGAGTAAGTATGGTGATATGATAACAGGTCCCCACGCAAAATGCTTGATGGATTTTGTTAATAACCCCTTTCCTTTATATCACATCTCACTTCTAAACTAAGAATTCAACCATGTCACATCGAATCGAAGGAGTAGTTTTCATCACCGGAGCAGCCTCAGGTTTGTCAATTCTGGGTTTTGACCCGAGCCCTTTGCCATGAGACCCTCCGCCGCCGCTGACAACGCCTCTTTGAAAAGGGATTGGAGTCGAGTGCGCCACCAGGCTTATCGCTCGAGGGGTGTCAAGCCTTTGCCTGGCAGACATCAATCAGCCAGGACTTGAAAAGCTTGAGGCCGACATCCACGCATCTTATCCCGAGACTGATCTTCTTTTGCTCGTTCTGGACGTTACAAGCGAGGATTCGGTCACTACAGTTGTGGCAAAGGCTGTTGACAGATTCGGGAGAATCGACATCGCGATCCACTCTGCAGGAGTAGGAGACATTATGAAACCTACTCACAAGGTTACCATGCAGGATTGGAGACGTATCACGGAAGTAAACCAAACAGGTACTTGGCTGTGTCAGCGCGCTATACTTCGACAAATGATGAAGCAAGAGTAACAGCTGTATCTCCATAGCGTTGTTTGAGCCAAGGCTGACAATCACGGACAGTTCAGGGCCTTCCTCGACTCGGGGCATCATCGTCAACGTGGCCTCGTCTTTGGGATTGAAGCCACCAATCAGTACTATGCCATCGCCAACGTACTCAGCGTCAAAGCATGGTAAGTCAACGATATCGCCAATGATGCAATGACGACAAGCACTAGCTAGGTGTGACTCTTACTAACCATGATTTTTCAGCCGTCATTGGCCTCACCAAGTCTGTAAGTATTCTTGCATACAGCTCCGCGCTCAACTCAGGATCTGATTCCATATTTAGGACGCCAAGTTTTATGCAGCCCACGGTATCCGTATCAATGCGGTCTGTCCTGGGTAAGTCATCGTGTTGCTTACCCTTGCTAAGGCATTACTAACATATATCGGGACTAGCTGGGTGCGAACACCAATGACTCAATCTGGTCTGGACTCCGGATTGTTCAGTGAAGATATCAGCATGAGTCCTATGGGCAGAGCCGCTGAAGTCCACGAGGTTGCAGAGCCAATCCTTTTTCTTGTCTCGGCATCAAGTAGCTTCATTTGTGGGGTCACTTTGTGCGTTGACGGCGGCTACTCTCTTTAAGCCTCTTCGTGAGGACGTGGCGTAAGATATCTTTGGCTCGCGTATATTTCGTAGTGAGTATTGATGCCTGATGTGACATTGGGTGTGTTGGGCTGAACTAAGACTGTTTCTCTGAGGCTTTTCTCCAGCATTTTGTTGCTTGCATCCGGCTTGGACTTGGCTAGACCCGTAAATCGGTTACTTTGGATGACATAGTCCCTGTCCGTTTTCTTTGCGATCTTTGATCTTCAACTGGACGTGCTGCTGTTTGTGTATTGGAGAGTATCTGGTGCATCTACAGTATGCAATGCAAATCATACGCACACTAGATTGGACAGAGGGTCGAGCTCCTTTACACAAAACAAGGCCTGGGTGAGACCTGCAGGCGGTTGCAACGTCACGTAGAGTCTGGGCCCCCACATCGGTCTAACCGATGACCATATGCAGGAGCACTGATAGGGTACAAATTCGCTATCTTCAAACTGCATATGCAATTTTAAATTGAGGCCTCCACTGCAAGCTCAGCCTCAGCCGAGAGAGACAAAAAGTCCTTTCTCCTATTCGCGGGCATCATATACACTTGCCGAAAGTTGCCACATTGTTTTCCCAGCTACGAAACTTCCCAAACCTCCAGCCTTCGCTCAGCGGCCTTTTGCTGGCCTAAAGTGCCACCGGAGGCCAAGATTTCTTCAGTCCCGCTCCCATACTCGCCATTGGCATATCAATACACAATAGAAGGGACGACATGGGTGACGATGTTAAAATGGACATCTTTCGGCCTAAGCTGTACTGATATTGCTATAACAAATCTACGCATACAAAGTACCATGGTCGAACGTTGCTTGGGTATGAATCTATAAATGTCTTGTCCCTTCTTTGGCCCAAAGTCCGTCTCCGTTCGACAGGCATCACGGAGCAAGATATCCTCAGCGATTTTTTACAGTAGATGCCAACTTTCTGTGTGCTTGTCTGTCCTTTCACCTTGTATACGCCAGGATGAATATCGGAACCTCGTCATTGGGTGTCTTATCAAGGCGCAGATTGGTTTGATTGTGCAGTTGTCATCAGCCGTTACTTTGCTACTGAAGTGCTAGACCTGCCTGTATCGGTATCCAACGCGAGTCGTCACAATTCCAGAGAGCTTGATCACGCAACAGCCCACGGCCAAACTTTCTATTATGCCAAGTAGAAAAATATTCACTACATATAAAAGTGTGAGGCTCGCAGCTGGAGTATTATCCTTGCTGATTTCCAACACTATATGCTGCTCTATCATTAGAACTGAGCATAATCCTAGTCTCAGATCAAACACCTCATCGAAATTCCACGATGGAGCGTTCACCACTTCTCCATAATTTGAATTCCTCTACCCCCCGCTCATAAATATTTGGTAGAAAGCTCGAATGCTGCGGCGCGGCATCTGGCGCGCTATGCGCTATCTCCATCCTACTCAGTTTTGCTACCGCCGGGTTCGTACCACCAAAAGGGACGACCTGGTCTGCAGAACAGACAGCAGAGCACTACCTCTCCCACGAGGCAGGAGTCCAGGCGAGCACAGTACTTCTCCTATTTGCGGGAATGGCATATCTCCCCTACTCGGCGCAAACCAGACCTCCCCCCCTTCCTCAGCAGCCTCCAGCTGGCTTCCGGTGCTACAGCATCTGTGACATTTTTCTCGCCTGCCCTGGTCCTTACCGTTATAACGTACCGCCTAGACCGGTCGGCGGAAATAACCCAGGCCCTGAGTGACTTATACTGGATGATGGTAATGGTGCCTTGGGGGCCCTTTCTCGTTCAAAAGTTTGGATTAGCAGCGGCCATCTTCTGCGATGGCCGCCCGACGCCCCTTTTTTCAAAAAAGATAGGCTGGCTAAATGTTATTGTGCCCTCTCTGTGGTTCCCGACGCTGGGCCTGCACTGCGTTCATACCGGGCCGCTGGCATGGACAGGGGTGTATTCGTTCTGGATTGTTCTTGCTGCTACTGGGTCCCAGCTCTTCATGGACTCGGTTTTTCTCACGAGGGCTGTCGCGAAGGATTAAGGGGGGAACTGAGATGAAACTTTAGCGTCAAACCCTACAGCAGCATTTCATATCGTGGCAAGTTTGTATCAAATGAGCGTACCACTCAACCCCAATCTTTCAATCCACTCAGGCCTCTAGCCTCATTGCTATTTTGTCTTTTCCTAATAACTAGTTATCTTCTAATAAAATTATTACTCTATAAATACTTTACATCTATTGACAATACGCGTAGATATGTTGGAGAAAGTTATTTCTTATTTATTTAATTAGCTAAATATTTCAGCCCGCTAGTCGCCAAGTCAGCCGGCTAGTGTAGCTCTTCTATGTCTTCTCCATCACTATAGGTTTTCTCCTTATCTTTCTTACTGTTAATATCTTCAGATTATAATGTATTGGCTGGAATAACTTCCTCCTGTAGCGGATGATACCTGGGGTGTATAGAAGCCTTATCTATGCTTTGCTGATTTTATTACTTCTTGGCACTATAGGCTAGGATCTGCCGGACTAGTTGAATAATTGCCAGACCTTATGCTCCTATATGACTTGGAGCTGGGAGGATAGATATTTGCTTAGCTGAAATGTTATATAATCTGTCCTAAGTCTGGCTGTTATTATATGCGTTTAAAAAGTAAAAGGCAATAGCTATTTCTGGACATTCTGGTACTTTTTTTTGGTACTCTTTTCTGCTATTAGACTGAAAGGCCTTTTGTAAAAGTGCTGGTATTTTGTGCTGTTTAGCTAGTATAGAAGAAAACGGCTTGTTTGACTGATTGTGTCTTTGCATAAGCCTCTAAGATGTAAGAAATCTTCTGCTTAGCTTTGCTTGAGCTTGTGATATCTGGATCATATTCTTGGTTTCCCTGCCCTAAGAAGCGGTTAATTGCTAAGGCGCGTTGGTCAGGTAGTTGAGTTGATGATTGTAAGATATTGCGCCTTATGCCTTTATATATATATTGCTATTATGTTCTCTCTATCTAGATGCTTATAGTCGTAAGGGAGCCACTATCTATGTCTTTACTACTTAAATGTGACTGGTTTACTGTTTCCTAGCATGTCTGTTTATGTTCTATTATTCTATTTAGATGAGAGCATGAAGCCTGGTCGAGTTCTTCTGGCTCCACTTGCGAGACAGTGCGGTGTTAGTATGGATGACTGGATAGGGAAAAATAAGAATGATATAGGAGAGGAGGTTCTGATATTAGAGAGAATGGAACTAAGTATTGTTTTATTGCAGGTGCAGGTTATAAGGTATAAACTTGGTGATAAGGAGGAGGTATGTGGTTGTTTGATTTAAGTTTAAGCTTTCTACCTAGATAATAAGATGTCTGTAAAGATTGTTTGGGTTGGGCTGAAGAGGGCCCTAGATATTAAGCATTAAGGTTAAGGTATAAAAAATTAAGAGCCTTCTCTTTAAGGCTTGGAGGCAGTAGCTCTAGTGGTCGACTTTGGTCGATCCCGTCCCAGACACTAAACAGTCAAGCCATGTCGAAGTCACCAAGCCATGCCGAGGCCACCAAGCCAAAGGATTCACTTCTTACTTCTCCCGCCACCAAGGAACAATCTACTACAGCTGCTGCGTCGACCGCCTCCCCCACAACCACATTACCCGATGGTCGGGTTACGACCCTCCCCCAGCATAGTAATAGTGGTATCACAAAGGCTCCAGAGTCCACTGAGACGGCTGGAGTCGTTCCGGTTATTATCCCAATCACAATACCGGTACTCAATCCAGATAGAAGCGATGATGGTATCAAGATTCCCTGCGACATATGGTTCTTTAATCTATGCCTCGCTCCCATTGGCGGATGGAGCTTCGTGCTTCCCCCTGGGACTCGTCCACCGTATGTATAAGTCACCTATAGCATGGTCGACGCTGCTGTCAGCTGTAACTGACCTCTCTAGTGGTCCCCCTCCGGTTATCAAGATAGACCAACAACCGCATCTATCAAGGTGGATATCACGTGGTCAATCCCTTGGCTTGGATTCACGTATGTAGCCGTCAAGATTTCCCCGTTCCAATTATGTTAGACTGATATTCATATCTTAGTGTCGACCCAGCCGGTAATCCAACATTCTCCAGCAAGCCGGACGACTGTAAGACTGAGACAGCTGAGATGTACATCATCACTACTTCTTACGGGGGGTTTCAGTTGATGGGACTGTTACATCTACGACAGCACATAACACTATTTCCACTTGCGGCACCATTTACGGCTGTGACGTAGAAGAGGAAGATTCCTCGAGAACCATCTCTAAAACGACTACAGTCAGCACGGAGACCCCTACTATAACAGCCATCAGGCTCACATGGGAGAAATGGGACATAGATGAGTATACAGAAGCACAGCTCAATGACATAGCAGATGCAGCACAAGCTCGACTCGATAAGAAGTTTGGCAGATTAACGTCTCCTACGTCCTGAGTCATGACAACCGAAGCTACTACCGAGTCTTTCCACACACTCACCCGAGCTCCTTCTATTGGTGATCCTATATCGTCTGGCCTCTCATGTGTTTTGACGGCCACTTGTACAGAATGTGGGGGCTCTGGTAACCGAGAAGCATGTGTCGAGAAGCCCACTTGTGCATCTTGGGTCAACACAGCAGCTGTTACCATGACAACACCAGAGATAACACCATTCTATGATGCGGGCTACTAAACATACGCAGCGACAGCTCATGCAGCAATACCAACTCAGGGCGGCCCTCTAAAGCTCTTTATCCTTGTCTCGGATGATAAAGGGGAGGATAGCATTAACAGTGGAGGTGGCGGGAAAGACCTCGAGATCAAGTGGAAAGTTCAGGATGATTCTAGTAAGATGCTCGTTACTTTCATGTTTTTTGACGATGCTAATAACTCCAGGTGGCACTTATGTTGAGCTGCTGTTCAAAACATCAAATACTAATGTGAAACGGTTCACCTTTACGGCAAAAGGCGGTGTTGTGAGTAGTCCAACTATAGATATCATGAGGAAGTGATCTAACACGTACAATAGGTTGCTTGCATACCCAAGTGCAGAGACGATGCAACGACAACAACAGACGTCGATGGCATGGTTTACACTCGCTACCCCTGCCACTCTCCCTACTGTGAGCAAGGTCCCGCGCCTGAGCCGCAAGCTGCCTGTGAGCTAGTTGAAGACGGTCTTGCCATTCCACTCTTCTACACAGTGACAATTGTCGCAAACGGCTACAGCTGGGTCGATGACGATGGGAAAAAGCTGAAGACTGAAGAAAAGGGTTGTGGAGCAATGACGGATTGGTACTCGAGCGCGATTGAAGTTGAGACGGTTGGACTGCACGGCATAAGTTTACTTTCACCTTGCCGATAACCATCAAAGCGGGATACGTAGAGAGGACCATTGCAAGTGCTGGAGGACCCTCAGGTATTCAGTTTGATAACAAGGAGGGTGATTTATGGTGAAAGTTCTGGGTAGTAACTGTATTGTGTTATGAGAGCCAAAGTGATAGCGCTATTGGATTATCACTCCGACTAAGGGATATAGTGCTTCGTCTCAAAGTTAATGTGGCATTCTTCCCAACCCAAAGCGCCCAGATCCCTTAGACCTTGCTCAAAGAGATCAAGAGTCAGAGGTCTTATAAACTCGCCATCCTTCATGTGAGGATATCGCTCATTGGTTTTGAATCTCTCCTCGGCTTCCTGATTCTTCCACTTATGAACCCAGACACACGCTACCACCTCCTGCCCCTCCCATTTTACATTCCCTTCAATCCAACCCAAGCTTGGGGTTGATATGTACGGGTACCTATGCTGAAACTTTCTGCCGTAGGCAGCTGTAGTTCCCAGATGTCGGACTCTGTCCCATACAGCCTTGCGGGTATCCAACGAGATTGAAAGTGGGAAATAGACTCTCTTTAACTCGGTATGAGATGACAGCGCGATCGTGACATAATCTCTGGAGAAGTCAATAACTTCGGTAACCACTGGAATATCCGAGTAAGACCCCAGGCTGGAAAGTAACTCTATGTAGCTATCTGACCGCAAGAACTCTAGCCAGGATCTAGTGTGGTCCCAATTGAGTAGAAGCATACAGTATTGCGCAGATTCCTTAACTCTGCCATAGCAGGCCTGGAGAGTTAGTATATTTTCGCTATGAGGCATTTAAAGTAACGAACATGTGTCCACTCTTCCCTGGTTGGATGGAGAGCATGGAATAATGATTTATCAAGTAAAATATCCTCTGGAAGCTGGAACCTAAACCAAGTAGTAATTGGCTTCTTATGTGGTGATTCATCGGACATTTTTGCGATTTTTCTGGACGTTTCAATAGATGGATGGTAAATATGTAGGGGATACTTTGAAAGATTGTAAGAGTGAGGAAAACAGGTGTTGGCTGGCAGTAGGGATGAAACACCTTATCGGCGATGTAAGATGATTAACCCGACACAGCCCTGTTTCTCAATGCAAGATATTTCATATAGGCTGCTTACCAACCCCCCTGTGTAGAGTAATCATCCCCCTAAGGGTGTGACGTTAAGCTTTTAATTAACTGATTGAGTGAGATGTTTGGGCTAATACAATAACATCAAGGTATTACCCACCTAGGCTGTTGTATTTTTATGATTACTTTTAAATATTCAACCTTTAGCTTCTCTCACCCTCATTCAGCCACTTATAGACAACCCGCGCATCCTTACCTTTATAACGCTCATCCCTCATGGCCTCCTGAAAAGCCTCTTTGGTCGGCCCATCTAGAACGGTCTTTGCTCCAACATCCTCAGCCAGCATTGAACCCATCTGCAGTACCTTCTCACACAGCTCTATGCGAAAACCACCAACATATCCATTCGAACTCGGCACATTCGGCATCACCCCGGGCACAGGGTTAGCCTTAGACGTCACCCAGCACTGACCGCCGCTGGCATTAATGACATCTGATAGAAGCTTCGGATCTAAGCCAGCCTTGACACCAATGTTGAGCGCTTCGGCTGCGGCTACTGAGGTAATGGCGCTGAGGTAGTTGTTGATGATCTTGAATGCAGTGCCGGCGCCGACGTCGCCACATTGGAAGATTCTTTTGCCCATGTGTTTCAGCAGTCCTTCTACCTGAGGGAAGACCATTGCAGACTTGGGTTGAGGAACGCCAACCATGAATGTAAGCGAGCCGTCAATCGCACCCATAGGGCCACCGGACACAGGAGCATCAACGAAAGATAGTGTGTCAGACAGCTTGGCCGAAGCT
This sequence comes from Fusarium miscanthi, assembly GCA_014898875.1. Lineage (NCBI taxonomy): Eukaryota > Fungi > Ascomycota > Sordariomycetes > Hypocreales > Nectriaceae > Fusarium > Fusarium miscanthi. The sequence continues at coordinate 17,501 of JAAVUA010000029.1, forward strand.
TCTTCCGTGGCTTTGGCAACCTTTTTAATGGTGGCAGTCTCGATAGTGCCGCATTCTATGAGCAGCTTTTTTGCTGGGTTACCATCGACAGCAGCTGCTACAGCACCGGCTAGGATGCCTGTGTTGGGGTCCAAGTAGACGGCCTCAACTGCGGTAGCTGTCGGCAGCATAGTAATAACAGTGTCCTAAGTTTATTAGATTTTCTGTACACGAACGGAGCACGGAAACGTACTGCTGCCTTAGTTGCCTCGTAACCGTTCTGAACGACCGACACTTTGCCGAAACCCTTGACCTCGTCTTGGAACTCATTCAGCGCTTCTTGTTTCACATCGGCCACCAGAAAAGACTTGGATGACCCGAGCCCTCTGACCAGATTGACGGCCATAGGGTATCCCATGACGCCCAGTCCTGGCCATCACATTAGTACTATTTGGATCATTGGGTGGTAGGCCTACTTACCTATAAAAGCGATTGTATCGGCTGCAGAAGACATAATGATGATATGGTGACTATATAGAAATATCGATTTAGATTGCTGGGGAAATATTAAATAGATATAGAATTGGAAGGTACCTTGCTAAGACTTGCAAGCATCGTCTAAGCCCATTGACTACCGAACCATAAATTGGCCTTGTCTTTTATGAGATACTACTGTTTTGTGTTCCAAAGTCCACCTCCACACTGAGGTACGTTACAAGAAGTACGTTATAACGTGAAACGACCTTCCCCACATCAACCTTGTGTGTAATTGTAGCGTCTCATCTGTTTTTTGAGGTACGAGCCAATGTGGGGGAGCGTTATTGAAGTACATGCAGACATGTTATGAATTTGGTACTTGTTGTCGAAAATCTCTGCTTCCTATCATCAAGGCGGCATATTATTTAGAAAGCATAGTATGCCAGAGTAGAAAGTGTCAGTTAATATTGATTTGACCTAGAGCTTGCCCGGCCAGAACCGATGCCTGTTCCTCTCCCGCCATGTCTTATCGTGAGCAATAATAACCTCTACTTCAATGTCCTCGTTAAGCATCATTTCCCTCGCGAATTTGTCAATCTGATCCAGTGTCTTCTTCGCTACGCCGATATGCGTGTGCACGCTCCTCGTTCCACCCTTCCCATCATCATACAGAGCGATGTCCTTCTCTCCACTAAGAATTCTCGGATCGTGGCAGCAGTCACCGCCCAGATAAATGAATCGGCACTCGGCAACACGAAGTAATAAGTTGATGTGGCCGTAGAGATGACCGGGGCTGTCTATCACGAAAACACTTCCGTCACCGAACAAATCCAGAACGTGGGCAAGATTTGCCAAAGGCTCCCACGCCCATGAATCCACGGAAACGGAGCTGGGAAGTGTAGCTACCGTCTCAGAGGGTGCACAAGTGTGCTTGGGGGCATGCGGGGCAGCGTCATAACCGTCTTCCTTGGTAGCATAAGGGACAGCTGGGAGTTCGACAGTTCTGGAAGCAGGGAGTTCATCATCATTGAATATTTCTGTTGGGTAGAGAGGCCCAGCGCCATTCTTCAGTAGATCCAACGTCCCAGAGCCAACAACAAAGCAAGCATTGGCAAAGTCAGACGGTGTACCAACATGGTCCCAATGGACGTGACTGAGTATCACCATATCGACATCCGTTGCGGGGTCGAGTAGAGTCTCGCCATTGCTACCTGGTTCCCAGTCAACCCCATAGCGTAGACTGTCGGCGCAATCTGGTCGGCTGATGATGGGGTGACGGTTGGCGATATGTTCTTGTTGCTTGGAAGGGTAGCCAGTCAAATTGCGCTTTAAACCTAGGTCAAAGACAAGATTTACTTCTCCGCTGCCGTCATGAGCCGGGTGTTTGATGAGAAACGCAAGTGGTGGCACGGTTACTCTCTTGTTGCAGTTGGCTTCTGTGATAAATAAGTTCTCGGGAAGAGTGAGGTGCCCAGCATCGAGTGCGGATACGGCCACGTAGACCGGCGAGGACTTGTTCAGGCCAGGCATGATAAAACTCTGAGATCAATTTCGTCGCTTTTATCAAAACGACTGGTGTGCCCTTTCATCGGATGCATGATATAAGTCAAACTGTCTCTCCGCATAATGTATGTGGCCTATGTGGAGGCGGTAGATTACCTCCACAAGACAGGCCAGTGCCAGTTAATTTACTTCTTGAAAGGCTTCTTAAATGAAGAAAAGCTAGAATAGTTTGCTGGTAATATTCTATTGCCCATTTTGATGCAAGTACTTTTCTGACTTATGCTTCAAGGGCCAGTCTGTCTTCAGCAATTGCCCTAGCTTTATCAGCAGCTGCAACAATGGCCAATCCACCAGCTTTACCCTCGACCATGAAGGCACAGCTTCTCAAAGCATACAATCAGCCATACGAGTATTGCAACATACCTTTGCCTTCCATGAAAGAACCCCATGATGTCTTGATCAAGGTCGAAGCCGCTTCCTACTGCCACACAGATGCTGTTCTTGCTGCAGGCAAAATGGCACCCAATCCGCCATCATTTCCACACATTGGCTGTCATGAATTTGCGGGCACAGTAGTAGCATTGGCAAATCCGGCCATCTCACTACGTGTTGGCGACCGAGTTGGCGTGGGGGGCCGATCATTTCGTCCTTGCACGACATGCTTTGAGTGCATTTCCGGTCCGAGTGCGGCGAGCCCAGACGCAGATCCGCCTGGATATTCTGTATACTGCCCAAATAGCGTGAATAACGGAATTAGTGGGCCAGGGGGATTCAGAGAATATGCGGTTGTGGATGCGAGACAGGTCGCGCTTGTGCCAGATGGTGTGAGTACAGTCGACACGTCAGTCATGATGTGTGCCGGTCTAACGATCTACTCTGCTCTCAAACGTTGCCAGTTGCAAAGAGGACAGAGGGTTGGAATCATGGGCTGCGGCGGTGGTCTTGGCCATCTAGGCTTGCAATTTGCCATCGCCATGGGCTTCAGGGTACTTGGCGTGGATAATGCAGACGTGCCTCTGAGTCTCGCGAGGCAAACCACCAGCAAGGCCACGATTGTGGATGCAAGAACAAAAGACGCCGAGACTGTCGTGAAGCTGCTTGGGGAGGAGGATGGTCGTGTCGATCGAGGACATATGGGTCTTGATGCGGTTATCATTCTCCCCGAAAGCCAAGCCGCCTTCTCTTATGGGATAAAGTTGCTTCGAAATCACGGAACGTGTGTCGTGGTATCGTTCCCTGAGAAGCCTTTCCATATCGCAGCACAAGATCTTGTCTTTCGGGACATCACTGTCATGGGTAGCCTGGTGGGAAGTAATAAGCTGCTGCATGAGATGCTGCAGTTTGCAGCCCAGCATCAGATCAGGGCAAGAATTAAAACATATCCGCTGTCTCGGCTTAATGACTTGGTGGCCGAGTACCACAGTGGAAGAGGCGGGAAGTTGGTGATAGATATGACGATGCCAGACAGCTGAGGTCGTTGGGGAGTACTACAATTGAAGTGCATATTGTCCAACGACTGAAAATAGAGGAATTTAATGTAGCTGATATCATTCAGACTCAGCGACTCTCATATTCTCATCTATTTCTCTAGTAAATACTTTCCCCTGCTTCACAACTCATTCTTTGCACCCAATTCCCGCGGTTTCTCTCCCTTCTCAGCCATCTCCTCCAACACCTTCTCCGCCGTCTTCATAGCCTCAACACCCGCTGGCACACCACAGTAGATAGTACAGTGAATTATAGCTTCTCTGATCTCCAACTCCGTCAGTCCATTGTTTCTGGCACCGCGGACGTGCACAGCCAGCTCTGGTGTGCGATTCAGCGCCATGAGCATGCCAATGTTGAGCAGACTGCGCTGCTTCTTCTCTAGTCCGGGGCGGCCCCAGGCGTAGCCCCAGCACCACTCTGTAACTAGCTCCTGTCCTGGGGCTGAGAACTCGGTTGACCCGTTGGCTAGTGCGCGGTCGACGTAGGCGCTGCCGACTACTTCGCGGCGGGTTTTGAGGCCTTGATCGAATAGTGCCTTGTGAAGATCGGTGTACTTAGAGTCGGTGCTGTCCATAGTTTCTAGATGAGGAATGCCTAGTATTGGATACGAATGGTATGCCTTGTGTTTCCGTCAGCTGAGCACCAGAAATAAGAGTTTGAGCAACTGACCGAGGTAATACGTCCGAGAAGACTTAAGGTGATGCTGTACCACAAAAAGACATGGGGTGAGAATCATTTATGAAAGTTCTAGAAAATATGCCAGTACCGGTTTGTAATTGCATTCGTTATGCGCATTGGTGGATGGATGGGGGGTACCAATGTGGGCAATCTGTAAGATCTTGATCCTCAACTCTTCCCCATCTGTGCAGCTTCCATGTGGGGGGAAGGATGACATCCGATGGGTACCAACTATCACTCGTAGCAGTTCAATTGCACTGGATTTCCCTCGAGACCTGCAAATACTCATATACAGCACTTTTGGCAAAGTAAACCTTGAAAGAATTATTCCAATACGTGGTCTTGGCCCTCATGGATCATTTTGCTATTTATGGAACCAACTTAAACACCATATATCTCAGCAATAATGGGAGCAGATACATGGACCGTATGCAAACCCAACAACGTAGCGATCTCCATCACCTCCACGATCTCGTGCGGCGTGGCACCGTATCCCAAAGCATTCTTTATGTGCAGCTTCAACCCTGGCACATAAAGATGTGTAGCGGCGGTATCGAAAGCACAATACATAAGCTCCTTCATCTGAAATCGGCGTAAGCTTCCTTTCACTCAGAGCAGCATCGATTGTGAACTAACCTTGGGGCTCAGGGCTCCTCGTGGTGGGTCATCACCCTTGCCAACATCCTTGATCCACGGAGCACCAGAGAACTCCAAGTATGCCTCAAAGAACTCCGGGTCCAGTCTCAGGAAGTCATCCCAGAAGGTATGCCAATAGCCTCTACGCTGTGTGAATTGCTCCTTGAGCTCGTTCTGCTTATCGTCAAAGTCCCTTGTAATCAAGTCCCCAAACTTGCCCTCCTCCTTGAGAACCTCTACTAGGACAGGTATACCAATGTTGCAGGCATGTATTCCAACAGTGGAGGATAGCTCAATCACCTCCAAAACTTCATAAATCGTGGCTTTCTCTTTGATGGCCGCTTTGACCTGGGTACGGATGCCTGGCTCGTAGAGATGGGTGGCGTTGGCGGAGACGGCGAGGCCGATGAGAGCCTGCTGCTTGGCTGCGAGATGTGTCTTCTTTCGAGGGACAGAGGCGAGAGACAAACAGGTTTTGAAGACCGTGGGGTCCAATCTGAGGATGGACTCCCATCCTTCGTGTAAGCCGCCCTCGCCCATTGAGGCGATGAACTCTTCCCGCAGCTCCTCCCTGCTGTGAGTCATTATTATTTGTTGAGAAACTTCTTCTTGGGTTGGTCTGGTCTGGTATGACTAGGCTCTCCATCAATCAGTATGCCTAAGCTGCTGCCTGTTTATAGCCGGGCTTATCCACAAGCACAATGTGGGGGATGGGTTCAGCCATATCACTAGCCTCTAGGGCCATAGTTGAAGCATTGACTCGAGGTTACGCCCAAATGGGCCTGATTGAATCGGGGGAGAAAGGGAAGCAATAGCAAACGTGCGCATATCCCTATCTAATTATTTCCAAATACAAACAAACAGGTAGCTTCTACGCAAAGACTTTGACTTAGACAATTTCAATTCGGGATATTGGTTCTACAAGCGCTAAGCCCTCAAGGCGCACCAAAGAACCGTTTCAAATTCCTCTCATCATTCTCCCACTCCACATCGTGTGCCAATATAACTTCAACACCCATCCCCTCAAGGTTTTGAATGCTCTCAATTGTTGCTTCCGCCGCCTTACGATCCGCATGAATGCAGCAAGTGTGTCCATAGGCATCTAGCCATTCTCCAATCTCCTTTTCCTTGCGAAATATTCTACGATCATGGCACGCGTCTCCAGCGAGATACACCCACTTTTGGCAACCATCCTGGTCCTTTGTGTGAGCCAGAAGATTGATGTGGCCTGGAAGATGGCCCGGCGCGTCGACTATGTACAGGCTCCCGTCTTGAAATAAGTCTAGTGTGCTCTTTAAACTGCCGAACGGCTTCCAAGATCCATCTAGCATGGCCTTTGACTCGGACTGCTCAATCCTGTCACCATTTTGCTGCTTTGGATCCGGTAGTTGAACGGTCCGAGCTGGGTCTAGGAGGTCACTCTCAAAGAAGGAGTGCCCACCTCGCAGCGTCAATGAAGTTCCTTCAAGAAGGCCCAACGACCCGTTTCCAACAATAAAGGTGCTTTTTGGAAAGTCGCGAGGTTCTCCGATATGATCCCAGTGAACCTAGCCTTCAGTCAGAAACCTCGTACTGACTCTTGGCCAAATACGCAACATACGTGAGAGTACATGACATAATCAATGTCATCTGGCGTGAGCCCTCCTCTCTCCAAACTCTTTACTACATCTGGGTAGGTAGTCATGGGCTGCCTCGTTTCAGTATGCTTTCGGATCGGCTCAGCGTAGCGATTGACATCCCTCCGTAGCCCAAGATCGAAGACTATCCGTGTAGTCTTATTCGTGACTAGAGATTGATGCTGGATGAGGAAGCACAGCGAGGGAACCATCTTCCTCGCACCATCTTCGCATGGACTGATGAATTGATATTCAGGAAGTGTAAAGTGGCCGGCTGATAGGGCATGAAGCTCAACAGTCGCGTTTGGCTTGGCCATCTTGGTGAACGGTGAATTGGACATGGTGAGTGTCACCTATCCCAAATGTATGACATGAGTCAAAAAGAAGCTTTTAAACAAGACACCTGATTATCTCGAGTTATAAGTCGAAATTTGCTATGAGTGTAACTCAAAGCCTTAAACAATAGATAGTGGGAGGACTACCACTAATGCAAGTCCTGTGGATTTGTTTGTCCTCCACATGGAGGTCTGTTGAAGTCCGGAAGTTCTCCCCACTTGCATCAATTCGACATAGGAAGTCTACTCTACAAACTCAGAATTTCCAAGATCATCAATAGCCACGGGTTTGACTCATTTTTTACATCACAATTCGAGACATGATGAAGTCAATATACCTGAGCCAGGAATCTACCCTATGCAGGCTGCAAGTAAAGGCAGACAAATAGAGAAAAGATCCAAGTTTTCAATGTCGTCGCTAGAATTGTTCGAGGTCTTTACCGTCATTCTCCGTAAACAGCTTGTAAATCGACCTGAAGTCTTTGCCCTTGCACTTGGGGTGTACCGCTGCTTTGGTGTAAAAGTCAGAAACCAGATTTCCCAAAACCGTCTTTGATCCAATCCTATCTGCATGATCCAGTGCCATATCCAAAACGCCTTTGGCCATCTCAGTGACGAACCCGCCTTCAAAGTCCCGCGATGCAGATGACAGACTAGACACGCCCTTTACAGGATTCTGATCGCCAGCATTGTAGCAGCCTCCCGTTGATACCCGAAGCACGCTGGCGAGTTTCGCCGGGTCCAGTCCTGAGCGCTCACCCAGCGCCATGGCCTCACATGTACCGATCATGGTAATGCAAGAGAGGTAGTTGTTGATCTGTTTCGTGGCAAGACCGGCGCTTGGCCCACCGCAGTGGAAGATGTTTTCAGATCTTCCTACAAGGCAGAGAATTGGTTTGATGCGCTCAAAAATGGCATCGGACTCGCAGCCGACCATCAATGACAGTGTACCGGTGTTGGCACCTTGTACGCCACCAGAGACGGGGGCATCGACAAAGACGCAATTTTCCAGCTTCTCGACCAGGGTAGCTATGTGTAGGGACGTCTCAATATCGATGGTTGAGCACTCAAGGAACAGCTTCTTCTTCAGATGGCAAGCATCGGCTGATAGAAGGCCTGTTTTGGGGTTTGTGAAGACATCGGCTACATGAGGCCCGGCCGGAAGCATGGTGAAGACAACATCCTAATCCAAGTTAGCTACAGCAATGATTTAATTCATAATTTGACTTACACTCTGCTCAACCACCTCCTTCGGTGTTTGTGCTACTTTCAATCGCGCTTTGCCTGGAGCTTGTGCGAGCCACTGACCCAACCTTTCCTTGTTCAGTTCGCAAACACAAAGGGAGTCCGACTCGGCAATTTTGGATCTAATGTTGTTGGACATGCCCCAGCCCATGACGCCAAGGCCGATGAAGCCATATCTCATAGAGGTATTGGTGAGTGAGCCCATACTCCAAGAATGGCATGCGCTCACAACTATACTGGATGGACTATTCCGGGAAATCCACAGAGTGATAACAAAATACAGAATATTACATACTTGACTTGATTAGTTGATTGATTATACTCAACTTTTATCATTAGTCATTTTCGTTTTGATCAAGAACGGAATCTGCCAACAGTCTGTTACTATCTCTACCGCGCGCGCATTGACGTTGCGAGGTCCTCCACATGCCGCGGCATTTCTACCCCACATTCTCTGTTCAACTGTCGACATTGACACGGTGCATACACTGCATAAGCTATTCTTATCCCCGCAAGGCCCTCTCCCCGCCTTGGACCGGCTCTTTTGGTCGGCTTTACTCTACCCGTTGCTGCAATTTATACCTGTCCTACCTTTTCATGGCCAACTAAGCTACCTCAGTTGGGTTCCCCACGGGCTCGAGCAGACAGGCACATCTGCTTCTCTGTGGCTTGCATCTGCAGTACAATTCACCGAACAGAGCAGACTACTTCTCACCCAATAGAATACGCTGGCCTTCGCGAACATTCTCACATAGAGGCTGACCCATCCACTCAGGCTCTGTCTTGGCCAGCGTATCCTCAAGCTCAATGATCTCATCCCCAGAGATGAAAAATGACTTTCCATTAATCTCTGGCCGTACGATGGGCAGGAAAAGTGCCTTGGCAACACCCAATGGTGTGTTCTTCGGCAGTGTCCAGCTAGCCAGCCAGTCCGCAAGCAGCATGGGGGTAACTAGTAGTACGGATCAGTATACTGAGCTCTAAAGTTCTCGAAATTTGCATGTTGAAAGATTGCGACGTACCGGTGAGCCAAGGAGCTACCGTGTTGACCGTGACATTCCTTTTGGCAGTTTCGGAGCGTAGCGCGCGCATCAACCCGACCACTCCGGCTTTTGCGGTGCAGTACATGTAAATCGGAGGAGCAGGGAAGAATGCCCCGGCAGAAGACGTCAAGACTAGTTGACATTGGATTTCTGGCCATTTGGAGAAGTAATGAAGTGCAATTTTGGTGACATAAAGCTGTCCAACCAGGTTGACGTCGATAGACTTTAGAGATGGTGGTTTGAGACGACCAGTCTGTGCGTCTGTTGCGTCGTCGAGCAGATCCTCATTTGTGTTAATACCAGCGTTGGATAGAACGCTGTGTATCACTCCAAACTTATTATAGCCAGCCTCAAATAAATCCAAGACGTGATCCCAGTTCGACACATCGCAGGTTTTAAACAATACGCGGCCTCCTAGAGTATTCATGAGGGAAGTTCCCTCCTTCTCGTTCCAGTCGCCAAGGATGACATTCGCTCCCTGCTCTATACAATGAATTAGTTTTGACTTGTTCCATGGTTAATTGGTCTCATGCAAAGAGTACCTACCGACAGACGCTTCCAGAGCAGCTCGTCCTATACCTGACGTGCCGCCAATGATAACAATGGTCTTGCCCTTGAGAACAGCGAGGTCGCTGTCATTGACGAGGTATGTAGTCATTGGGTATAACTTGGAAACGATTTAATAGAGTTAGTAGAGCTCCCGATGCCAGGGACCAGGTCAACTCTGAATACTAATACTAATTTTCGTACTGTGGAGTGATATTCTGTCCCACATTGACCACAGAAATCCGGGGTAAAGCGGAGAAAGGCGGGGAGTCTGCTGAGACTAAACCATCAATAGATTAGTTCTCACAGTATGTAACTGCTGACCACGCTCCGGGGTTGGCTTTAGACTACTACTGGATAGCGTGCTGTGAGATCCGGCCCACATGGAATGGCTCGCAAGATCATGGCGGTAAACAGAGACTTCGACCCCTCACTTTCACCTGTCAACCTTCTCGGCGACAATCATAATCATCAAACATTTTCTAGTCGCAGTGCTATCGGGATCATGGCTCCAATTGTTTGCCAAACCTGCGACCGGAGTTTCTCCAAGCTAGAGCATTTAAAGCGTCATGAGCGTTCACGTCTGCGCCCGCACCTCGTAGCTAGTTGTACACTGCTAACATACCCGTAGATACAAAGGTGCGGCCTCATCAGTGCCATATTTGCAAGAAGTCATACGCTCGAAGGTAAGAAGGAGTACCCTACCCATGCAATGTGCATAGCCAGCTCACCGCGGTCTCGTCCGCCCTGCAGCGATGTCCTGTATCGTCACTACAAGAACCATGGCCCAGAAGCTATGAAGAAGCTGTCAGAAAGATCCAAGGCGAAGAAGGGACACAGGCAAACCAGCTCGCCGGAAGGGCCACTGCAAGATCAGCACATCGACAATGCCAGCCTGGACGGAAGCTTGAGTTCCAACCGGAGCCCAAATGGACCGCAGGAATTACCAGAGGGACTCTCCGAGTGGAATATAATCGTCGCTACTACTGTTCAACAGCCATCACCAGATGTATCGAACAACTCAACTGGATCTTGGTCGCAACTTGAGTCCAACGCTGGCGTTCCAACCGCCGATAACCCCGCTCATACCACGCCTGATCACCGGTCGGGCCCAGAGTCCGAAGACAATCCTCCTGCCATGGCTATACAGACTCATCTCAGGGATCCGGAACAGGCGGTTATGGGTTCAAACGTCGCAAGTAATGGAGTGTGTGCCCCATTGGAAATTGCAATGACAATACCTCCCCAACGGGAAGCTTTGTTGACAGACAGCACAATCCCACAGACCATGGGTGAATTGCATTATCCTTTCTCACACGCTGAGGAGATGGGCACGCCGATGATTCTGGACGGAGGAAGTCCTTTCACCCTGCCTCAAGAGGATTGGTGGCTTTCCTTTGGCAATTTCGACATGTCGACCGTTCCCAATGGCACAGCGCTGGATGTACCGGAAGTGATTGCGGACAGTAGTGGCAATGGAATAGCTCCCGTTCCTCCAGTTGATGATCAAGTTCACTCAGGTAACAACAGCCATCATGATACTACGACCCCCTTGAGCAAGCAGCTTCCAAGGTTGCAGCACGTCTGGGCTCGGCGGTCAAGTGAAGCATCAAAACCCATGGCGAACCTGTGGCACGCGTTGTCTACAGGGAGGGGGTTATTCGGCAATCTCGAAGAAAACCCTGTTAGCGACTCTACCAAATTCAGGCGGTATCTTACCCTGAACAACGAAACAAGGCAGCAGGTGTGCAATGTTTTCCGGTCCATGTTAGAACCAGCAGCTGGCGACGTGTCTTCATCTTTGCCAGCGCCTGAAACGGTGGAAATCGCGTACGAGCAGTACTGGATCCATCATCACAATGTCTTGCCAGTGATTCACGCTCCTACGTTTCAAGCCGAAAAGGCCCCTCTGGATCTAGTAGTGACTTTGTGTACGATTGGATTTAGTGTTATGGGGACCCCGGAGCTGAATCGTCTGATAGACAGAGCATACCCTGTAAGTGCGCCTTTGTTATTTGAATCAGATTTTGCGTCTGACTTTTCTTCTCTAGAGTGTTCTCAAGCGAGTTTCAGACCTTCTACAGGCTGTGGAGAGCAACGACAACATGAAATTGACAGAACGTCTTGAGACGATGATGACGGTTCTACTTGCATTGAACCTCGGCGCTATCAACAGCGTGAGTGCCTCTATGCCAATGCACAAAAGAAAAGAAATCCAAACTAACAACTTCAAGAGCCGAGACGTATTTGCAGATATCGAACCTATATATGCTGCGCTCCATGCCAGGCTATTAAACGTCAGTAAAGCCTTCACCTGAGGACCGGGATATGGGCTAACCCAAGGTTCACAGAGAGCGCAAAAGGATGGCTTATTCGCGGCAGACAAGCTTCCTCCATGTTTAACAGCATTGATATCACTCCCGACAGAAGATAAACGTTGGAGAGTTTGGGGGAGTGTAGAATCCGTGAAGCGGTGAGTAAATCACCCTCAATATCAACGACCACCAACTGAACCTAAAGTCTTATATTGAACCTTGTGCAACTCGATTGCTGGTTCACAGTGTTCTTTGCCACCGAGCCAACGTTGAAGGTCGACGCAATCTATGTCATTCCCGTATGTGACAGTGAACTCTTCGAAGCTGGAGTCCTGGAGAGATGGTGCCAGATGCGACCCGACTTTCATCAGATGGCTTACCCTGTTGTCTCAGCGAGCTACTCTAAAACACCGACGATCGCCAGAAGCTACGATATGATGCACACTTTGCTTATGGTCCTTCAGTTGCGCTTTTCAGCTGCTTCGTTGGTCGTTGAGCGAGCTACGCAGCATGGCGACTCCCCGCCATCTTGGCCTCCCTGGAAGCTGTTTGGCCGCGATATCCGCACCAAGTGTTTGGTTGGCTTGACTGTTGACCTAGTCCGGGCAGCTATACCAAAGGACCGCAATTTTGAGATGAACTCGGCTGTATCGTGGCATGCATTGTGTCTATCTCTCACTGTCAACATCAGATTGCTTGAAACGGCAGCCGGACGTTCTGGTCCCGAAGCGGCTTCTGAAGCTATGAAGGAGGTATCAGTATGGGCACAGACACCCACAGCGCGACGAGCAGCTTTACATGCAGCGCATATCTTTTACTTATTATTCAAGCGCCGTTTCTGCGATCCAGTCAAGCTGCAAACCATCATTAGTCTCTTCCAAGCCGCCCTCGTTTTGGGTTTTTACATATGCGCTCGAAAACACCCAGGCACGCCCCAAGTCTTCCAGGTCTACGAGACCATCGATTGGGCGGGCCTCGGTGTTTTTGGGCTTACTGCTGAGGATCCGGATTTACCGCCTGAGGTTATGCAACTCCCTGAGGCCCAGTACATCGTGCAGGAACAGACCATTGCTTTTGGAGACTTTATCATCACGTCTGGGATAACAGAGGCTCGCAAATGTTGGCTACAATTTGCGTCGTTGATGATAGGGCTGGGTCGGTGGAAATCACGGACATTTTCACGTATTCTCCACGTTATGTGCGATAACCTGTCGGAGGGAGAGTCGGCAGCAGGTGGCAACGACGGTGAAGAAACCTGATCAGTGTATGTAGTATGAATGTGTACTGAAAGGCTGGAGGATATGAAACCCAGGCTAACCGTTCATCTTTCTTATACTACATGCTTTGTGCCCTCCCATTGCAGCCTCTCCTACACCGTTACCGGCTTACGGAAGTTCTGTGTGATATCATGAGCGAGACCCATAGAAGCCTGGTATCAAGTTAGCTGCAATGTCACGTAGTATTAGTCCATGGGAACAACATACCTCGCGCAATTGCTTCATAAGGTTCTCATCCTTGTTGGCCTTTTCGAGGAGTTTAAAGAACTCATCCTCAGCAAACGTCTCCTCAGGTTCCTTCTCCCAAAGACGCCTAAAGTTCGCTGTAGACATTGGATCCACAATGGTCTCGTACTTTTCACGACGAATGCGACTGTACTCGTCGAGAATGCTATCATCCGTGAGACCCTTGTTCAAGCCATCCAGCGCATCACAGAGACATCCCACGTCAGCGATACCGCCAACCAATCCAAGGCCACCACTGCTGAAGTTAGAGGCTGATTTTATCAAGTGGCACAGCTTACGAACAATGGATTGCAAAGATGCGCGGCATCCGCAGCAAGGAGAAACCTGCCCACGCGCAGCTTCTCGGCCAGACGTTGGTGCATTTTGTACGGACCGATATTCTCAATCTTGTATTCTGAAGGCTCAGGAGCACCTGGCAGTATTTGCTTGTAGCGCATGGGAAGACGCTTCTCGTAGTCCTCCTTGGTCAGACCTGGAATGTCGCCGTAGGTAACGCGCCACAAGCCGTCGTTGGTGATCTTTGCTGCCATGTACCAGTCGGTAGGGTGTACAATGAAGTTGCTGTCGTCGTATCCAAACTTCTCAAAGGGATAGTAGGCCTAGTAGACCGGTCAGTTTGACTATCACGTTTGCTTGTGTGCGTGAACGATGTTGACGGTTGCCACTTACATTGCTAGCAATAATCTGTTGGTCCCATGTCCAGCCAGGAAACTCTAAGTCGCCGAAAAGTGAGCGTCTGATCTGACTGTTTCCTCCATCGCATCCGACAATGTAGTCGGCCTCAAAGCGCTTGACATGGCCCTCGACATCGACGTCGACCCACGCCTTGTCATCTGTCTGGCCAATCTGAGGAAGAACCCTGTGCTTGAACAGAACCTCAACCCCAGTGGAGATTGCCTCATCGTATAGAATTTCGCAAACACGACCGAGAGGTAGAGCCACCATACGGTGAACACTTGATTCGGGGACGGATTTCTGGTCGATGCCGATTACGGCGCGTCCATCTTTGTATCGCCAGGTCACGCCACCGGGGTGGAATCCCTCGGCCTGGATCCTGTCCAATACTCCAGCACGCTCAAGCTCGTATTTGCCCGGTCCGGCATAGTGGCATGCCCTCGGTTGGCCGTCAAGTTGGTTGGCTGCCTCAAGGATTTGACTGGTGATACCCCGTTTCTGTAGGAGAATGCTCAGAATGAGACCTGAGGGTCCTGCACCAACAATAATAACCTGCTTGCAAGTTAGTTAATATTGGGGCCTAAATTATCCATGCTCATCCTTTCTATCCAAAGCCTGTCATTCCACAGAACTACAGCTAATAGGTTATATCGCACCTTCATTGTAGAGCTGTGAGTCAAGTAGGTAATCCTCTAGGTGTAGGATAAATAATCGCAAAGACAGATATAAGGAGTTCAAGTGTGTTAATGGAAAGAAAGCTGTTGTTCTTATCCAACTTGCTTCCTCCTGGAGTTGCTATACATGGGGTAAATGGATAAAGAGTTGTCTACATATCAGGGCCTCTTTGTCTCATTTAAGTCGCTGTAGCTTCCACCAACCCTCCCGAAAAGGAAAAGCGTAATCCACTTCTAGGTTGCCTTAGGTTAGTGTATTGACCCTTGTACGGAGTAACTTGACACTAAATCAAATACCTGAGCGTTCATGCCTACCCTAAAGCTGTATTCTTCTTCACGCACGCAAATAGGAGCGTGACCAAGAAGCTGTCTGTGTAAAACTGAGTGTGGGGAAAGTCCTTTCTGTCCGACCGTGACTCAATTGGGCCGGGCTAATCTGAATGGCCAATGCCGATACCATTTCGCCACAAAGTTGATGTGGAGAGAGTTGGCAACTATGTGGAGGGAGTGGAATCAATCTGGGGTAACCTTCACTTGATTTAGTGGTCTGATCGCTAACCTTGCTACGATCTTCCACAAAGCCATCAGATTATAGCGCCAGGTACTTATGAATCATGTTATGTTGACCTCCACTCAAGCTGATATAGAAAAGAGTTGATATAATTAGATTACTATCTTCTTGCCTTATTTCTTGAGGCCATATTATGCTGGCTGAGAATACTAATTAAGATAACTATAATGGCAGAGGAAGTACAAGCTTTCCGACTGAAGCACCCACTGCTGGGCTACATCGATGGTACTGATGGAGATGTGGTGGCATTCCGTGGTATTCAATATGCCACTCTAGGAAACCGATTGACAGAAGCGATTGTGAAAGATACTTATCCTAAAATAATTGACGCGACAAAATATGGGTGAGGTACACGGATATCACGTTGAGAGATA
The DNA here is from genome assembly GCA_014898875.1 of Fusarium miscanthi. Taxonomy (NCBI): domain Eukaryota; kingdom Fungi; phylum Ascomycota; class Sordariomycetes; order Hypocreales; family Nectriaceae; genus Fusarium; species Fusarium miscanthi. The sequence continues at coordinate 33,179 of JAAVUA010000029.1, forward strand.
GGAAGTTAAACAACCAGCAGCCCAATATCGCCGAATCCTCCAGGCTCATTCCAGCTCGAAATGAAGCTCATGCAGCAGACCCAGCCTGACCCAGACTATTTGGTCAGCTCCGATACAGAAGCACTGAACCTCAACATCTGGGTTCCCAGGGGCCAAGGTGGACAGCTTCTACAGCAACTGCCTGTTTACGTCTTCATCCATGGCGGTGGTTTCATAAGTGGTTCTGGGAACAGTCCACACTATGATCTCACCCGGCTTGTTAGACTCTCGGCAGAAAAGGGGACACCGATTATTGGTGTCACTGTCAAGTATAAAGACTTCAACACGTATACAGGATTGCATGGACTGACGAGGATCTCACAGCTACCGGTTAGGCTTGCTTGGCCTGCTGACTTCTCAAGAGCTTCGAGATGCTGGTTTCAAGGCGAATAACCAGCTACGTGATCAGCGGACTGCTTTTCAATGGCTTAAGAAGCACATAGGGGGCTTTGGAGGCAACCCAGAGAATATAACTGCCTCCGGCGAAAGCACTGGTGGAGGTATGTAGCATCCAGCCATTCGAGTTTCATAATTAACGTTTCTTCTGCCCAGTTTGCACCGGCCTGCATCTACTTTCACAGGAGTCATTGTTCACTCGAGCTTACTTGACAGGCGGCTCACCCCTTCTGATGCAAGTAGCTAGGCCGGAAGAGCATGAGAGTCATTACAATCAGGTTATTGACGCATTGGGATTGGCTGCTGCTACCCCCAAAGAGAGAATATCTGCTCTGCTTGAGACACCGTATGACGAGTTGCTTACCAAGGTACCTATGAACATTGCCTACCGTCCGATGCTTGATGGAGACGTGGTTCCGTTTGAAATAAATCATGCCAATGTACAAGACAAGGGATCGATGATTCCGGGCCGACGGTGGCTGAAGGGCCTGGTTGTTGGTGATTGCCAATTCGATGCAGGTAACTCATCTGAGCTTTAATCAGCCACTACTAACCTCCGCATATAGGGCTCTAGTCTGGGGATCCTTGCAGCGTTCAAGAAACCCAACATTGCGAAGACATTCCCAGAGATTATGAGGGCTAAGCTCGGCGACAATTCAGTCACAGAGCGCCTGCTTGCAGCCTACGATGCTGATCCTTCAAACGACGACGAAACTGTCTTCGCAGGTTTTTTACGGTTCTCTACCGACATTGGATACTACGCAGCGACCTCTTCCTTTGCGCAGGGCTGGGCTCCCATCACGCACACATTTGCATTCAACGAGCCGAACCCTTGGCCGGGTATGTTCCAGGGACAAGCCACCCATGTATTTGACATAGCTATTCTATTCCAGAACTTCCAGGCAGACCTACCAGCTGGCCAGGTCGAAGCTGGGAGGCAGATGGCCGCCGATCTCTTTCTTTTTGTCCATGGGAAGCCACCCTGGGTCACGGCTGATAAGGGCACTATGGTATACGGACCAAGTGTGGATGGACCTGTACGCAATGTGGTTTCTAATAGACTGCCTGAGGATGCTGGTCGTCGACGTGCTATTCTTGATGCTAGCGATGAGATTACCATGGACGAAATTGCGGCTGCTCATGCGGCGTTTATGGCCAGCGCATAGAGTAGCAGAAATATGCTGAGACAGTGACTTGGAGAATAACGGTAGAGATTTTGATCTTGGGTCTATAGAAAGCACTAGGACTTGTTCGTGTGGTGCCACAACTCAATTACCAACTTGCCAGAGTATTTCGTGCATAGCTAAGCTTTATTGACCAAATTCGGCTTCTGTTATCAATTGACGACGATTAGTCTTCCTGACCTGCTCAAATACTTTGGCCAGCTGTTCAAGTATATCCCCCATTCGCGACGTGATGCCCCAGAGCCAAGCCTAATAAAGTCACCGTTAGCTTTAAACCCCCGACGCCTGAATACTGCAGCACTTACGTCCTTTAGGTACCAGCTCCAGGTTCTCGCCACACCAGCGGCTACGGAAATACTCTCTGCCAAATCATATTCGGCTTCGACGAGAAGTTCCTTGACGTTATTAAACAGCTCTAGGTCCTTCGGGTCGATGGGAGCATTTCTGGCCAAGTCCACTTCAACATGATGAGTCCATTTCGTGACGAGAAGTGCTGTATCGGTCGTGGCAGTATTAGCAGTGGTGGCTCGAACAAAAAACAACAGTACTAGTGTGAGGTCTGGGTTACTTACCACACTCAAATCCTGCGATAGCATGTTCAATACCCAGTTCAAAGGAGGTTTTCTTGCCCACCAAAAGGTGTCCAACGTCTGAGGGGAGCTTTAGACCATCTAAGCACTCCGCGATGACCTCTGAGAGACTTTTGCTCCGCTCCAGGTTCTCCATAACATAGCGCGTGGCGCGAGCATATACGTCGTTGTGTGTCGAGTCCGTAAAACTGAGGTACAATGGTGCACCCAGTGGCCGGTACAGTTTCGCGTTTGCGATACATAGAATAGCATTACAATCTAAAGGTAGCCATAGCTCGGAAGTCTGGGCCTCAGCCCGAGATTGCTTGGCTCGATTCTTGTCAAGGAACGCACTACATCTCGTAAGCGAGCTCCAGGTGGTGTTCCAGAGTGCTGCACTGAGCGAGTCACCGTTTCTTGCACCGTCAAAAGACCTCGACGGCTCACAGACTGCTTCCGAGATTTGAGATCGCTGCCATATATGCACAACAACAGCATGCATAAGCACATAAGCTGAGAATGAAGAGACACTGTAAGTTTCGGAAGGCCCGGGCTGTGGTATCATGATATCGGCGAGGATATCTTTCAAGGTGCGGTTTCCGAGTCGCTTCCGCTCTTCAGCGCTGTCTGACCAGTGCTTACGCCACTCATCTGGTGATGAGGATGACCATTCATCTTCGTTTGCAATGGGCAGCATTTGAAAATCTCTCGTCAAGCCAAGGCCAGGATTCACATCGTATAGCACCATCGTTAACGTACTCAAGATGAAGCTTGCCCCGAGAGCACGTCTCCAGGCCTCGTGCTCGACCCATTCTGGCCAGGACATGGCATCGATCTCAGCTTGTTGCGTTGAAGAATAATCCAAAGCGTACCTATGCGCCTGTTTTGCAAAGAACAGAGTCAGAAATGTGCGTGAAATCTATCATTACCTGGTGATGATTTGACGCAAGAACTTACGATGATATAAAACCCGTTGTTCTGCAGCGTCTCAGACACAAGTTGAGCATCGCCGCTCATTATAGAGAAGAAACTCAGGAGTAGCCTCGTCTGCATATACCATATTGGTATCTCAGCAGTATTTCTGGGGCTTTGCTGACTCTGACTTGCGGGGCTTTGGAGTTCATCGTCTGAGATATAGGATATCTATAGGCCGTTATCATCAATTATATACAAGTCAAGTTCTTAATAACTCAGTTCCAGGAGGGGAAAGAGCCAATACTTCCATAGAGGTGAGAACATACGTCTTTTGCAGCTCGCAATGCCAGGTTATAGATGCGCCGAGCTCGAGGATGATCTTTACGGTACAGAGCCCCAATGCTGCACATTGCCAGGGTGAGAGGGCTTGGTGTAGAGATGGGGCGCCATGTTGGAAGATGTATTATGGGTAGATGATGGCTGAAACTAGCTGCATAGCTAGAAAGATATCCCTGGCAGATCTCTACTGGGGCTAAGTCAATCTCTGCCTCAGACACGCCAAGCCGCCCTGCCAGGTCACCAAGTAGTACAGCGTATGCCGAATCATCTAGCCTCGTCAAAGTACAAGGGAGGCCTTTCGTTCTCCGTAGGTATGGTATATCACGCGCATCAGTTCTTGGGCTTGTTGCTGGACCGTTCCAGATTGTCTCCACGGGTTGACCCAAGGGCGTATGACCGGAAATGCAAGAATCAGCATATAAACTGGGCTGGTAGTAAAAGGTAGGCTCTGTCTGGGGCACTGTGTTGACTTCGTTCATGTGTACGTCCGGGCAGTCATGCACCGAACTCGAAAAGTTTCCATGGCGTGTTCGTGGCTGACCCGTCTCTAAGTGGGAATACTGGAAGGGGAGGCTACAAGGGTTCTGGGCCGTAGGCAACGCTTCGTATGAGATTTCGCCCCAGTCAGACTGAATTCTTTGATCGTTTTGTGGCTCACTAGATGTATTCAGGTGGCAACTGGTGCCGTGCATTAACGGCGGCTCCAATTTGAGACTTGACTCCTCAGCAATGGCAGTTTTGTCACTCGAATCTGAAGGTCTGAATTCAGTAGTCGGATCTGTAGCCTCAGCTGGATTTGTAGTAAAAAGCTGCGCGATAGTACCGCGGCCATCGCCTGCCCGGCTTACCGTCTCGGGTCGTCGAAGGTCGTCATCCGGGGGGTCAATTAACTCAAACAAGGGCACAAAAGATTCGTAAATATTATGCGGTGAGTTTTGCGGACTTGAATTGTTGTTGTACGGGGCGGTCTGAGATATGAGTATAGCCTGGACTGAATTGGCGGCAACGGGATCAAGTTCGGCTTGCCCGGCTTCACTCGACTTGGTACAGAGGTCTTGGGAAGGAGTCGAGAGCAAAATTTCTCCGAGTTTTACGGCTGGATCACGAGATGTTGATGAACTAGGCGGGTCCTCCGGGTGATAGACAATCATGTCGGGTTCAGGGTCTTGCTGGCTTTCATCCCCGGAATCCCTTCCCAGCAGCCGCTGTTGCCGCAGCTCATGGAGATGGGCATGGAGTGTGCGCTCATGTCTTGTAACTAAATCTCTGTATCAACCAAGAGGTCAGTCTCCATGTATAAGAGTTGATCAATAGGATGGCAATGCAGAACGTACTTTCTCCCGTATGACTTCTTACAGTAACGGCAGACGTAGGGCTTCTCGCGGGTGTGTGTGCGCTCGTGACGGACACAATGTTCGCTCCGTTTGAACTTTCTGCCGCAGTGTTGGCACTTATACTGTTGAGGAGGACGGCCTCTCCGGGGCGCAGTCGTGGGAGCGTCAGTGACTGAGGTCAGAGTCGCAGTATTCGAGGTCTTGGCAGATGGCGGCATGCATGCGGTAAAGCTCAGTGTTGAGATACTGATTGGGCTGATGGTACACAGAATAGATTTACGGAAATGCTCAGCGATTACTCCCAATCATTTTCTCTCTGATGACAACAGTCTGTAGTCAATTCCGGCAAAGTAAATGAGTCTCTAAGGTTGTTGTATGGGGAATCTGGGGAATATAGCGGCTGAGGATCTGTTGCTTAACGCTTTTAGTCTACGGAAGCGGGGAAACGATTATGCTTCCTCTCGGATTGGCTAGAGCCATTAAAATTTGGGTCGTTTTAGTTATCTCGCTAGATTCCCAATTGATACCTTCATTCTTCCCCATTCTTCCTTACTGGATTTGTACAGGCACCTTGCACTGAGGTCACATAATACATTGTCCATAACAATCTCTGACAATATGCAATATATAATGTAAACCCAGAGAAATATATAGAATTAATCCCTGTGCCCGGTGCAACTATGACTCTATCTTATATGGGCAAACTGCACTAAGCGTTATGATAACAGTGAGAATAATTACTCGGTAAAGCTTTAGATACTGTTGTCCTTTGGCTAGTTCATATTCAGACTACTATTGGCGCTTTCAACTGGGCAGATATAAGACTTCTCCACTTTCTGATCCCCTTTCCTTACTTGGAAGGATCCTTCTCAAGCCTGAGCATAACAAGAACATTATGGTGTCCCCAATGGCGTCTGTAGCGCTTACCCCATATATACATGGGAATAGTGAGGGACATGAGTGCCGCGGTGATGCCAGCGAGTGTACCAAAAAGCTCCAGGGGGCCACTCGTCTGGTACCATGGAATAATGTAGAGGGTAATCCTGAAGCGTGTTAATCCAACGAAATACGCGCGAATATAGTGACCTACCCGTAGAAGAAGAAGTTCTTGAACGTAACGTTGAAGATAAAGTTCTCCACAGCCAAGGACGGCATCGCATCAAGAGCATAGGCAGAGGTGACGCTGGCAACAATACACATACCAAAGAGAGTGAGGCCCCAGAGGAACGATAAAACATAGACAGACAGCCCTTTGTCAATGACGGCACCAAACCCCACGAGACCGGCAACAGTGCAGATAGTACCAGGAATAGCCAGGATCAAACGGAACTCAGGCTCGTAGATACCCTTGTTACGCCTCGTCATGAACTTGATCCATGGGTCACTGATCCAAGCCATAAGGCTACTCGCGAGAAGCCCACCGATGAATGGACCAGTCGAGACATACCCAATAGAAGCAGATGTCAAGGTCCATGGAGGACCAGCCAGGAAGACTCCACTAAGAACAGCCATACCAACGAACCAAGCCATGATCAAACCAGAGATGAAGACGTTGTAGCTGGTGATGACGTTGAAGACAACAGCGACACTGGCAATACCCATTGAGATGACTGACTTTTCAGTAAATGTACCATTGTAAAGCGCCATGTCCTGCAGAAAAGTCTTCTTGGCAGGGATATTCTGGAAACTGGATTCGGCATCATTGTCGACGGTGACACTGGCCTTCTCAACATGTTCGAGTTGAGCCTGCTCTTGGTTCTGCTTCTCGCCAAGATCGACCTGAGAACCAACACGATCAATGTTGTAGATAGCGGACCGATTATAAGTTGTCTCAGGGCAGAACAGAATGACGAGGATCAACTGGAACCCGAGAAAAGCGAGCAGAATGTGAAAACTGTACTTCCATCCAAGGTTGGTGATGATAACGCCCCCAATGATGCTGACACCATTGCTCAGCGCGCCAAGTATAAATATGGGAATAGAGACGTAGAATCCGCGCTCGTGAACGAAGTATAGGTCGCTGATGACTGAAAGACAGAGTGATTCGTATGCTGAAGATCCGAGCCCTTGCAGAACTCGGCCGGCGAGGATTTGATTATAGCCCGGGGCGAATTCGGCGACGAGGCAGCCAATTACACCAATTACGGACGACCCGACAAATAGAGGGCGTTTTCCGAACTTGCGTGCAAGAGCAGAGACCAGTGGCGATGCAGCTCCCAGGGCGAGAGTGAGATAGCCGGAGAGCTGAGCAATTTTGCCAAAGGATACATGAAGATCTGTCGCAACTTGGACAATGCCGGCGTTCAAGATAGGACCCTAAAGTAATTGTCAGAAGAGCTCAGAATTGGACTGCATCGCTTGAAGCAGCATTGCAGTACTCAGGTCATATAAACATACCGGAACAATGCCCACAAACGCAGTACCGAGCATAATAACACCGAAGACCAGGTTGCGCTTCAGGAGGGGCCAGTTCAAGGGATCATTGGGATCATCTGAAGGCTGAGGTACTAGAACAATATGAGAATTCTTGCCAGTAGCATGCTTCAGGTGGCGACCTGCTCCCTCGATGTTGTTGCTCGTCGCCTTGTCATCAAGGTTGACAGTGCCGGGGACATGATGGCCGTCCTTTGGATCCAAAACACCGAAAGCCATGGCACGTGCAAATACAGAGTTTATTATGTGGGCAAATGGGGGCGATATGTTGGTGATTCTGCGATGCGGTGTAAGTAGGTCGCCAAGACGAGGGTTTGTCCATTACTTGTATCTCTGCGTCTACAGAGCAGCCCGTTACAATGACCCATGGCGTTTTGCTGCTTCCCCCGGCCAGCGGCGCCAGCAGCATCCGGAACTAGACTCTGGTCAGGGTACTCGGTATGTGGATTTGGAGGCAGGTCTGTGGGGTAGAGAATCCGGGGAACCCGGTCAGTCATGGTATCCCCCACATTGACCTAGAGGCTATAGGCAAAAGTATTGGGTCATGTGTTGGCCAAGGTTTGTTCCCCGACCTCCGATTCCACTCCAACTTCATAAAATACCTACATGCAGAGAATCAATCGAGCCACATCACTGCAATAGAAAGACAAAGTCTACTGGCGGAGAGTTATCGCAGATGTTGAGTGTGACCACATAAGTGTTCGCGCAGGGGTAAGTATTCCCATCCCTACCTAACTATGGCTAGCAATCTCACGACTATCCTCCACCAAACTATTGCTCCTCTCCCTTTCCACAAACAATTGCAAGTTATGCTAACATCATCGATGTGGGACATGTATCTATGCTGGTGGCTGACCAATTGATTGAGTAAACATGACTTCGAATGCATGCATGCAGTGCTCTATTAACTGTAATACAAATACAATACGTAAGGTGGGCGTTCTTTAATTCGTATGCATCCCATGGGAGATTTTCACGCAAGGAAAAGGGTCAGAACTGAAGTGTTTGACTTTAGAAAATCGAAAAATTAAGAACCTAAGTTCCACTTTAGACATTCACTGCATCGATATAAACCTATATGACATAAATGAGTAGAATTCTTTAGTCTATCTGGGCTGAGAAGAAACAATGAGATACAGAACAGCTAAAGCCATATATATAGAGAAGCAATAACTAAAACGATATTGCTTGAATCTACAAATGGCTCGGTTTCTTTGCTTCAAGGGCCTCACGTAGGTGCCGATAACGACTAGGCCAGATGCCTGATTTTCCTGGAGATAGAATACCATTTGGGTCAACCGCATCCTGTAGACATGTCAACATGGTTTGAAAACAGTGTCTCATACAGTTTTCTTACCTTTATCTTCTCCACAAAACGGTTGTATGCGTAGTTATTGAAGTTGCTATGCCCGGCAATCAAATCTACTATTGTCAGCAATCTGTGCAGTTATCGCGATGAACATTACTCACCCATGTAATTGACGTGAGCGCGGTACATCCCATAACAACGATCCTTGCTCAGCTTGTGGAAATCGTGGTACAGATCATAGACGGCTTTTCTGTCGCGCGAGCTTTGCTGGTCATACATGAACATGTTGACCATGAGGATATGACGCTCATGCATGAAGAAGTCAATCATGGGTTCGATACCACGCTTCTCGTAACATTCGTAGCTCTTCTTGATCCACTCAAGAGTCAACCTTCCAGAATTAGGAATGAGGGGGGCGTAGTCTCCGTGGGCACCCTTGCCAGACCCAGCCTTGGGCAAGGCCCATTGGATGGTAGGTAGACTGAAGAGAGTGGACTGGCCGGTCAGAAGAACTGCATTCATCTCCGGAATTGACTTGTTGTCAACGAGACCTCCGTTATCCCCCGAGAATATGGTGCCGTTCAGTTTGAGGGCTGGTTGTGTCTTCTCAACGACTTCCTTGATCTCATCGAATTGAGCTTGGATTACACGCTTGGGACCCCAAAACCCCCATCTTGCTGTCCAGTATGGTAACTCGAGGTCTTTACAGAGCTCTCTCATTCTCCAAGTAGGGACGGGCCCTGGGCCATCCCAGAAGTCGACTCTCTTACCACGTGCTGACAAAATCTCCCAACACCCCATGAACCAGACACAGCTGGGGATAAGACCATTTTGGCGCATTGGACCCAAAAGATCCACCATCGGTTCGATATGTTCAAACTCATCAGCGGACAAGGTGCATTCCATGAAAGCAGGTGGAGTTGGAGTCATCCACAGACTAAGCTTGGTGACGACTCCCAAGTTGCTTTGGAGAAACAGGCCTTCAATTGAAGGGCCATAGGTGAATTTTGAGATGAAGGCATTGGGAGAGCCATCGATGGAGAATTGGCCAGTGCGGACAACGTCACCGTCGGCAAGCAAGACTTCAAGGCCAGAGATGGACTGGTGATGATTGAAATGCGATCCGAAACCCGTGCCACGGTCAAGTGTCTTTGATTGTCAGTGATGGATGGCTTTGAGCTTGAATCAAACTTACATTACCAGTGACACTGCCCCAGCTGAGCGATGGAGTGCTAGGCCAGACCTTTTTCTTATGCTCTGCACAATAATCGATCAATTGCTTCCAGCTTACACCAGGCTCAACAACGCAATAGGAATACTCATCGTTGACTTCTAGAATCCTGTTCATGCGATGTAGATCTAGGGCCACCGATCCATTGATCCGCGGAGCAGGACCGCCGTATCTAAGTCAAATCAGATATGTATTCATGCCAGCTACTTCTGTAGACTTACCCAAGGTTCTTGCCCCTAGAGAATGTCCAGAGAGGAATATTGAACTTGTTCGCAACGTGCAAGACAGCGCGGACCTCCTCGACAGAAGCAGGACTGTAGAAGCATCAGAATTCCAGTCAACATCAGAGAGAAACCTGGTTCGCCTACACAACTGCAGCTCCGGGAACCTTTCTCTTCCACTCATCATCATCCCAGATGTCAAAGGGATCAATGTAATGCGACAAAGCGTCCCCAACAAACACCTGATCTTTCCCAACGACTGCCTCAAAGGCTTCAATGGCCTGGTCAAAGGCTTCCTCGGTCACACCTGGGGGAATGACACGCTTGATGGGTATCTTTGGCGTGGAGAAGGTGTTTTGATGAGCAGCTTCGTACTCATCCCAGGGATAAGTATTCTTGGGTGCGGTGGATGTCATTTCGTTGGAATATAAATTAAGGGGTCTTTGACAGGTAAAAGAATAAGTCACTTGGATCTTGGTAGAATTAATCTACATTTTAACGTTACACTGTAGTTATGCGATATTTATTTCCATGTCAATGTGGGGAGAGCTTGATAGTGGACTGGATTGACTTCCTCACGCCATTTCAGAACCAAACCTTCTGGAGGCCTGGCAAATTCAGGCTACCTGTGCCCCGCAAGATCTGGGCTGCAAGTCTCTCCACACTGATTGATCGCCATAATCCCTTAGGAACCCACGCGGCGCTGAGGAGCGATAGGTACTCCGCAGCGTATTATAACAGGACTTTTCGCATGGCATGGGTGACTACGATATGATTGCCGACCAATGTGTATGGGCATTCTGAGCAACTTCTTCACTAATTTGCGACTTTTTTCTACTCCATCTATTCTCTGAAGCCGGCAAAGTAACAACGATGCCTCTCAACACGGACAAGATGCCGTTGCTGGAAGCCATGCTACCCAAGCTATCTGTATTTGTAGATGGTAACGACAGTTTGATGAAGCTGCTATTGGTGGCTGCTTCTATCGCAGTGATCCTTGGAGGTATCTATCTCTGGATAGTTCCCAACTCCATCATGGTGCGTTCCCTTCACTATTACTGGTCTTTGCCTTTTCTTACGGAACCGACAGGATCCGAGGAGACGAAAGCTACCTCCTGGTCCCAAAGGGATGCCCCTGATCGGAAACATGTTCGATCTCGCCGACTCTGATGACGTTCAGAATAAAGTACGCAAATGGCACCGGCACCATGGCGATATCTTCTACACAAAGATTGGTGGTTCCGACTACGTCTGGCTGTCCTCCCCCAAGGTCGTCAAAGAGCTCATGGACAAGCGATCGGCCACCTGGTCTTCCCGACCACCTCTGCCGCTGGCCCAAGACGTCGCAAGTGGTGGTCTCCGACAGCTCTTCATGTCATACGGTCCCCGCTGGCGTCAGCTTCGAAAGCATACCCATGCGCTGCTGAATCTGAACTCTTCTCTCAAGTACATGCCCGTTCAAGACTTTGAGTCAAAGCAGGTCCTGCGCGACCTTCTGGACAACCCCAAGGAGTGGTACACCATCAACCGTCGCTACTCTACGTCTGTAATCATGTTGGTCACTTACGGTCATCGTGTACCGAATTTCGACGATCCGATGATTAGGAAGATTTACACTGTTCTGGACAACATGACTTGGACCACTGCGCTTGGTGCCCATGCCGTCGACAGCTTTCCATCTCTTGCCTCCTGGCCTGAAGTCTTCTTTGGTAACTGGCGCAGCAGGGCAAAGAAGATATTTGAACATGACAGCAAGGTTTATCTTGAGCTCTGGGAACAACTGAAGAAAGAAGTCGATAGTGGCACGGCTAGGCAGTGTTTCTGTAAGGACTTTTATCTTTCTGATCCTAGTAAACACAACATCGACGACCTTCAGGCAGCTTACGCGTGTGGTGGCATGATTGAGGCCGGGTCAGAGACCACCGCAACATCAATCAATAATTGGGTTCTGTGCATGCTTCTCTTCCCTGATACTTTCAACAAGGCTCAACAAGAGGTGGATAAAGTTGTGGGCAAGGATAGACTTCCACAATGGGAGGATGAGAAAGACTTGCCTTACGTTAGGGCTATGATCAAGGAACTTCTACGTTATCGCCCTGTGAACAAATTCGGCATGCATCATTACACCTCCGAAGACGATTGGTACGCTGGCATGTTTATTCCCAAGGGATCATGGGCCATTTTGAATTGGTGGTAAGTCAGGATGCCCTTCCCAACTGCGAAGAAGCTGATCATGAATAGGGCCATTCATCGCGACCCTTCCCTCTTCCCCAACCCGGACATCTTTGATCCGGCAAGATATCTCGAGAAGCCTCTAGCTGCTGCCGACTACATCAATACGAGCGATCCGTATGCTCGCGACCATTTCACCTACGGGGCGGGACGCAGGGTATGTCCTGGTGTGCACGTTGCTGAACGATCACTCTTCATCAATATCGTTCGCGTAATTTGGGGCTTCAACATCAGCAAGGCTAAAGGGCCTGATGGTAAGCTTATTGAGCCTACAACTGCCATGGTACCTGGGTTTTTGAGTATTCCTGAACCTTTTGATTGCGACTTTACGCCTAGATCTGCCAGGCATGAGAATATTATGAGAGAAGAGTTTACAAAGGCAGAGGCAATTGGGATCTAGCTAGAGGTTAAGGATTTCAAGATATAGTTTGGGTGATGATTTAATGGTCAATACTCTTGAAATATTTAATATAACTGAACGCAGACTGTTTGCTACATCCTTGCTCAGATATCTTTACTTGAACACACTATTGTTACTGCAGAAGCATCATTCTGGTTCCATTTCTGTTATTTTTCCCTAGTCCTCAGGACCACCAAGCCAGCGATACACCACAGAGCCGTCCTTATCCTCACAAGACATTAGTTAAAGTCATAACACAGGTCGGGCTTCTGACTTACAAAGCATATCGGGTCATTTCCAGCCTTCTCGTATGTCTTGATAGCCGTATCACCGATTGACGGATTTATACCAACACTTCTAGCTGCATCAACACCAAGCCCTACATCTTTGACCAGCATCTGGGATTTGAAGCCAGGCGCATACCCGTTGCTGCTAGGAGCATGGGCCACAACTCCAGGAACAGGATTCACATGATCAAGCATGAAGTTCTGACCACTGGAGTTATGAATCACTTTGTGTAGAAGATGTTTATCCAGGCCGAGCTTTCGGCCAAAAGCCATGGCCTCACAGTTGGCTAGCAAGATGGTGCAGGAGAGGTAGTTGTTGCAGATCTTGGCAGCAAGACCGTTTCCAGCCTCGCCACAGAAGAAGGCCTTATTCGCGGGGCCCATGTACCCAGCTATCGTTCGTAGGCGTTTGGACATGGAGTCTAGCTCGATACCCTCTTGGGCCTCTGGTGCGCCTATCAGGAAAGATAAGGTGCCCTTGTCAGCGGCAGGCTTGCCTCCAGATACAGGAGTGTCGACATAGGAGCCCATTCCAGCCTGGTTTAGCTGGGCCACAACATCTTTGGCTGTTTCTACCTCGATCGTGCTGCACTCAAGATACAATCTTTGAGCATTCTGTGATGCACTGTAGGTTTCACGAGCAGCGATCACACCAGTCTCCGGATTAAGATACACATCCTTGACGATATGCCCCGTAGGGACGATGGAGATGATTGATTGCGCCTTCTCGGCAACAGCCTTGGCAGTTTTGACAACCTCGACAGGGCCAACGGAGGAGAACTCAGCCTTGAATTTCTCACAACTTGGGCCATAGACATCGTTGATGTATAGGGTAGCAGTAGAGTCCATGTGCTTACGGACATTGGCAGCCATGCCGTAGCCCATGGCGCCAAGACCTAGCCTCTTAGGGTTAGTGAATGTGGCATGTGGAGGACAATGTGGGGTATAAATTCCCAGATTGGGCATCAATGTGGAGGGAAAGTTGGGCGTTATTAGCGTACGGGGACTAACCGATGAAACCGATATTATTCTCCATGCTGTGATAAGCGACTGTGAAAGAGCAAAGGCTGTCTATTCAACTGTAGGAAAGGGCTGGGGAAGCTATTGTTATACTGCTTGAGGCCACTTGCACATGCGCTGAGAGTCGGAGGGGTCAGTGGAGAACAAAGCCGGCGCGGAGATAAGACATGTCTATGGAGATAAGATATACCTAGGCTGATGCGAAATCACGCACTCAACATCAAACCATCAGCACAGTTGCGTGGATGGCAACCATGTCAAAGACCAAACTCCCGGGCCATGATGGTCCTGGCGTAAAGGTGCATCTCCTGGACGGAGGTAGCTTCAGCACTGCGAGTATGAAGTTACTACACAAGAATGGATCTCCTGAGCAATTCCGAATGTACGACTGGTGCTTCTTGATTCACCATCGATCCTCCAATCGTTACGTTCTGTGGGACTTGGGTTGTAGTGATGTAGGTCACGGTCTGCCCTCGTTAAAGTCAAGGTCTAATTTAGGGTCAAGGACTACTCGGTGTACACACCATGGGTCAACAAACATATGCTTCCCTATGCTAATATTGTAGGCCCGCTGAAGTCATTGAAGGAGCAGCTTGAATACCTCGGAGTTCACGTCGAGCAAATTGACTCTGTTTTGTTCAGGTATGCCATAGAGTAAACTTTGAGGAATGTCTACTGACTGGCTGGTAGCCACGCACATTGGGATCATTGCAGGCCTATAAGCCAAGAGTTTCCAAATGCACAAGCATGTTTCGGCCCTGGAACCAAAGACTTCTGTTCACCCGGCCACTTGGACTCTGGTCAGCCCTCAGATGAGATCGAGTGGGATGGTAGGTGGTTTGGATCCCAGCAACATGTCACGGAAAATTGGTCCGAGTTTGAAGGAACCTGGGTTCCATGGGGTACATTTGAGAGGGCTCTTGATTATTTCGGAGATGGAAGCCTCTGGGTTATTGATGCCCCAGGTCATATGCCTGGGAATTTGGCTGCTGCGGTAAAGCTGCAAGGTACTGATGAATGGGTTCTACTAGGCAGCGATTGCTGTCATTCGATGTCAGTCACTGGTGACAGTTATCTATCAAGGCCATTTTCTGACTTGACTTGATTTAGGGCGCTGCTTCGAGGCACAGAGGAGATTGCTACATACATTGGAGAAGACGGTGGACTGAAGGCCTACCTTCAACAGGATATTCCGGCGGCTCACAAGACCATTGACAACATTAGGAAGCTTCAAGCAGATTATGGCGTACATGTGGCATTGGCTCATGACGCCACTTGGATGATTGAACAGACCAATCCTGTATTGATGAGTCTTCTGGATAATAACAAGAAGGGGATTTGGTTGGACAGAATAGCACAAGGCTTGCGGCCATAATGCCCTGCAAAATGCGGGGTGCTCTCCACCGCCTGCATGGCATTTAAACACCTGCATCCTTACGTCTTGAGTTACCATAGAAATTCACGCATCATATCCTGAACAACTCACCATGGGCCTCCGTGTCGGTGTGATCGGGCCAACGGGCTTCGGCGGTTCGTATCTGTGTGTTGAGCTGATTAATCGCGGCTATGCAGTTCGTGGCATCTCCAGAGCACCTGAAAAGCTGGGCCAGAATCCATCATATACTCCGTACTCAATTGATATCGAAAAGGCATCATTTGAGGACGTGGTTGAAGCTCTCAAGAACCTAGACGTGCTAGTCAACGAGTATGGTCCACACACTGCAGGAGAGCATGCACTGCAATACAGTCAGTCCAAGCAATCTCTCATTCTCCAACCAACATCTAATTCTATGCTGCAGAGCCATTTCTGGAATTGACGCGCAAGATAATCATCTGTGCAAAAGCCGCCAAGGTTGGCTATTTCGTTATGGTCGGCGGCTGTGGTTCCCTACACTATCCCGGAAGTCAATTCTCAACTTGCGCTGATACCAAGATATTCTGGCTGTACTACCGCCGAGGCATTGCAGACAGCCACGCCCATGTTTCATACATGGAAGAGAGGCTCGGATCGATGGGCACTTCACTCCGCGACTATCGTAACGCGCGCCTCGCAGTGCGCCAAGGAAAGTCGGATCCTGTGGCAGAGAAGCTCATCGACGAGTACGAGCACGCTGTCATGTCTAACGATAGCGCTTTGGAGTTTGTGACGGCGGGGAGAACATCTTTCATGTTCTTTGACGGGAACACATCCTTTCGGTGGACCTACGTGTCTCCTCCTGCTCTGTACCGCTCGGGGTTACGAACCGGCAGCTATACCCTCATCGAGGACGAGCTGCCGGTGAAGCCTGCACCTGAAGGGCATGAAGAAAGCGACCTGACAGGGAGGCTACACGGGATTAGTGCTGCTGATCTTGCTATTGCCATTGCTGATGAGATTGGCAATCAGAAGCTGCTGGGGAAACACTGGAGTGCATACTCGGACATGTCTGACGACACTCCGACACCATCATATGTCAGACTGTAGATCATATTCATAGTAAATCAAATCATGATCCTTGAATGCTCTCTAGGTATCGTCTTGATGCAGCCAGATCTGTCGGATGTGATTGCTAGGCAACGTTGGTGCTTATGTGTTAAACGTGGAGCAACCCCACATGAGGTTCTCGGGCAAAGAAAGGCATATTAGGCACTATAAGTAACCCGGAACAGGCAGATATTAATGTATGAATCATCAGTGTCTGTTCATCATGCCTCTCGTCACAGATCAAGCAGGAAACACCTTCGTCGAGCACAGCAATGGCCAGCGCTCCCATTACAAACTAGATGACTTTACCGACCCTTGGAAACCAAGACAGACAATCTTCATCCAGCATGGATTTGGCCGAAACGTCAACTTTTGGTATAAATGGGTACCAGTCCTCGCTCAGAAATATCAAGTCGTCCGCCGTGATCTACGCAGCCACGGACTTTCCAGCCACCCAAAACCAACGGATGGATACGACTACAGTCTGGACACCATATTGTGGGAGATGATCGATACTATGGATCAGCTAAAGGTTGATAAGGTGCACTTTCTGGGAGAGTCTACGAGTGGAATGCTGGGCGAAGCATTGGCCGTCAAATTCCCCGAAAGGATCTCTTCTCTCATCATATGTTCCTCGCCTGCGGTTCTGCCACCAAGCGCACTTGAGTTCTTTGCATTTGGCAGAGAGGACTGGCCCACCGCCTGCCGTGAACTTGGGTCTCGTGGCTGGGCGCAGCAACTGGCAAATGTCCCGGGAACCATGGCGTCTGATGACCCAGAGTATCCAGCTTGGTGGCTAGATCAAGTGTCTTCGTCCACTTCTGAGGGACTGGCAGCATACGCCGGGTTTCTAAGTACCCTAGACGCACGGCAGTTCTTGAAGGATATCAAACAGCCCATGCTTATTCTGGCGCCAAAGAACAGCGCTGCAGTTAGTGTTGCTTCGATGGAAGATGTGGCGCGTCAGGTGGCAGGTGCACAGCTCAAGGTCATTGATGCTCCCGGGCACGAGATATTTACGTCTGGGGCTGAACAGTGCCAACAAGCGGTCTTGAAGTTCTTGGAATCTTTGCAAGAGTAAATTGTGTGGATAAGACCAATACAGCATGAAAAGAGGAGAGAAGCTTCCTCTGCAGGCAGGAATCCGCAAATAGGGAATAGATATCCAGACAGGGTTTATTGATTTAGACTTTGCAATGCGGGGTGAAGCTGGGGTAAACAGACTCGCATTGAAGGCTATATCTATTCGTTGACAGCCACTTCACCTCAAGCCCAAAGACGTTCTGACAATTGCTTCTGTCAATCCCTTGTAATTATATGCTCTCCAGTGTCGAATAACATGTCAGACTTGGCCGACGCATCGCAGGCTTTGGAAGTCCTTGAAGCAACAGCACAAGGCAAAGCCAGCTTGTCTGTCGTTCAGGGAGGAACATTCACCATCGACCTGAGCCTTTTCGTCGACGGCGTCTCTATGGACAAGAGAAGTACGGTACCGTGTCTCTGTTTCATCATCACCTATCAAGCCCCAGACGGCAACAAGAAGCGCATTCTGTATGATTTGGGCATCCGTCGCGACATCAGTTCGTATCCACCGAGAATCCAGGAACAGCTACCCCATCACTACCCTTTGCAAGCTCTTCCAGACGTGAAGCAGAGACTGCTCGAGGGCGGCTTGTCCACGAAAGATATCGATCAAGTCATCCTCAGCCACATGCACTGGGACCACACTGGTACGCCTTCTGATTTCCCAGATGCCACGATTTCGGTTGGCTATGGCTCGCTGGCTTTGCTGGACGGGCCACCAGATACGAGGAATGCGCACAATAATTTCTCAAAGAACCTTTTTGACAGGCTCAAGACGGAAGAATTCCCAGATCCCAGCAACTGGAAGATCATCGGGGGACTTAGGGTTTGGGATGTTACAAATCAAGGCTTCATATACGTCGTGGATTCTCCTGGACACTTGGTTGGCCACATTTCCCTGCTCGTACGGCTGGGAGAGAAGAAATGGGTGCTCTTGATTGGAGACTCTTGCCACGATCCGCGGTTACTGTCTGGCGAGCGGGCGATAGCGCAATGGGAGGATGGTGATGGCGTTTTATGCTGCGTTCATGGAGATAGGGAGGCAGCTGGACAGACTCTCGAGGCCTTTAGGGTATGGGCAGATGCAGCGGCAGGATGTGGGATTGACTTGGATATTGTCTTTGCTCATGATAGTGACTGGGCGCAACGCCATCCAGAGGCATTCCTCCCAGGTATATACTGTATGTAATAAGCCCTTTAGTGTAGGGGTCAACCTCAACACCAACTCAGCTTAAAGCAGCAGCAGCTCAGTTCTAGAAACAGATATGGACTTTGGCGTGCCTGAGTTTCATCTCCGACTTAGGTGGTATTCTTATATCAACCTGCTCCTATTGCTCCTGATTACACCACCCATCTGGATTATATATAGCCAGATTCTGAAAGCCTGACTGTTCCCTCTGAAGCGCACTCAGCTTCTCCTTCAAGTACTCCCTCTGGTTCTCGTGAATCCTATCAAAGCTCAAAAGAAACGTGACAAGGAACAGAAAGTCGTCAACTCTCGCTTCAGCTTCTTGTTCTTCGCCTTGTCCAATCGGTAATGCCAGCACATCGGCCACGGTGCTCGTAATCTCAAACAGCTTCTGCAGAATCCCAGATCCATGCAATGCTATACTCTCAACTCTCTCTAATCGAAGGACCACATTGCGGAGCTGAGTCGATAATCGCTGCGCAGGGAAATGCATCGAGAAGCCCTCGTGAGAATTCTGTGGTGGTGCAGACTGTAAAAGACCTTGACACAATGCCAGCTGCCATACCAAGATTCTCATCCACAAGCGTGTGATGAATAGATCAACATGTTGAAGCTCTGTCAAACCCCAGCCACTCGTCACCAACGCGTTATCGGTTTCTGCAGCATCAATCTCATCCTGGTCAAGCTGAGCCTGTTTATCCTCGATCCACGCAGCAGTCATTTCTGGAGCCGTGGCCTGTGGATCTTGTTGAGCTCTCCAGTGAGCCAAGAACGTATCATCCAAGACGTGGAATAGCTCAATCAGCCTATTGAAGCCTTGGTTGACGTGGGGAGGAAGTTCGTGGTCTGTTGCTGGAACACTTGGGCTGAACGGAGGAAGAATAGCAGGATGACCAGCTACTATTGTGAGGAAACGCTCGTGGATGGAAATCTCGCAGTACAGGCGTTGTCGGGTGGCTAGTTCGTGGTCGGTTAGTGAAGCATCTTTGTATCGATCTAGGTCGAGCATTTGAATCATTGCAATGGCCTCTCGAAGAATGAAAAAACTGCGGTCGAATCGCTTAAACGCCATGAGACAAATCTCAAGAAACACGCATGTTACAATGCGTTTGACTGTTACTGGTAGTCTCCCGAGAATACCAACTCCCATCTCGGATTGTCTATGCGCTTTGAAGCTCAGATTCATAAGCTCAGTGATCCTGGCAGGTGCTTCGCCTTCTGAATCCCAAGACGTTTGTGTCAGGTTGATAGTAACAGCAGCGTATGCGTATACAAGCGCCGCATCCTCAAAGCTTTGGTCCATCGCCTCAATTGCTGCGACGATTTCCGAAGGGAGAATTATTGGATTGACGGGAAAAACCACGCGTTCATAGTCGAGCAAGAGGTTGAGAAAAAAGTCTGAAGAATATGTCGATCCAATACTCGTTGGTATCGCATTATAAGCGACAGGCGAAGGATCATCAGTCTGTGGAGAAGCCGAATTGGACCTTGCATCGTCAGGCTTCGTCCCCTCTCGAATCTGCGCTACCAATCGGCCTCGTACAGTTGGTCTTCGCTTGGAGATTGCAGCGGAGTAGACGCATGTGAGGTTGAGATGGCCACATTGTGAACAAGGGACTGAGCCGCTACATTTGACCTTGCGGACGCGACATGGATCGCAAGCTTTTGAGATTCTTCGGGACATTGCCTGTTTGTTGATCAAAGAATGAAGTGATGGAGGCGAGATGCGGAGTCGAGAGGCACGAGATTTATCACGCTAATCAAGTCTGTTGGTATAACGCCACCTCGCCACAAGCAGACAAGCTGAGACTAGAGCCAAGCCCTAACTGGAGAATTACTGGGGTAGCGTCAGTATTTGATACGTCACAATACGAGAGAGTTATGTTGAACAATAATTTATCGCTTTTTGTACTAGCAAACTACCGCTATGGTTATTATGCCTATTTAAACATTCCATTGACAATTTCTAAGAAGCACCGCTGTTGACTTTCTCCACGTACTCAGCACTAGCCTTTTCCTTTCCAGTCTGGAACTCGGCATCGAGACGCTCAACCTGGGTAGTCTTGAACTGGCGAGCAGGAACTCCACGCTCAAAGAGAACGTCGAGCTCACCATAGGTTCGACCCTTGGGCTCAGGAAGACGGAAATATGTCCAGATAGCACAGAGGAAGCAGGTTCCGGCCCAGAAGAAGCCGGCCTTGGCGCCCCAGTTCCAAGCAGAAGGGTTCAACATCCGAGGAGTGATGATGTTGGTCATGATTCCGACAATGTTGTATGTGTTTCGGGCGAGGACGACGGTCTTGGTTCGGAGACGGGTGGAGGATAGCTCGGCAACGAGAGAGTAACAGACCGGTCCGACGGTCGAATCGTAGGTGAAGGTGTAGATGAGAAGAAGAGATCCGATGGTCCACTGAGCAGCGACGTTGTCACGGCCAGCAAAGGCGACGCAGCCAATGGTCAAGAGAAAGACACACATGGCGAGCTGTCCATAGAGGTACAGAGTTCGGCGACCGAACCAGCCCATGAGGAACCAAGAAAAGACAGTACCGACAGCACCAATAGCGTACTGACCAAGGGACATGGAGAAACTGTTCTCAACAGCCATGCCGGCCTGCTGATAGAAGTAGGTAGAGTAGCCCATAAAGGTAGCTCCGCAGAGAGTCTGAATCATCCAGGTAACACAGACAATCTCAGTTCGGCGAAGACTGACCCCCTTGAAGAGATCAAAGTACGAGGTACCAGCCTGAGCTTCCTTTTCCATCTCGTTTGTGTGGACCATCATGGAGATGGTCTCGTCGGGCTTGAAGTCGACGTTGCTGTTGCGGACGGTGAGACGCTCGAGCGATTTCTTGGCCTCTTCGATTCGGCCGCGGCGAACGAGCCACCAGGGAGACTCGGGGGCGAGGTAGATTCCGATGATGAGGGGAACAGGCCACATCCACTGGAGAGCAAAGGGGATCTTGTATCCAAGCTCATCATCGCGAGTGACCATGGCGCGGAGAACACCAGAGGCGATGAACTGGCCGAGAACCCAGCAGAGGTTGACGTAGGTGGTGAGATAAGCGCGGAGATGAGTAGGGCAGACCTCAGAGGCGTAGGTAGTAGTGAGAGTCTGGAAGACACCCCAAGGAATACCGATGAAGATCTCTCCAATGAGAAGCTGAACCAGAGTCTCGGAGAAGAAGATGATGAAGATGAAACCGATGCAGCCAATTAGAGCACCGATGAGCGTCTTGCGATAACCGAAGCGATCAGCGATGATACCGTTGAGGAAGAGACCGATGATTTGACCGCAGAGAGTTCCGTTGGAGAGACCAGATTGCCAAGCAGCCGTTAACTGATAGCTGCCATCAGGCTGCTCGACACCAAACTTCTTCTGGAAGGGAGGATAGGCGAAGAGGTTGTTGAGGAGGACAACATCGAAACCCTCCATGATGATGCACAGGGAGAGGAAGATGGACCAGAGACAAGCCTTCTTGTACAGCTTGAAGGACTCCATCAAGCCCATGTTGTGCTCGGCCTCAGTGGCAGCGGCAGCTTCATGAGCGACGTTCTCGTCGACTGGCACCGCCACGGGGACGATGCCATTGTCAACCTTGGTATCAGGAGACATGGTGAGAAGAGTGCAATGAAAGAGTAGTAGACTCTAGAAGATGTGGTGAGAGTGGTGATGATCTGGGTGTATTTCAGCGAGCGACACGCGACATCTTATAGTTGGAGATGGGATCAAGGAGTTGAAGTTGTCGAGAAGCAAAGAACGCTTGGAAAATTAAGGTCATGGGATAAAGTTTAGGCCCTCTGCTAGGAAAAAGGGAGTTTTTTCGCGGGGTTGGCCGTGATTAGGCCGGTGCTAGACCAGAGTGGTCTAGAAGCTCGAGGTAAATGAAGCCATGTTGGACCGGGCTTTACGCCACATTTGGTGGTTGACTCTTTTGGGGGAGGAGACACAAGCAGTAGACCCCCTTGCTTCAGAGCC
This sequence comes from Fusarium miscanthi, assembly GCA_014898875.1. Classification (NCBI taxonomy): domain Eukaryota; kingdom Fungi; phylum Ascomycota; class Sordariomycetes; order Hypocreales; family Nectriaceae; genus Fusarium; species Fusarium miscanthi. Next base: position 55,800 of record JAAVUA010000029.1, read on the forward strand.
ACCTCCCCCATGGGGAGACAATCATGTAAATCTGGGGTTCGCTCATCGGACCGAGCATTGACATTGAGAGACAAAACTAGCGGAGATCAGCAGATGCTCTCGAGCCATTGAGGGTTATTGACGGGGAAATTAGACTCTGGACGAGTTCTCGTCGGTCCGGCTAAGAACCAATCATGTTTCAGCTGTCTCGTCGGTCCGAGGTTGAACCAATGGCGTTGGGAATGGAGACTCCGTCGAATTTGAGACTTGGATGGGTTGTACTACAGGCGGAGACATTTCGTCGGTCCGACCGAACGGTGCGGGGGATAGAATCGTGGTCTGGGGAAGATGATTGCGGGTGAATTACCATCAGACGATATTTAAATCTACTCACATCATTCTCTCCTTAGCATCAATCCTGTTTCTCAGTTAATTATTCCCCAATCTGTTCCATCACAATGACTGTAAGCAGACGTTCAAAGCAATGGTGGAAGCAGGCCATCATCTACCAGATCTACCCTGCATCGTTCTGCGACTCCAACGGCGATGGCATGGGTGATCTCCAGGGCATCATATCCAAGCTAGACTACATCGCCAGCCTGGGCGTTGATGTCATCTGGGTATGTCCCATGTACGACAGCCCGCAAGTCGACATGGGCTATGACATCTCCAATTACGAAGATGTCTACGCTCCATACGGTACTCTCCAGGACATGGAAGAGCTGATCAGCAAGACACACGAGAAGGGCATGAAGATTATGCTAGATCTTGTTATTAACCATACTTCTGACAAACACGCTTGGTTTGAAGAGTCAAGGCTCAGCAAAGATAGCCCTAAGCGCGATTGGTATATCTGGAGACCGGCCAAGTATTCGCCAGATGGTCAACGAGTCCCCCCAAACAACTGGCGCTCCAACTTTGGTGGTGGTAGTGTTTGGGAGTGGGACGAGACCACTGAAGAGTATTACCTGCACATCTTTGCAAAAGAACAGCCCGATCTCAATTGGGAGAACCCAGAGACCCGCCGAGCCATTTATGCTTCGTCAATGGAGTTCTGGCTCGACAGAGGCGTTGATGGCTTCAGAGTCGACACCGTCAACATGTACTCCAAGCTCCAAGACTTCCCCGACGCCCCCATCACCGACCCCAAGGCCAAGTACCAACCTGCCGGTCTCATCTACTGCAACGGGCCTCGCATGCACGAGTTTCTCGGCGAGATGAACGAGATTCTCGAGCGATACGGTGCTATCACTGTTGGTGAACTCCCTCATACACCGGATCTAGAAAAGGTCCTTCGATACGTCAGCGCAAAGGAGAAACAGCTCAACATGGTATTCCAATTCGACGTCGTGGATATTGGGTTCGGGAAGACGCATAAATACGAGACGACGCCGAAGAATTATACGCTTCTGCAGCTGAAAGACGCTGTAGGTCGAACGCAGGGCCTCATCCAGGGGACGGATGCTTGGACGACTGTGTTTATGGAGAATCACGATCAAGCACGCTCTGTATCACGCTTCACAAACGACAGCCCAGAGTACCGAGTCGCAGGTGCCAAGCTTCTTGCATTACTACAATCCTGTCTCAGCGGCACGCAATACGTCTATCAAGGACAAGAAATCGGGTCCGTCAATGCCCCGAAAGAGAGTTACCCATTAGAGAACTACATCGATATCGAGAGTTACCAGTTCCTCGATATAGTCAAGGAGCGATCAAATGACGAAAAAGAGATTGAGAAGGCTTTCAACGCTCTACAACATCTAGCTCGAGATCACGCTCGCATTCCTATCTGCTGGAGCGACACCAAGCACGGTGGTTTCTCCGAAGCAGCCGAGAAGGCAGGCCAGCCCATCAAAGAGCCATGGATGCAGGCCCATCCTCTATCACGCGAGATCAACGTCTCATCCCAGCTTGACGATCCACAGAGCGTGCTTTCATTCTGGAAGAAGGCACTGCACTTCCGAAAAGAGTTCTCTGATCTGACGGTGTATGGAGACTACACGCTTATCCGAAGGGAGGACCCTGATGTCTATGCTTTTGTTAAGGAGTCTCAGGTCGACGGTTCCAAGCTTGCGGTTGTTCTGAACTTTACTTCTGAGGAAAAGACGTTTAGTCCTCTTACGGGCGAAGAGCTTGGAGTGAGCGAGAAAGATGTCAAGTTGGTGCCGGTTATTTCTACGCATTCTGGAAAAGAGCAGACTGGTGTTTTGTCGCCGTTTGAAGGAAGGGCTTACTTGGTTACTTAATTATGATATAGATATAAAGAATAAAGACCATGTTTTTAAGTTACGGTTAGGGTAACCTGCAATAACTACATCTTCATTCTAAATGCAAGCCTTTTAATAGTCACGGCCAAAGCTGTACTTATAATATTCCCGTTGCAGCACCCATATCCACCTGCAGAATAGGGTTATCCTCAAAGTTCTGTGTGGACATTATTAACTCACGCCACGAAATTCTTTAACTAAACTAAACTCATCAAAGGCTTGCGCCACCATTATCACGATCTTCTGTTGTCACCAATCTCAGCTCTGAGTTATTCCTGTAACTGGCACATCTCTTTGCGCATCTGCAAAGCTCGGTAGCTGTTCTTCAGCAGGCGGCTGAATCCACGATGAATCCCGACCCAGCGGTATCCCCTCTCCGGCCTCCAAAACAACATCTTGCGATTCATGCTGTCTATTATTGCTCGGCTTCAAGATGATTAAATCAGATGTTCCTGTTCCTTTGAATCTTTCTCCTGCAATTTCACCCTGCACTGACCATTTCAGTTGATGTGAAACACGGATGTTAGATACTTGGAACGAGTGCGTGAACTCTGACTGTACAGATGTCCATTGCTGAGGGAATCCCGTGTTCTGTAGACCGATGCGGAGGTTGACTATTTCTCCAATGTCAACGGGTTGTTGATCAGTTGTGAATGGGATACTCAGGGTTTCGCCTCGCTGCTTCATGGCTTCATCGAGTCCGAGGTCGATCTCTGTGCTCTCTAGTACTTGTAATCCCGAATGGCAAGTAACCGTCGTGGTGGTGATAATAGAGACGTGCACTGATGCATGCTTGACGATCTGTAGTTCATTCCGAATAATACTGCTCGTTTCCTCCCATTTTGGTGATACCAAGAGTTTGAATGGTATCGGTGATGGGTTATCCAGCTGAACGACCATCGGCACCTCCACAAACAAATCAAACACCAGCGTAGGACCCTTTGAACTGTGAATAGATTGTTTAATCTTGTCTTTCCAAGAGACCTTGACTTCTTGCATCCCAGGGATAAGCCGGTGACTCGAAACAACATGCTGGTGGCGATGTTGTTCGACTCGAAAGTCTGCAATTGGAGAATCTGGAGTCGTGTTTATGACTTTGAAGGGAAATGTAGCTTCCAGTACATCTGTATGGCCCTGAACAGCCATTGTGATTTTCGCCTTGATGACATACTCAATAACTGCTGCCATATTCTTCGTCTTTCGAAGCATATAGGACGGTGGCATATGGTCGGCGGCACCCGAAGGTGTATAAGTATTCAAGTATTTTGGAAGCTGTACCGTAAAAGGCCATTTATGCTTGTGTGTCGACGACTCGATATGTAAAGGACCTTGGAAGATGATCTTTGGACGATAGCACAGGTCAAAAAGGCCTCGGTATTCTTGGGAGCTGTTGCCGATGACTCCAATTGTTCTCCCTCGTCCAAACATGCAAATGCTCACAGATGCATCTGGACTGATGGTTTGGAATTGTCGAAATACATGACCTGTGATGATATCACCTGGAACGTATGTATCTCGATCCAGGCTAATGCCCAGCAACGGTCCGGATCTGAGAGCTGTATGGATGTTGTTCATTGTGCAACCATATCAGAGCTTAAGGGGAATTTTAAAGCAGATGAGAAGCTTTTGATGTACTGAGGTTTAACGAAAAACGCCTTCGCTCATTATCAGTTGATGATATTGGGCACAGCCCCGTGAGGCGCAAGCTCAAGCCAACCTGAAATGCTCGACGTGTCCAATCGCGAGGGCATGGGCCACTCTTTTTGGGGGCCAAAACAATAAGAGTGACCCTTGCAATTTCCCTGGCGTTAGAAGTTTCAGTTATATCACCCGTTAAAGCCAAAGGCGCCACCAGACGTATTGGAAAGAATTTATTCAAGACAAGCGAGACCTTCTCATAGCCTTGTTTATACATCTATATTTACAGCAAGACGGCATACGAGATCGATCTCACTAAGGGGAGGATGTAATATTCCTTCCGCGGCGCAAATAGATTATCCCGACACGTTGTCCGAAGTCCGTGCTGACCGAAGGTTAAGTGACTTGCTCTAACATCACTTATTACGCTTGATTGATGGTAGCTGAATTAGTCAAGCTACGGCACGATTAAATGGCATGCCTTCGAAGCACTTATAATGATTACAATGATTACTTTTCTGGAGGTTTAACATATAAAATAAGTATGTCCGATTTTCGTAATATTAACGCTTAAGGGCCAGGATATTTGGAGACTATTGTCTCGTCATCGGTAGTAATTAATAATCATAATGGCATCCACTTGAATTTACATAACTCTGCCGGTTGGGGCTGTACAAGTCTGGAGAAGTGGGTCAGCATAATCTGGGATCAGAGCCAAAGCCTTGAGTGATTATTAAACAGTACAATATTGTTACAATATTGTTGGGATAGAGACTTGGGTTGGACAGAGACTTGCAGTGGGATAGGGCCTTTCGTTGAGATAGTGGCATGCGTTGAGAAACGTTTGATCAACAATCTCATCCTTGCCCAAAGCTCTTAACAGGAATTGAGGTAAAGCAAGAGGAAATAATAGAGCATAAAAGACAGGTTCTTCCACTAACAAAAGCTGCTTATACCATGCACGCACTTCTCATTCAACATCATCACTCAAAGACAAACTTCAATCACTTTTCAACCCAAATCAACCTTCACCATGCCTCTCTGGAACATCTATCACACCGAAGGTACCTTCGCGTCACACGAGACACGCAACCAGCTCGCCAAAGACATAACCGAGATTTACACCGGCCTTCCAGCCTTTTATGTCGTCGTCCAATTCATCCCCCTTCCCCCGGGCCACGTCTTTGTCGCCGGTGAGGCCAGAGACGAGAAGCCTTTTGTTCGACTGGTAGTTCAGCACATGGCCGTTCACAGTCACGAGGGTGTCCACGTGGATGACTTTCCTAAGCATTTCAGCGATAAGATCAATGCTACGATCAAGCCATACATCGCTGATAAGGGCTATGATTGGGAGATCACCGTCTCCGATACGCAGCGCGACTTTTGGAGGTTCAATGGAATTGCGCCGCCTCCATGGAGAAGTGAGGCCGAGAGGGTTTGGGCTCAGGATGGGCGCCCTTCGGAATGGGAAGAGAAATAAAGAGTAGGCTAGCGAGGGACGCGCTGGTGCTGTTGGTCTTGCCAGTCTGTTCATAGTCCTTTGCCAAAATATCCCTGAACCTGCGATGCCCTAGGTTGCAAAATGGTCCATAGCATGACAGTATGGGTTGCTATATAGCTGTAAATCCAATTGGAAACAGGTTAGGTTATAACAAACTTAAAGTTATGAGTCGGAAGCAGTTCATGATTAAGATTTCACAACTACCAAGATCCTCAAGACTATAATTAATCTTGAAAACAGCTCTGAAGAACCATAAATAATACAATAATCTTATAACTCCGCCAGAGATGCCTTCCTCTGCACAGTTGCAGACTTTGAAAGCTAGAATTTAGGGATAGGCGCACCACAGGCGATCTTCCGATGCCCATTGAATCGTCCACTGAAAAGGTATCGCGAGAGCTTGAACCAAATAAAGTTTTGATCAAGACTTAGGCCGTCTCTCTCAACTTCCGCGATGTAGCTATTCTCAAAGGTATCTATGCGGTGGAAGTCGAGGAGCGAGGCATTCCTTGCTCTGACGCTGCCGTCGAGGTTGTCGTAATTGGATATGCGGTCAGGAATTTCTCCACGGGAGATCATTTCTCGCTTATTTTTGACCTCAACAGTATCACATGGCACGACGATAAGTCTAATTGGGCCCTCGGTAGAGACACTGCTGGTGTCCTTCGTGAGTACGCGATTTGCCAGGACAAGCATCTGGTACAGCTACCCAAGCATCTACCATGGATAGAAGTAATAGATAGTGATCTAGACAGTTTTAACTCTTGTTGACCAGTGATTGATTAAAGACGGCTGCAATCACCTAAGCTGGCGTCGCGGCCTGGGTTTCTCTTGATGGCCTGACTACACTATCCAAGTTACGCTGTACCCTCTTACAGTGTTTGACTCCTCTAATCACTCAGGCTTCCTGCCACGAGGTTAATTAATTAAATAGGTACGGGTGGTGCCAGCATGTTTGCGCTGCTGATTTGTCACATCTTCGTCCGACGAGAAGCTTCAAGCCATCAAGAAACCCGGCTCTGAAGTTAGTGTATCAACTACCAAACTATCCAGGATCAATTGGTGGACAAGATGTCAAGTTGGTCCCCATCGTGTCTACACATGCTGGAAAGGAGCAGACCGGTGTCTTGTCAGCGTTTGAAGGAAGGGTTTACTTGGTAAATTAGTCACCTTCACGTGCTTGAGGAGTGGATTAGTTCTCCTGGTGGTGCTATTGGTGTCTCTAACTTGTAAAGGAAAAAGCCCTGCTAACTAATTGAGTACCCATTCACAAATTCCAGCGCCAACAATCATTCAGTATTAGTCGGTATGGACAAGGCCATTGAGTCAACGTACTGTGTGGAGTCGACAGATCATTACCCATCCAACAACTGCCCATGCAGAAGCTGTTTCAACCAGGCATAGTTGAAGGAGCTATTTACAGATACATGCCCGCGGAAGCCTCCGTGATCCTTGTTGGCTGTACGTACCTTACTGCATCAGGAAAGCTGAAATGCAGCTGCAGGGTGTACAACCAACACCAAGTTGCATTACAATCTCCTCTGCAGCGGCACAGCCTCCGCGAGGCCTCATTTTGAAGCAAATAATGACGGAAACTAAACAAAGGGTGGAGAAAAGAAAGGGGAACATGCATAAGTCTCGCATTGGGAGATTCTCTTTGCTGCTGGTTGTTGAAGCGGGCTGTGAGATACCCATGTGCAGGGAGCAAAACCAGCTGCGCCAGCCGGCATCATTCCGTATAGGTAAGAGCTCCGAAAGCTTAAGAAACCACGAGGGGCGATTACAGAGTACTAATACATAGTAGGCCCTCTCCTGCGGTTGTTCCCTGAGCCACGTTCCCAACTCTTGCCGACAGACCACACGATCTGAAGCCCAGCCCCCTCACAAAACAAACTTCCCAACGATCCCATACGTCCTTGAACGACATCACTTATTCAAACTCACTTCAGTTTACGAGCCGTGTTCTCATGTCCTCAGAAACTGCAGAGACAGCGACTGGCTACGAAAATCGCAGCTCCACGTCTGCTGATTCTCGAGACCCAAGTGCATCTGAAGGAATGGCTAGTGGTACCCCTCAAAGTTCATCAACTACTAGCGGAGATAAGAATGGCAATTCCCCAATAGTTTTTGATGATCCTTTTGATAATGAGAGACGGCAAATTCTTTTCGATGCCATTGACAGGCTTCAAGCTCGGGGCTTGCACGCATACTTGAGCATCCCACAGGTATTTCTGCACTCTAATATCACCCTGGCGAATCCCAAGCTCATGATGCCCAGCTCGTTGTCGTAGGGGAGCAATCTTCCGGCAAATCATCCTTGCTCAGAACGCTGACTGGCATTTCATTCCCCGTCATGGCTGGAATTGGTACACGCTTTCCGATTCGTGTCGTTTCGCGCCGTACTGTACAGGGCACAAGCGAGCGATTTCATATTTCCTTGGAGCGAGCGCCCCAGGATGTGAACGGCTTGCAACGAGCTGATGCTGCCGCAGACGTTTACCATCTAGAGGGAGATACCCTGACCATGGATGTGTTTGAAGCCGCGCTTGAGGATGTGAGTGATTTTCATTTGACTGGGTTACGTAGAGTGCTGACCAAAGTCTTCAGCTCTCTCAGAATCATATCGGCATCAGGAAGGGTCAAGGCGCAGGGTCAAAGAACTTTGTCCCAGATATTGTTAGAGTTGAGCTTTCGGGACCCAACAGATCTCTTTTCAACATCCTGGATCTCCCAGGTCTCATCTCTTCAGAGTATGGTGTCAATGAACCAGAGCCCCTTGGAACACAGGAACTAGCAAAGCAATACATCTCACGACCAGAAAACACAATAATGTAAGATTCCTGTCCTCAATGGCATTGTCAAGTTCAAACCGTACCAAAGACTAATCGCAAGCTAGATGCACAATTCCCGCAACTTCTGACCTGGGTAATCAACGGGCCTATCAGATTTGCAAGGAACATATTGTTGACAAAGGGCGACTGGTTGGCGTTTTCACAAAGTGTGACAAGGCGGATCGCGAAGAAGCCGAACGAGCAGTCAGTGAATCCCCAACTTCCGGCTGCATGGATGCTAACAAACGTCAGGTCATTTCGGCAAAGAGTGATATTGACAATGGAGACTCGATCTTCAAGGATGGCATGTTTGTCGTCTGCAACAAGTCTCTCGAATCACAAGCCAACGAAGATGAAATCTTCAATCGCGAGCCTTGGTCTCAGATACACAGTGGACGTAGAGGAAGCACAAGGCTCAAAGATCATCTTGGAGAGATTCTTACTTGTGAAATCGAAAAGGCATTTCCAGGGCTTGAGCGTGACATACGTTCAACTCTCAAGGAGAAGCGTGCCAGTCTCAACCACATCGGAGAACCTCGAGTCAACGATAGTCAGCAACAGGAGTATCTCAACCGTTTCGTACGCCAGTACTCCTCCAAATGCACACTAGCTCTCAGACGTCCAGGATTACTTGAGTCAGAGACTATGGACCTGAGAAAAGAGCTGAATGACCTCAACACCCAGTTTGATAATGTTATGAGATGGGCTGGTGGGTTCTGGAGGTTTGACGATGAGGGCGTCGACCCGGGCGCCGTTTGCTCTGAATACGGAGTATTCATCGGCAAAAAAGAGGAGCAGCCGAAAACAGCGCGGCAGATTTTATTTCCGGCCTCGGAGCCGAAGGATCACACGGAGGCGCTGAGAGCAATCCCGGCATTTGAGGAGCATGAGCATGTCGAGCCTTTGGGCAATTTCGTGGACACGGTGAGAAACAAACTCGACAGGTTCGGCGCATCTCAACCGCCTGGCGTAGTAAACTCGGACATTTACCCTGTCATCTATCGAGTTCAAGTATCCAAGTGGGGATCCATTGCACAAGAGCACTTGGACAGAGTCAAGGATGCAATGAAGTCGAGTTATGAGGAGATTCTGCGTTCTGTCTGCCCAGCCTCCGGAATTTTACATGACGAGCTGAAAGCCCGTCTCCATTCGATGTTTTGTGAGACTTTTGACAAAGCCAAACAAGAGCTGGATAGGTACTGCGAGCAAGAAACCCGAAAGGAGCTCCTCCAAACCACCAATATCGAGTTTAGGACCAAACTGGACGCTTGGCGCATGCTGAGATACGCCAGAGCTTTCTACGAAGGGACCGGCGGTGAAGAGGCTCAAGACCTTATTTCACTCCAGACCTTGGATAAGATGTGGACCAGTATGAATCACTCAAACCATGACAGAATGGTGCTTGATATCCACGACGTCATCAAAGTCTACTACGGGGTAAGGGTTGCATCCAGCCACAGCTGAAGACCAGATTTGCTGATTCAATATAGATTTCCCTGGAGTCATTCATTAGCCATGTCACCCAAACCATTGTGGAGGGTTTTGTTATGGATAGAGATGGCCCTTTGAGCAAGATGACGACTGAGTATGTTCTCAGCCTTCCAAAACAGGAAGTCAGCGTTATTACAAGGGAGGACAAAAAGACAGGTCAGCTAAGGGAGCAACTGAACCGTGATATTCGAGAGCTTGAGGGTGCTCAAGAGATTGCAAGAGAGGCAAGGGCAAAGGTGGAAGCATTGAAGCGTGATTGATAGTGATTTATTCTCTTGTTTTCTATAACCTCTACATGACAAAGCTTCCGTAAAGCTCTGCAGATCAAGTCAATTTTCATACTCAACGCTCAATTATGCACCTAGTCTTAGCGTATCTCCGCCCATAACACCCAACAATGGGCGGAAAAGAATTATCGAAGCACGTCTCTACCCTGTGTACTATCTGTTCCTCCGCAAAAGCGGCGGAGTTGAACAAGTCAAAACTTTAAAGCACCGTAGGTACGATGAGTTTTAATATTCAGCAAAACTTATTACAAATAATGCGGGCATGTCGGGTCAGAATGGTTTTCCTTCCCGCCCCAACTAGTAGTGCATGAATAGCGCATTTATAATAGCCAGCGGATCTTAACGTTACCAGATTCAAGTATTAGTCAAACTCTGTAAACATATTAAACCTCCTTAATCCATCTCTTTCGTAACACAGGATATCTCATTCTCCCTCGCTACACTCTCCTTCTACTCACCTTACACAAGGATATCCCTTTCCGAGACTTACCAAGCGTTTAGACATACCGCTGGCGATCTTCCGAGAACCATCAAGCTCTCAGCCGAGAAATTACCACGAGAGCTTGGACAAAATGATGGTTTGATCAAGATTCATGCAGTGCCTCTCAATTTCCGCGATATTACCATGTTAAACGGGCTATACCCAATGGAAGTCAAGCAGGGAGGTATCGTGCACGAGGACATCTGCTGACATCTAATGCTCTAGAGGAATTCCCGTTGGCTCGAAAGAGGATTATATGAACCTCAATCGGTTTATAGAAGAGAAGAAGCTTTCTCTTGCTACGCTTGTGGACCGGGCTTTCTCGTTTGAAGAGTCGCCAGCAGCCCTGGACTATCTCTACTCAGGCAAATACGCAGGAAAGGTTATTATAAAGATGTAGCCCGCGTTCGCTGTTACATTCAAGGGGGGCCACGGAGTAGTCAATTACAAACTGGTGCCCGACTGTGTTGATGGGATTATGGAGTCGATTGCTGCCTTGAATGTTAAGTCATAGAATGCGGGCCTATGAGTGAATTTAGCTTCTTGATTAAATACCTGCGCCAATAACCATGAGTCCGTGATGGACCACCTCAACAGCAGTGATAATTGCTGCCTTAACACCTCAAGTATGGATATTAGCACAAAGTCATTCCGAGGCCTAAGCAGGCCACTTCACGTATGATTCGTCACAAGGATCTCCCGGCTTGCTTGTCCAGATTCTATAGTCTTCAGTCATATACACGCATATCCCGGCAGTCCCGTCGTTGAGCCGAAGGAATCCAATCATGAAACAAGCGGTTAATATGCACTAATGAAACGCGAAGAAGAATTCTAGAATAAATCGCGCATAAGATCATGTAAAAGCCGGGATCTACAATCGGGACGTGCATATGCCCCAACGCGAGCGTTATCCAGTTCGAGTTTCTATTACCCCTTGCCAAGCAAACTGATACGAGAATATCAATACATAATTGGTGAAGAGCGGTCTTATCGCTGAGACATATAGTGATACTGAGGCCTTCTCCTATTCCTAGTTCAATGAGGAAGGTTACCGTCAACGATCTGCTGATCGATGTCAGTGCCTCGGGCGACTTACTCGTGTCTTTATCCGGATTGGCCTGACGTGTAGATCTTTGCCGGAGAGTGGTAAGCTGAAGCGCCACGCAAGCAGTGACCAGAAGGACTAACCAAAAGTGTCCTTTTGCAGCGTGCGTGGAATTTCTAGAAGGAATTAAAGTGAGCGGAATGACATAACTCGGCATAGTGGCGTAGATCTACCGCCCGTATGCCGACGAACATGGCTCCTCTGCGACACCTTTAGCGATCATCTTGGTGACATTGACCGAACCGTATGCCAAGTATGACAGTTCAAGTCACGTCTGGGGAATATCCGCCTTCCCCATGGGGCTCCTGAGAATTCTGAGTTCTCATCACTAATGGAAACTCGATGAATCTCACGATTCCAGACTCGGGGGAGGTGATTTCGCCTCTATTTGCATTCGCTCACATTTGTCTGGTGATTAGAGGGGATCAGGGACCCCAAATGTGGGTTATTATGGAGATTTGACTCTGGTGATGGAGTTTGCCAAGGCGAGAATGGAGATGGTTTAGTCATAGTAATCATGAGCCCATAATATGCCAAGAAATAGTCAAAGTTTGCCTCGCGTTCTGCTTCTTCATCACTAAGAACAATAGCAGAAAAGAAAGAGAAAATGAAGAAAAAAGATAACTAAAAGGCTCCTACCGCATATCATATCTGGATCTTATCTCGACGTCGTGTTAACGTTGCGGCTAAATGAGGCTCAAATTCCTAGACGCGTCAAGACACGGCACTGACGTCAACCCCGGCGATACCGAGCGACAAGAGAAGCACAGACTTATCTACTTCGGTCTAATTTCCATCACCCGAAGCAGTCGAAGGACCCCAAGTCTCCAGTAGAAGAGCAGCGCACTCTCTGGCCAAGCATCCGACTGGCCCGGACAACTCCCTCTGTGGATATCACATCAACGTCTCGCCCAGCGACCGAGTCTGGCCGAACGAGTGAATTGCTTGATAGACCGATGTGGAAACGTTTCATAAAACCCCCCATGGGGCTTCCGTGCCTAGGGCGATATCCACCCGAGGGATGGAGCAATGCAGCCTTGATTTCAGCGGCGATACTTGATGCGGACCCTTCACCCCGATCAAGAAGCCCTCTACCATGACGTCTCAGCGTCTTTTGCCCAGCCCCTATTCGTCGGACCATCGCTGCGCTATTTTGTACAAGAATCGTGAGGCGCGCGGTATAAAGCTGGGGTGAATTCCGCTTGTATTTGCTTCTTCATCATTCAGCTACATCTATATCTTAACTCGTTTATTGTCCGGGTGACAATCTTCATTCAACAACATCAACACAGCAAACATGGAGAAGGATAACGTCACCAAGACTACTGGACAGTTCCACGACCCTAGCTCTGATAGCGATGGTCTCAAGCATGAGACTAGCTCTCATGAAGGTCACGGCCATGACTTCCAGACCGTTCAAGAGTCTGCTGACAACACCAACATCTACTCCCAAGGTGGCAAGAACTTTCGAACACTGAAGCGATGGGATACCATCTTTATTCTCTTTGCCAACCAGATCGGTCTTGGTATCTTGTCTCTGCCCTCGACACTCAAGACCCTCGGCCTCGTTCCCGGTATCATTGCGCTGATCGGCATCGGTGTCATCTCATGGTATACGGCCTATGAGCTGCTACAATACTACAGACTACACCCTCAGGTGTTGAACATCGTTGACATGACCCGCTTCGTCGGTGGAAGGACCCTGGAGAGCATTGCCGGCGCCATGATGATGATCCAAGTCATCTTCGTCGCAGCTTCAGCTATGGTGACCCTTTCAATTGCCCTCAACACAATCAGCAGCCACGCAGCCTGCACTGTCGTCTTCATCTTCATCTCTTGCGCAGCCTGCTACGTCTTCTGCATTCCCCGCACCACCAAGTTCGTGTCTCACCTTGGAATTCCCAATGCTCTCAGCGTTTTGGCTGCATGCATCCTCGTCATGGTCGTTCTTGGCATTCAAGGCCCCAGGGGCGTTGACAACATGGCTGAGTGGAAGAGAGAGATTGTCATTGTTGGAAACCCTACCTTCCGAGATGGTCTCAATGCTTGCCTCAAGATTGTGTTTGCCTACGCTGCCAATCTGAGCTTTGTTGTAAGTACATTGCATATATGACCGTGATCTATACTGACAGACACAGGGCTACCTCGCTGAGATGACCAACCCTCTTGAAGACTTCAAGTTCTGTCTGACTGTTCTTGAATGCGGTTCCATGACCATGTATGTCATCTTCGCCGTCATTTTCTACTGTCTCGGTGCCGAATACACAACCTCTCCCATCTTGGGATCGACCTCGACAACCTTTGCAAAGGCTGCTTTCGGCATCGCTCTTCCTGCCATCTTTGCTACTGGCCTTGCTTATGGTCACATCGGATCCAAGTACATCTTTGTTAATGTCATGAGGTGGACTGGTAACCTCAACGAAGTCACCTCCAACTCTGTCAAGTCTTGGTCAACTTGGATCGCTTCCGTCACTGGCTTCTGGATCGTTGTCTTCATTCTATCCAACGCCATTCCTGTCTTTGACTCGATTCTCTCTATCACATCTGCGACAACAATCTCTTGGTTCACTTATGGTTTCAGTGCTGTATTTTGGTTCCATATGAACCAAGGCCAATACTTCCGTGACTGGAAGAAGACCTGCTTGACAATTCTCAATGCCCTTCTTATTATCATGTCGCTTTTCATGAACGCAGCTGGTCTGTGGGCATCCATCACTGAACTTCTGGACATTTTCAACTCTGATGGCGGAGTTCGTGGTGTTTTCTCTTGCGGCGACAACTCTTGATGTTATTCACCTCTTTTTGTACTATAGTCTTGTTATAAGTAGCGTTTCCTCAATTACATGGCTAATTTCATCGTTCATTCTTACTGCCTCTCAGTCACCAATGTCCAAGGGTCAGATAAATTAAAAGCATTGTTAGTGATGGATTGGAGAAAACGGCAATTCTTCCTGGGCTGACGGTTGTACGCTTCTGTGTTGATAACGCGATGCGATGCCAGTTTAGGCTGATTGTTTGGGTGATGAATTGAGTCCAGGTATAGTTGTCAATCCGCCGACTTCTAGCATCTTCCAGGCCCTCGGGAATACGGCAATAACGTTGTTGTGTTCCAGGCCAGATAAGATATGGAAAGCTGCATCTTGGCACAAGCGAAAATAGGTATAGGGCAGAATTTGCCGTGCGCCCTTAATTGACATTAAGTATCGATAGCTAAAAATACGCCTTCTGAATGACATTGCGATACCCACTGATGAGAAACAATATGAGAAGAAGGCTATAGATATAAAGGATAGAATTTCCTCAGAGAATTTAACATAGTAATATCATCATCATCATCATGATCATCTTTATTCTCATCCAAAATGACTCGCAACGCATCTTCCCCGCCTTTCACCATTCGCAGCCACCAACCTGGTGACATGGGCTACATAACCTACAGACACGGAGCAGTCTACTCTCAAGAATACGGCTTCAACTATCGCTTCGAATCTCTCATCGCAAGAATTACCGCTGATTTTCTCGACAACTTCAAACCCGACCTAGAAGGCTGTTGGATTGCTGAGAAGGATGGATCATTCCTCGGCTGCATCATGTTGGTGCAGGACAAAAAGCCAAAAACTGCAAAGCTGCGACTGCTATTGGTGGATGAAAGTGCAAGAGGTCTTGGTGTCGGAACGGCCTTGATCCAGAAATGCATCGATTTCGCGAGAGAAGCCGGGTATAGTCATATCGATCTTTGGACGCAGAGCATTTTGGAGGGTGCGCGACGATTATATAAAAGGGCTGGGTTTGAAATGGTCGAGACACAAAATCACAATGACTGGGGGGTTGAATTGACGGGGGAGTTTTGGACACTAAAACTGTGAGGGGCAAATATCTCAAGGACTCCAAGGCCAATTCAGCATTCTATAGTGTCGTTTCAGGGGCCGGTTGTAAAAGCGTTTCATAGAAAGGAGATGAAATAGCGATGATAGAATCTAAAAACATTATCAATCTCTTTAATTATTACTCCAATTTATGAATGATAATGCCTAGCTAACTGACTGCTTTGTTGAGGGCGTTGAGACTGGTGGTGCCCAACGGTGCCTGAGAAAGCTAATGGAATCAGCTGAACATGTAATACACGGGCTGTTTCAGCATGTATTCCGCCAGGCGATATAAGGAGTCTTTGAATGCATCAGCAACGAGATTCCCATGCCTACAATGAGGTCAGAGCTACCGGAGAGCATACTAAAGGCTGAAATTAAGAATCTGCAACTAAGAATTACATATATGAGTTTTTTTCCCCAATTAAACCTTGAACTCATGACATACTTTTCAGAATAATTACATTCATTTGTAAGCCCATATTAGCTACTGTTAAGGAAATTTCCTTCTTTGGCTCCCGACAACTACAAACTCTTCCCTTCAGATCGTTAGCCTTTAACGCACAACGTAAATAGGCCACGGACTTCTCGATATTGCAGTATAAGATTCGGATATAAAGACAAAAGCCTCACTCTTCCTCCACAAGTTGCTTGATAAGATCGAATAATGCCAACTCATACAGGACAGTACATATATCATCTCCCAATCCGAATGAAAGCCAATTCTGACCCGCCAAGAACTCAGATACCACGTCTCTTCCTAGTTCTCTCCAAAAGTCTCGTGCCATCGACACAGCCAGCCCAACCCCACTATCCAAATATGGCGAGGGACAGCTTTCAGCTTCTGGGAAGATTATCTTGTATAGGCGCTCCCAGCACCGTTTGCTGGATAGTCGGGTACTTTGTTTCTTGGAGAGTTTGCTCGCCTGGTAGAAATTGATACCGTCTGGTATTTTGAGAGACTTGGTTCTGCATCTTCTCTCCAAGATGTGCCTGTCGCATTTTGACACGGTCTCAAAAGTATTTGAGCATCTTGGGCAGTAAGGCGGTTGAGTGTGATGCCGCTTTACATGCTTTATTACACTTTCAATTGAGCCGAGTTCGTGATGAATCAGGCAGGACGGATACTTCTTTGGGTTCGAAGCGTGAAAGGGACAACCGAAGTGACCTCCTGCCCATGATATGATAAGAAAGGAATCGTCGCTGGCGGAACCCTGGTTGCTGCGATTCGCATTCAAGTCCGTTGGAATCAGCCAATTGCGTTCATTCCCGCGCTCTTGTTGCTGTCGTTCGTAGTGCGGTGGCTCAGTGTAAGCGTCTGAGAAGAATTTTTCGAGCTGAGCACGAGCCACGGGCAGTAAATGCTGCCTCGCAACTTGGATCCTAGGGTCATTGAGCAACGTGCTCTCGATCCACTGCCTGGACTCGGCCTCGCAACAGGATTCGTCACCTGAGCTTTCACTGGCACTGTCGTAGCCATTTTCCTGGTACTCAACGTTGCAAACTGGAGAGCCGTGGCGACGAGGTTGGAACTGAGATATCCGTGGTCTACCGAGGTTACGTGATGAAGGCTGCGAAGGTCTCAGTGGAAGCGTTTGTGTCAACACTGCTCGTCGGGAGCGAAAATGAAGAATGCCCATGACACCTTTCGGTGGTTGTAGAGGGAATGATTTAATATAAGATTTATATAACAACAGGAAACTCTGTGCACTGTGATTGGAAGACAAAAATCTTATGGGGTGCTTGATCCTCAATGGCGTAGAGTTGTCTTGGGTAGTGCCTTATGGTCGGACCCCTCTTATACAGGGGACTTGACAAAAAGGCCCCCGCTTGAGCCGCATCTCAAATCACAACTGTGTAGGTGTAGAGAGCCGCAAGATTTTAGCGGTGACAAACGAGAGCGGTAACCCGATGTGCAACTGCGACAAGAGCTGAGCCTCAATTTTACGGGGGCGGCGGAGAGTGAGACATTACTGCACCAGACACAAATGTGATAAACAGCCACCAACTGACCATCCTTGCACTGACCGAGCCTTATTAGGGCGCGCTTATCTTCAGATGCTGATGCACTTTGGTCGTCCTACCATCAAGTTTCTAGGTCACCTGGCAGCATGCATTAGTGGAATGGCCTCTGAATTTCACATTCGCTGACGTATTTTCTTCTTGGGCAACATTTAATGCCTTAAATCACATCGCCCCCCCCCCAATCAGGTCGTAATTTAGGCCTCAATATGCTCGAATTCAATCCTTTATAGGATGCGCTTTAATAGATATGTCATCTTGAGGCTTCATAGTGATAAGACCCAAAATCGCCATTTTGTTTTTCAACCGCTAGGTAGTGCATAGGTAATACAATGCTATTTCAACAGTGAATCGCAAGTGTAGAATACTTAACCTTTAGGTATGTAATTATGCGAACTTGAAATTACAACCATACATAAAGCGCATAAGTAATTTATTCAATCTAGAGTATGCCTACTGTTGCCAAGCTCTTCAAAATACTTGGTCATCTGAGCAATTGATCCACTGGTCCAAACTTTCATCCTCATCAAGGGGCACAGGATCGAGGCTCGGAAGGTCTTCCGAGAGCTGGGGCCAAAATGATCCATCCAACACGTCCTGTGATGCAAAAGATTCAGCACATAGGGTTGAAATGTCTGGTTGAATATATGAATCGCCGGTACTGGGCCTAAAAGCCTCCCCGGTATCGGGCCAAGGCTCTGGATCATGGCTTGGTGGTATGTCTTGGAGCCAAGGTGTTTGTGCCAGTGTCGGAGGTCCTAGCACAGCCTGGGGTTCTCCGTGTACAAGAGGATTGGAGGCAGGAATGGGATTCCGTAGCAACCTCAGTATAGCGTCCATAGTAGCCGGGGCCGTATCATCTTCCGGTCTAGCCAATACAGCGCGGCGGAATGTCTCCAAGAGAGTCGGCAGTTCTCTCTGCATACTGTCGTGCTGTACTTCCAGCATACACTCCACCGTTTCAAAAAATGGCGAATGGGGAGCTCTCTGTTCTCCAAATAGCTTCTCCCATGCTTTGTACCATTTTTCTTCATGAGAACCATGTAGACCGGTAAGGTCTTCATACTCTCCTAAAAGAAGCAGCCCGGTTTCCAGAGCAGTTTTCTCGACACAAGTATCTTGGCGGATATGCTCGTTCTTTTCGGCCTCGGCACGCTCGCCCTCAAATTCTTTCCGGCATTTGGGGCAATGATCTCCTCTAATGAGGTGCGTTCGTTTGAGGTGTTGCAAAAGACGATCCCACTCGGTTATTTTATATCCAGCGCAGCATTGATATTTTCGAGGGTCAAGCTTAAAGAATATACAGCAAAGCTTCTTGGTAAAAGGCTGGTGAGGACCAAACTCTCTTTTCTTTTTGCCAGGGCCTTGCCCATTTCCCTTCTTTGCTTTGTCATCATTCCGATCGTTGTTCTCCTGGCCAGATCGCTGTTTCTTTTCACCAGATTGATTGCCAGAGCCTGGCGAGCCAGCCCGCTTATCGCCGACGATCGGCGGTCCAGACCCATACGGTTCCAGTGTTGGACAGTAAAGAATCCAATGGTGGCGGAGTCTGTGGTTCCCCGGGAATAGTAGCACGGCATTGAGGGCGCCATTGGCTCCCTTGTTATAGTGTCGGGTAGCGGCACTAATTTCACCTGTGGAGGGCAAGGGTGAGGCTTTGTCTTGAACCTTGGTAGCCACCTCTTGGTTGGGTCCCTCTGATCTATAAAACTCGGCAACAAGACTCAGAATATAGAGTTGATGGATAAAGAGCTGCAGTGCTGTTGTCAACTTTTTCTGTTTCGGCGCGATGGAGTAGTAATTAGAATCCTGAAGCACCAGACCAGCACCATATTCTTGGTGGATCTGGAGCCTACTTGGTAGAAGGGTGATAGTGCTCATTGTGAAAAACAAGGCTGTGGGCAAATCAATGAGAAAAACAAGGTTGCTCAAACAAGGAATTGTTCTCGTTGTGAAACTCTCTTTAATAGTAAGTTTGTAGAGTTGAGGCTATCTTAAGAGGAAAAGAATTATTTGTCTAACAATGAAAGCCAATTGTCTTAGTTGACATCTAATGAGTCTGCCACCAATACCTCCTCCTCACACCGTTGTGTTGACAAGGCGGCCAAGGCAGCCAGACTAAAATCCAAGACAGTAATAATTATTTTTCAGTTTCAGCAGTCTTTCAGCTCTGTCGATACAGAGCAACGTGTCTGCTGTGTTGGTGGGGGAGGGGTGAGCATTGTACTGCATTACAATTGGCCATGTCCGAGAAAGCTGCAGAAGTAGCTTCAACACAGATGTGTAAAGGAGGGTAGGGAGATCAGATTGGTCTCCATTATTAAAGCCACGAGACATGCGATTGGTCAATCTGCCTTGCCATCGGAGACGCTTTCGAGAAGGCCTACCATGGACTGGAGCGCACGAGGTTTTTATGAAACTGTCATTTTCTAGGAGGCACTGTATAAAGAGCCTTGGCTGTAGCTGTGCATGTTCTGCCATTTCATCGCATGATTGTGTTGACCACAATGGTGTCAAGTTCTTTGCAGCAACCCCCCAAGCATTGAATAATCGTTACAGAGGGGGTCCTTTTAGGACAATTAGGGTTAAATATATTCAGTCGTGCACTAAACACAGTCACCGGAAGCCGAGAAGGCTACTACGAAGCCGGGACGAAAGGCAGCAAAGAATGCAAGCATAGATATTCAACATAGGCCTCAGCATTTAATCACCAATAATTGACTAAGGGAGGCAAGAAAATCAGGACCTTTTTCCTGGGCTGTGAACGTACTCAGATAAATGCAAATCTAGCATAATTCAGTATTAAGCTTTGGCCGAGTTCTGAAATGCCTGCACATTGTAATAGCCCGTAGATGTGCCAACGCTAAAGCCACTCCCTCCAGCGCTGGGACCCCTTCTCCATTGGCGCGAGCTGCAGTAAGCGTGCTACAAACGCCGAAGGACGTCACTTGTGTTTATCCATTTTTCATCATGCATCCCATGTTTGCTGCGGAATCAAGCTGATCGACGCTCTTGTTCGTCATGTTCTAGAAGAGCCTTACGAAGTCAAAGACCATGTGAGCATGCTTCACCAGACTGCTATGAGGGCACCCGCATCAATACACCAGTTGTCTTTTACTGCATTCCTGTTCTCAGGAGTAATAGTCGACTCGACAGGGCTAGAGTTCATGGCAGGCCAGAACTCCTGTCCATGGCTCCAGCTAACCCAGCCCCGGGAGGGAGGCGAGGGGTCAGACAGTGGCATGTCTTTTGCAAGCTCGGCAGTGAGCGAAGAACTCTTTACAACACAACAGTCCATGACCTCTTTATTCGATTTCGAATTCGAAACAGATTTCTCAACGCCTACATCACCTTTTACAAGGTTCGACGCATGTTCACAGACACTCAGCTCCGCAGAAGCCCTTCACCGTACCCACATAGTGGATCATGGAACAGAGGCAACCAGCTTCAACGGTGAAAAGCAGTCTCAGTACTGTTCTCTTGACATGCTTTCGAATAAAACGCCTCCGTTGGGACAGACACCTGTTGGTGAAGCCGAAGGGTTCATGTTATTTGGTGCCTCAGAGACTTACAGCTTTCATGAACGGGATTCAACAGACAGTTTGTCAAGTAGAGAAGTGGCCGAGCCTTCGTCTACTTTGCTGTTGATGTACGGCAAGGGTGAGATAACTAGTTTAATATCTATTCATCTGCTGACTGTAATGCAGGCGACTATTTCGAACCACTAAAGTCAATCGAACAAGATCAGTCGTCCTCGAGAGAACAATCAATACCTCTGAGCCCACCTGAGACGTGCATCGGCGATGAAGAGGGGAGTCCTTGCACCTCTATGACTGAAAGCGATGATTCCAGTGTAGAGGACATTGAAGAAAAAAAGGCCTTTGCTTGCCCGTATCTCCGGCTCGATCCAGTGCGCCATATCGAATGCTTGAATCGTAAGTTCTATCGCATTCAAGATGTGAAGCAGCATCTTTCTCGGCGCCATTATATCAAGCGAGATAGCACGATAAGCACTTCTGGCAATACAAAAGGAGTGAACATAAGGACTCAGAGAGTGTTGAAACTCCGCTTAGATAGAAGGCTACCACCAGAAAAGCAGTGGGAAGAGATATGGAAAACTCTGTTTAATCGGACATTACCAAGAGAGGGGCCATATCTTGGCAACTCTAAAGAAGAAATCGTTGGAAGTATGTTTGCGATATGTAAGAAGGGAAGCAGCCGAGTCGTCCCAGGGATATTAAGAAGCCTTGGACTGCCGAACGATCAAGGCAAGGCTGTTCAGCAGTTGATGGAGCAATTATTTAGCGGGTTCCAAGTACTATCGGGTGAAGGATTGAATGATATGGAGACGCAGGATGCTCCAACATGCACAGGCGTTGATTCACTACCCATGACACCACAAGGCATGGACTTTAACTTTACTGCACCACTGCATCGATCACACGCGCCAGAGGTTCAAGTTTCTCACCCAACTGAGGAGCTGGCTCCAATAAAAGAATCGAGTTCGGTGATACCGACCGGGCTACCAGACTATACCGTTTCCGATGAAAACAAGGAAGACGACATCTTGCTGAGGTATCAACCTACAAAGCTCCTGGAGGCAAAAGTCCAAGTGAAGCCTCCCTGTGCAGCTAGCAGCATCGATTCGCTGAAGGACTCCAGTTCATGGGAGCATGCATGGGAATGCGATTACTGCGGATTCGAATACATCTTCAAGCCCAGCGGAGCCGGCAGTGACATGATGTGTTTCAACTACCCATGCCTAGGCCAATTTCGGGGCAACTTCTGCTCAGTTTACAAGGTACGGGTGAGAAAAGGAACTTGAAGGTTCTGTGTTATATAAAAAGGCTCAACAGGGGAGATTCATTCATCTTATAGTTTCCAAGACTTGCAAAGTTGCGTGCTGTGGCTTCTCTTGCTAAAGGTAGTTCTAATACATTGAAGAACTATTAAACCCCTAAATAAAATAGCTATTCTAAGTCCTAGGCTAACATCCCCTGCCTCTATAAACATAATCAAATTTTAATCTCTTGGATATAGAATTTAACCTTAAAATAAAGCAAATCTACCTTGCAAATTCCATAGTCTATAAGTCCGCCATTCCCTTCATCCTTTAGCTCTCGTGTTCAACCAAGCCATCTGCACTTATAGGAGCTCGGTATCAGGGCTCAGGCTGGAGATAACATCTTCGCGCCAATAGTCGATGCCTGCAATCATGGCAGCAGGTCCAGCTAGTCCCAGAGCACCGAGCGAAGCCAAGCCTCCCAGCACGGCCTGCTTTGTTCTCACAAATCCAAGTGAGCGCAATTCCCAAACCGCGTACAGAGAGTATGCCAGGCCTGAGGCTGCGCTTATGACACCAGCATTTGGACCAAATGGCGCTATTTGTGATATGGCCGACAACGTCCAATTGGGGGATGATATGGCTCTCGTGATGACGGGAACAGCCAAAGAAAGAGCGAGTGCAAAGCCATGAGAGAACTTGAGTGGCGCTACATCCTCTTTTGTGTATATTTGAAGTTCAGAAGGGGGAGCATAGTTGATTGGCCTGTCCTCAACCTTTGCGTCGACTTCCCGTTGTCTGCTCCTGACCGTCTTGGTGCTGATAGCAGCAAGTCCTCTAGTGAAGACTGCACAAAGCAATGGGTATGCCTGCCAAATATTCCCGACATAGTGCCTAAGCTTGGCGTCTCTGATCGGCAATAGTGCTGCCACCGTTGGTGCCACATAACCGAGAAGGATGCCTGGAACGATGGACTTGGCGATCTTGGGGTCAACAGGTCTGTTGATGGTGGACTTTGTGGATAACATGACGGATGACAGACAGAAGAATGGCAGTACTGAGTTTGGGCCGATGAGTGAGTATACAAGCGAGTAGACTGTTGTCCTGGTTTATATTAGTCACTGTGCTGAAGTATAATGATCACAGAAATGCTGCATACCATGACAAGGGGTTTATTGAATTTCCACGCCGAGAGCCCTCGATGAGCCATGCAGACAGAACCGGGATCAAGTTGGCTGGGCCTGTCGCCGAGCTCTGCCCAACTACCTTTCCCAAAAGGCCTCCAGCACCCGATTGCTGAAGTACGCTGTAAAGAACTCCCGTTCCAGTTCCAAAGTCCTTGTTCCTGAGCGCAGCAAAGAGCGACAGTCCAAGAGTGCCGGTTGCTAGAGCCCATGGGACCCGCCTAGCAAGACCGCCCTTGATGGGCTTCGCAGGCAACTCGTCCTCAAACGGAACAAAGTGAGGTCGTTTCGGAACAGGGATGCCTTGGATCCTAGTAGCTTCGCAGCATATCGGGGTGAAAATGTCAATAAAGGCATCTGGGCCAAAGAATGAACGGAAATGCTTGAGGAGGAAGCGAGCGAACGGAAACCGTTGGCTGATCATCATCTGAAGTGAATGCGCTTGCTTGACTAGACGCTTGGCACGTCCGTAGCGGAGTGCGTGGACCTCTGATAGTGCAGACTCGATTTGAGAGTCTGAGAGGCCTTGAGGGCTGAGCTTGAGCTGTCGGACCAGAGCATTGACTAGCAGTGCTGCAGATTCCATAGCTCCATTACCGCCTTGGCCAGATGCTGGGTCGATCTATGAGGTAGTCAGCTATGAAGACAGGAACTTTATGAGGGCTGACTTACCTTGTGAGCCGAATCTCCTATCGTGATGATGCGTTTGTAATGCCAGCGATCAAATACATACTCCTCGAGTGGAACCAGCGTCGACATAATCTTTTGGTCATACAACTCGCCAAAGGTAACGTCCCGGGTGATATGGTCCTCACAGTGCTCCTTCACTAGTCCCTCTTCATCGGCCTTGGTGTATTTAGAAATATCCTTCCCGTGCTTTGTCTCCAGAAGACCATCGAAGAGGAACCAATATGTCCGGTCACCCGGTGCTGAGATGACTAGATACGCGTGGCCATCGCCAACCACCATCTGTTGGCTTCGGCTTCCTAGCCCGGGGGTTGTTTCGAGATTCCAAAAATGCACCTGGTCGAGACTGGAATACCTACAGAACATATGAGCGATGGAAGCAATAATCTAGTGATGCATACGAGAATCTTCGTCCTGGGGGAAGTATCCAGGACTCTCTTTCTTTCTTAGGCGCCACATTTCGTCTCTGACTGCGCTGTGGATGCCGTCCGCTCCCACGACGATGTCGCCCTCGTATACGGAGCCGTCTTGGGTGTAAGCATGGACTCCGCCATCGACCAATTCGATGCGTGTAACACGCTTCTTGGTCAAGACTCGACCCTTGTGTTTCAGGTTCTTGTACAGGACCTGCAACAAGATCTGTCGATCGATGAAAATGGAGTGATACCCGACCCTCGTGCCAGTTAGGAAAGCGAGGTCCCGGGAACTCCATGTCAAGCTTTTCCCTACCTTTTTTCCAGGTAGACCGAACGACTGGTCGTTGTGGGGGCAGTAAGGGGAAGACCACCGGGTCCATATATGCCGCCGAGGGTGTAGCGGCAATCCCTAGCAATGTCGAGAATAGGCTCGTAGCACCCAAGCTGATCGAGGATGCGGAAGCCGTTGGGCATGGCGCTGATGCTGGCGCCGACTTGGGGGGCTATATGCGGATAAGCTTCTAGGAGGATATAGTCCATGTCGAATTGCTCAAGCATGTTGGCGATAGACAGGCCAGCAACGCTGCCGCCCACGATGATGACCTTGAATCCCATAGTTATAACTTGTTGAGGTCTTTAGTTGTTGATGATTCGACTGTTGACTTTGAGGCAGTAGATCAATATATATACATATACTGATCAAGACGCAGAGGCCTCATCAATATGTTTTCGGGGTTTAATTATTGCCCGAAAGGGATCGACTTCTCTTCCTGCTGGGCTCCAAGACTCCGCGGGAACCAGGTCCGCGGAGAACAGCCCCGCGGGTTTAACAGTGAAGGAGCGACAATTGAGTTGAATTGTCAATCGACAAAGGATTTCGAGCTCTATAGCCAAACGATAAAGTCTGAGACTGAGTGAGACAATCACAAGTGACTGGTAGTGAGGCCAAGGAGAAGACTACGGCAACTTCTCACAATGCTAGAGCACAATCCAGATTGTGTTTACGAAATATCAGTTTGTTTAACGCTGCCCACATTCTTTCAATTCCGCTATCGAAGGCTGTCTCTTCCCCAGCCTATGAGGTAGGCCCTTCCCTTGACTATATTCATACATGCTGAGCAATATGTAGTGTAAGCCCGATAGACTTCAACAACATCCGCCGACGGCCCGATACAATCAAGGCCATCCATCTTTGAGATACTAACCTGGAGCTCAACACAAATCTAGCTTTGATCTTGCCAAGCTCTTTTCACTGAGTATTGCTGCCTGGCTAGGACCTCTGTAAACCTGGACTAGAGCGCAGTGGGCCATCGTTCGCAGATGTCATCCCACTTCGGCATCCCGCGAATTGTCCAAGTGGATTGTCTATAAAGCGAAATGAGGGTGGAGCGCGCAAAGCAACGGGAGCTCCCGACGGGATCACGGAAGGCGGATAATTGCTGTAGACCACTTTAAAAAAGAAAAAACGTTCGGCAATTGGTCAACCTGTACCGACATCTGCAGGCGGCTAATAGTTAGAGAGACAAAATGCTCCAGACAGTTAGTCTGAGGGACAAAATTACTTGGGTAACTTGGGATAGACTCATGCCACTTTATGGCAAGCTTAGGATAATCTTGATGAGTTTTTTTCAGTCCGCTAGGAAGACATAGCAAGCCATTTTGTTGCCGTGATCAAGTTCCTGGCATTAGCTCCAAGTCCCCATATATCCACTCTGTCGACAACTAATCTTATTCATGATCCTTGTATGTCATTGACTCAGTTTGCCCACCAAAGCTCTCTCATCTCTTTCCTCTTTCTGGTGATGTTGTTTCGACCGGCATGAACTCCGGTCCCTCTTTAGGTAACCAGTCATATTCATGGTCCAGCCAATGCAACTGTGAGATCTCCAATACGAGCTCAGCTATCACCCTAGTCAACTCAAGTAACAATCTAGACCTTTGAGGCTGGTTCAAAAAGAATGCATGGTCTTGGCAAGAAAATCCAGATATCAGACCATGATGCATAACCATGATTCATGTACCATCCTCAACCCCATCACGAGACCTTGAAAGCTGGAAGGTGACTAACAAAAAACCAGATTCTGCATCTTTGAGGTTGTTGACCTAGTCTGAGGCTTGAAAATAAGGCCTTCCACCTCGGAAAGAACTACTGCTGTATCACCGTGTCATCACACCGATCCATAGTCTGCCTTGATGTCTGTCACTCCGTTGCACAATCCAAAGCCTCAAGGTCGTGGCGATCGACGATCACTTCGGTCAATACGACCTTGTACTATGATAAACATTGATATCGATTTCTGTACGCTGATGAAAGCTATATTGCAGGTTGCAGATCTTGGAGGAGCTGAAACACGTAACTATACTCTGGGCAGTGATCTTCGGAAATTCAATAGTCAACCAAGTGGCTGAACAGGTGCTCTCACCCTATTGGATCACTTAACGGTTGAAGAGTAGTAGTGATATCAAATACGACCTATCAGACCGAGCCAGACCTGATTGATAAATTGTGAGGCTGGCGGAAACTTGAAGTGTCATACAAAGTCCGTAAAAATACGGAACTCCTTATCGGAGTATGTAAAGTGTAGATCACTCTTGTTTTCACCTCCCTGATTACCCTTCGTCATTTGTGATCAGCCATTTCGACTTCTCGCCGCCACTTGGTGAGATAGATCCAGGTATCTCGGTAAAAAATAAAACATTAGCTTCGTAAACTAAGCCTTTTATTGACATGCTCCTCTTAGACATTCCAAAAGGGTCCTTGGCTTCCAGTGGCAGGGGTAGAGAACGCATGCCAGTATTGCCACGTTCAGCAGTGAACGTTTTGCCTTGGGACTTTGGGGCTAAATTGAGACAATGTTGCGGCACATGCATGTAATCCACTTTCTCTTCAGGACCAGCAGAGCTTGTTTGGGGTTCTCTCCCTGTAGGCGTTACGAGAGCGCTTTACCGTGTTGAGGAGCGATCTTCACCAGGAAAAGTAAACTCAGAAAATAGTTCAGTGTGCGGAGCTACTGTAAAGTCAGACGCCAGGTGTAACGCTCTCTGCCCTCGCTCTGGCCCTTGCGCTCTTCTCCGCATAATGCTCATCAGCTAATTCCGCCCTTTTGTTATTTTCGTCCCATGAGAAGCATTGATCGTCGGCGTCAAGCCACCGGGCTGAACCCTCCGGCAATTGGGCCCAATTAAAACGTTATTCTCAGCCCTTGGTACCGGGCCATCGGCAATAAGACATTCGTTAAGATGGGTGAGACTCTGGAGGCTAGACCTGCCCATTTGCCGATCATTGCATGATCCAATAACGGCAGCTAATACAATTGAACCAGGAACGCGTGGTTGTCGTGGCTGTCTCGGTCAGGGCAGCGGACCTTGGAAAAAAGCAATTCATGCCAAGTTTACAGCGGGTTAAACCTCATTGTGACTGCATTTTGGGCTGTGGCCCCGTTTTGGCTTTCAGTCAAGGACCGGGAGGGGAGAGCAAATGAGGATGCTTGATGCGGGTGCTTCTAGTTGTCGTTGACGACGTGGCTATTGAGAGACCCTTGTGACGAACAATCCACTACACTCAACGTTTTGTGCTGTTTATTTCCAGCTTTTGAAGAGTGTTACTGTTTCCATGCAGAGTATTGCTTTTGAACGTCGTGGATCACTGCAATTAGCCGAGGGAACCGCGGAACCGCACCTGATCCACGACGATGCTACGTCTTGGTCACGGAGCGAGGGTCCGGGCAGTCAAAGCAATTTCACGATGTGGTTTTGTTGTTTTCTCTTCAATGAATTCTACTGAGCTCATTCTGTTCATTCAATAACTACCCTGTACTATTCTTGGCTGAAATTGCACTTGATGCCCTGAATCCCCATAGTGCGGGCGCTAATCAAGATAGCGACGCAATCCGTGGCTTTAAAGATTACAAGCGGACTCTCGCCCTACAATTCTAAAATACTAGCGGCGCCGGCAGTTGGAGTCGTGCTATTACGCAAAAAGTCTATTGAAACAATGCAACCAACCCTGTCAGAAATTAGACCGGACAAAGAGAGCAACAGCATGATCTGAGCAGGGAACGCATGGGTCTCGCCCTCGTCCGAGCTGGGTACCGAGTGGATGATGAAGATCACAGACCAAGAGAGAAGAGTTGAGACCCGCTAACAGGCCGGTGCAGTGATCGCCCCGAGTTCCGCTACTCAAAGTCTATGGGCTGGACTCAGCTGAGATGTGTGATGCGGAATATCGTCACGTAGCATTATGGCTTGGAGTAATCTCGCACAGTCAAGGAGACGGGCCCTTGGTCAGGGAAGTCAACACTTTGGTGCGAAGCCTCAAGTATAAAGAGGTCATCGTCCTCCCTCTTGGACTCGAAATCCTCATCAACACTCATCAGCATCTCCAACAGCATCCTCAACACCTTCAAACACTTCTCACTCCCAGAAACCAACTCTTTCATCCCAACTCCATTCAAAATGCAGTTCACCAAGATCGCCTCCGTCCTCGCCATGGCCTCCGCTGCCATCGCTGCTCCCGCCCCCGGCAGCTACGAGGTCGAGCCTCGCACTGGCGGCAGCACCAACAAGCCCTCCTGCTCTGCTCAGAGCCAGCAGATCTGCTGCACCGGTCTCAGCTGTCTCGTCCAGGTTCTTGGCGCCGGTTGCTCCACCAGCTCTTACTGCTGCGAATCTGATGCCCCCGTCGTAAGTAGCTCAGAAGAAAGAGTGCAAGATTTCATACTAACCGGTTCAGGGTGCTCTCGTCAACGTCGCTCTCCTCAACTGCGTCAAGCTTCTCTAAGTTACACGCCTCGGCGACTTGTCCTACTCTATGGAGTAGCCAGTTGGACTATTGGATATTGGGGGACATATGGTGGGAGGATCTGACGGAGAAAGCCTATGCCAGCTACTCCGTATGTCAATAGCAGTGTTGATGTTTGTATCTACTTCGATGACCTTAATCTGAGGTTTAATATACATACAGGGGTTTTACTCGACTTGACTTGACTATTGACTATGAATGGTGACAAGGTATTAACAAGCCAGCAAGGTCACATGAACAAACCCAACTAATGATTACATGGACCCCCTTATTACAAGGCTTACAGCTGATCAAATGAACACAAGTCACCTGGGCAAGCTTCATCTGCTCATCATACTCTCGTAAACTGTTGTCGATGCCATTACCGGATGCTACGTACTCAAAACTCAATCACAGAATGTAACCAGGGATCCCTGGCAGTCGACCCATCCACAACGGTTGAGGAAACAACTTAAATTAGTTTTAGTTCAACTACAGCTCTCACCTACAACAGCAAGTGCACGTTGTTGAAACTGTTGAGGTCGTATCCATGCTCGAATAGGTCGTTCCAGGCTGTGTCGATGCTCGGCGTAGGATACTCCTGGCGAGGCGGCGGATTCTGACTTTTGACTCCAAACCACGACATGAACTCTGTGTCGATCTCGCCCTCGGCATGTGACGTGTTGTCGAAGATTGCCAGCGTTGCATTACCCAATCTCCGTATGATTTGAGTACTCCTCTCCCCGACCTTTTTGCCGTGTGATATTTTGGACAACAGTCTTACGCAGGTTTCAATATTGGCCTCGACGACTTCTCTTGTGAGTTCAAGTCTAACCACGGAGCTCGCTCTTATGGAGTACAGCATCGTAACAGCAGCCATGAACAACGAATCCAGCGCCACAAAAGTATAGATTATCTTGTTCTTCGCATATAGTGCGTTGTAGCAGCTGATGAGGCTTATGGATGAATCGGCGCACAAGCGAATGGCGTCTGCACTGCTCACCGGCGACGCATGAGATGGGCGATGGAGGTTGATGACGGCTTGGTGGTAGGCTATTTGGAACCACTCTGGCGTTTGGTACATCGACAGTGGCGCGAGGTATCTCGGGGCGGAGAGAAGCCACGCGTTGAGGCGGGTGTAGTGCTGCTGGCGTATGGCGTCGAGGTTTCGGCTCTCGAGGTTTGCGCCGCCTGCCGAGTGGAGGGCTGAGTAGATGCCTGCGTTGATCTGGCGGAGTTCCACGATGTGACGAAAGGCGGACATGTCTCTGACGTCAGGGAGGATATTCGGTATGGCTTGATCTGCAGGTCCGGCAATTTGCTCGTCGGTGAGGACCAATGGCAGGGGTGCCGTGATGTCAGCGTCCTGGATACCCAATGGTCGACCGAGAGAGATGGAGACACTTCGATCCATGGTGTACAAGCTCCAGAACAACCGTTTCCGCATCTCGGCATCGAGCAGCGTCTTGTTGGCCAGGCTCTCCTCCCGGTGCATGTCGATACCCACCGCAAGCCTTATCGCCATGCCAACGGTGTACCACAAATTGACCGACTGCGGCTCGTTGCTGCCGAACAAGCAGAGCAGGGAGAGGCAACGTATGCAGTCGAGGTCGTCAGCTGAAAGTACTGCGTCGAGATCACGCACAGCTGCGTCGAAGAACAACTCGTGAGAAACGGGTGCGTCTGAACTAATGCGTGCTTTTTCCGACGCTCCAATCGCGAGAACTATGTGCACTTCAAACGCTGACAGTCTGCTCCTGACTTGGCCGTTGCAGTATGGTATGTAATGCTGCTCCATGAACGTTGGGCGATGGAGGACCGGGTACTGCGGCCATCGACGATCGAAGAATACCTCAATCAGGCTGAGGCCGTCTCGGTGGAGAGAGAAAGTGTTTGACGTGGCGGTCGGAGGCGTCTCACTTGCAGACAGCCCATGCCACAACTGCCACGGCCCCGTCATAAAACCCGTCTCGGAAGCGCCATTGGGTCCCAATCCTCGAAAAGTCGGCAGAAGCATGCGTCCAACATATCCCCTCTCCAAGCTCGCAACCGAGCCGTCGGGTTCTTGGCGATCGGCGGCAGATCTTATCTGCAGATGACTCTCCTGAGAGCGAGCCTCCGAGGGCAGCCTCGACTGCATGGCGAGTTGCGTCTGCAGTTCATTCACCCGGTCCTTCAGGCGCTCTACCTGGCCTCTCAGATGGTCGCACTCGCACTCCCTGTCGAGCTTGACAACGAGACGATCTGAGGGGGCACAGGGCACATTTGCAGCAGCACAAGCCCCGCATACGGGATGTCTGCCGTCACACTTGGTCACAGAAAGTCAGCTCATCATGTCGTCAACGACCCGAGAAGATGCGGTAGCACGTACTTTTTGTTTTCTCCGGCGACATCTCTGGCACGCTGCAGAGATCCTCTTGAGGCCACGCCGCGGCGACTTTATCCGGTCAGTGTCCCTGTCCGAGTGTGTGTCGTAGGCTGAGGCCGACTCAAACACGGCGGGAAGTTCTCCGTCATCGGTTGCGGACATTTTTCGGTTTGGGGGTTTTCGGAGAGGATGGTTTATTAATGAGGGATGAAATGTTAATGCGCAAGAGTCAGAGGGGACCCACTTTATCGATAAGGACAATCATCTCCGGTTCAATGCCGGCATAGCCGAAGATGAAAAGATGGATCTTGCAGAGATTCGACCGGATTCGGCCCTTATGCCCGGCCTTATCTCGCATGTCGTGATTGAAGTAGATAATGGTCTTGTTTCATACTGGGAACAACCGATTTTCAGAGTTTTCTGGTGTTAAGATAAGATTCTCTTTATATATGTCAAGTCGGTGAGACCTGAAGGAATTGCGACTCCGATCTTGACGTCATTAATAAATGATAAAGCAAATCCAACAGTATTGATCTGGTATAAAGACTTGCTGTCTAAGAAGCCTCTGACTTACAGAGTGCTGTAAATGGTTTTTAAGAAGAGAAGTGGGCGTATTAGACTTTTTTCAATTTAATCTTGCCATTGTCTTAGATCGGAACAATAGCAGTGACTTTAAACACCATTACTTATAATCTCCAGATACCTAAATCTAATGCAGCTTGTATCTAAGGGCAAGCTTAGTAATAAAGATGTAATTTATCTATTACTTTTAATGCAATATTACTAGTTTTTATAGCCCCAATCTGGTCTGTTAAAAGGGAGTAAATAACAAAAGTTTAGCTTATGAGACTCCAGGGTATGGGAAACTCATGAATGATGTCACTTGTTTACAATGGGCCACCTAATCGAAACAAGCGCAAACCCGGAGCCAGCACGTGGAATAGACTCACCATTGCTTGACACTGATAAGGCTGAAATGAACAAATAAACTACTGACGCAGTGAGTTCAGCAAGAGACTGAAGGGTCCTCTCCAAGTCATGACTCCACCCAATCGGGCGTCTCGGCATCTCACAGCGAGACCTTGTCATCAACCCAACACGGTCAAGCTCTCCAGTTAGCTACAGCCCCCCCAGCCAGTGAAAACACAGCACTCCTACCCCGCAAACAGCACTATCAGTAGCCTAAACCGAGTCTACGGGGGGGAAGCTTATCACCTACGGAACCCCATCGGAAGCCGGTGGGACGCCCTCTCATCGCCCTTATCTCTACGGAATGCCCCCCGTCCCCGTCGCAAACATCCCCAAACACCAAAGATCACAATGCCTCGCCCAATAGTCCCAGCGCACCAGCGACAGAGAGCAGCAGAAGCCTGCAACTTGTGTCGCGAGACGAAAAAGAGATGCAGCGGCTCAGCGCCCTGCACGCAATGCGTCCGCCGCGGTCTCGAGTCGCAGTGCTTCATCACCTACGCCCCGAGGGGGTCGAGAACAAGAGCCCGTGCTGAAGCTGCAAAGGCTGCGGCGGCGGCGGGATCGGCGACGGAGCAGATGAGTGCGAGCTCGCGTCGGAGCAGTCAGCCGATGGAGACGGATGACGGGTATAGACCGTTGTCACCGTCGCATTCGCAGCAGGATGATGAGAAGGACAGTCAGACTGAAGCGTCGAATCCACCACGAATGCTGCTGAACTCGAGAGGCGAAAGAGGTATGAAAGCCTGTCGCAATTGCTGATGAGATGCTTATTTGTTAGTTTATATCGGAGGCGCCGCATCAATCTCGTTTCTGCAGATTGTGCGAAATTTGGTATCTCAACAGATTGGACCATCGGCATTTTCTCACAATGAGAAGAGCGACACGATGCTTGAGATTGAATCGCCGACAGCTACGACACATGATGAGACGAGGGCGATGAGACTAAATCCGGATCAGAAACAGCAATATCTTAGATCGTATTACGTAGTGGTATGTCTGCAACAAACGGCATTGAATACATACTGATGATAGCAGACCGAAGCATTAATCCACGTCTTTGACGCGTCAGAACTCGAGAATCTCCTCAATCTAGACGACGACACAGGATACTCCCCCTCTCCCAATCTCTCACCTCTCAAACAAGCCTCAATCGACCTAGTAATCGCCATCGGCGCTCAATGCGAGTCCCTCTCCAGCGCCCGAACAATAGGCCAGGCATATTTCCGCCGCGCCCGCAGCCAAGCATTCATCGGCTTCCTCGAGGATCCAGACCTAGACATGGTCCGCACATTCCTCCTCATGGCGTTCTTCATGCTCGGCGAGTGTCGGCGAAACGCAGCGTTTATGTACCTCGGAGTCGCTACAAAAGCAGCCCTCGCCTTGGGTCTGCATAGCAGAGAGTCGTATGCTGCGAAACCAGGACCCGAGGACCAGGCAAAGTGAGTTTGCGCCTTTATAGGAATCGGATGTGGCTAATGGCTTAGGCTGCGGGTATGGATGAGCGTGTGTATCCTCGATAAGCTTGTTAATTCGCTTCTCGGCCGACCATCCGCTTCTGCCCAGATCCGATCCAACACCAGTAGCAAATTGGATGACGTCGCGCAGAAGGGCGATAGCATTACGGAGCATCTGATGGCGTCCAACAGAGTTTCCACCATCATCAACGATATCACAGACACATTATACGACCAGAAGAAGGTCACGACTGCGATTGTCGAGCAGTTCCTCCAAGACATTGAACGCTGGAAGCGAGAACTCCCTGCGTCCGTCAAGATACCCTCAGCGGATCCCAGCCCAGGAACTGTAACGCAACAGCACGGAGCCATCGCCAAAGTCTACGTGTCTTGTCTGTATTACCTTGCTGTCATGCTTGTTTCAAGGCCCTTCTTGGTCTCGGCACTTACATCCAAGGGTCTTGGAAAGGGAGCGCATACTCAGTTGGCTGCTGCATGTCTTGATGCAGCCATGTATCTGTCACAGACATGTTCCGAGGCTCTCAACGCTGGGCTGTTGCAAGGAAACATGTGCATTATGAAGTAAGTTTACTGATCATCTACAAAGCTCTACCTGCTAACCATCTACAGAGCTCTAGTCTTCGCATCAGGACTGGTACTCGGTCTAGAGATATTCGCCAAATACCCCGTTGAATCAGACATCAGCAGCGCATTCGAAGGCGCCAAAGACGTCCTCAGGCATCTAGCAACGCAAAGTCCACAGGCAGCACACTATCTCGACATCCTGACAAATCTATCCGCGGCCATTGACAAGCGGCGATCAAACGAGGCGTCGAGCGGAAGAAGCCGCTATGTGTCCAAGCTGTTTAGCGTGGATGCGCCGCCTGAGACGGCAGGGTCGCAGTCTGCCCAGCAGATGCTGGATACAATGTTTCCCTTTACAGATGCTCAGGCTGGTCAGATGATGGATGATACGATGCAGGATTGGGTGTTTCAGCAGCCTGACGGTGGTGATTTTAGCTTGGACTGGGAGACATTGAACGTGTCGTTGTGGGACACGTATCCATTTTTAACATGAGTTAGCTGTCTGTAGACCTGTATGAATTGATGATCTGTATGAACAATCACCATCTTCAACGTCTTCGTCCGTGACAACACCAACACTGACACCTCGCTCCAATCTCTGCTATCATCGGGACAATTGATCAACCGACTTCCCCAGAAATCTCCATCCACGATCCGCAGATCCGCACTGAGTTTACGCGGGTGCTATCAGCAAAACTGGGTGAAGATAGTGCGTTACCCGACGCTAGCGGATATCGCACCACTTCCGTGCTGGGGACTTCCGCTATCTCTAGATAACCTATCGTGAATACGGAACTTCCGAAAATCACAGCCGCAGGCGGTTGAAGCAATTGATAGTGGTTACATGGCGGGTATGAACTTTGAGGATGGCGATCCGGGGTAGATAACAGTTGGACGAGAGGAAGCTAAATAGTGATGGTTGCTCAACTTCAAATCGATTCAATTCATCATCATCAACTCATTCAATACAATAAAACCATCTCATCCTCCAATCACTCAAGACCCATCCTCTCATCTCATCTCTACATCTCACACCACACCATCTCACACTTCACAATGATCAAGGACAACGCCCCCACCATGCCCAACTGGAAGCGCCTCAGCGTTGGCGTCATCGGCGGCGGCATCGGCGGCATGTCAGTAGCAATCGCCCTCCGCCGCGCAGGCCACGACGTGACCATCTACGAGCGCTCAGACTTTGCCGGCGAGGTCGGCGCCTCAGTTTCCTGCGCCGCCAACGGAACCCGCTGGCTGCACGAGTGGGACGTCGACGTCGCCAAGGGTGACCCCGTCGTTCTCAAGAAGCTCATCAACCGCGACTGGAAGACCGGCGAGCCTGTCAGTGTCTACGATCTAGACGACTACGAGAAGCGGTGGGGCTTCGTGTACAACATGTTCCACAGGCAGTACATGCACGCTATGCTGAAGGATACTGCTATGGGCGAGGGAGAGGGCACCCCTGCTAAGCTGCTGGTCAACCACAAGTGCTCCGCTATCGATTTCCCCACAGGCACCATCACCTTTGAGAACGGTGTCACTGCCAAGCACGATCTTATCATTGGTGCTGATGGTATTGGCTCTGCTGTTCGAAAGATTCTCGGCATCAACCCCGAGAAGAAGCCCTCCGACCAGAGCTGCCTCCACTGCAACGTCACAACCGAAGAGGCCGTCAAGGCTGGTCTCGTCGACTACTCACTAAACAGCGCTCTCGAGTACTGGGGCGGCCAAGAAGGAAAGTGGGACAAGATCGTCCTGTCTCCTTGCAACGGTGGCAAGCTTCTCTCATACTACTGCTTCTTCCCCCGCGACCAGGGTGACTACACTACACAGGCCTGGGGATCTGAGGATCTCCCCACCGAGGACCTCCTCAAGCCCTACCCCGAGCTTGACCGTCAAGTCTTTGGCCATCTCGCCATCGGAAAGGAGATTCAGCCCTGGCGTCTGTGGGTTCACCAGCCCTACCCCTACATCGCCAAGGAGAACGTCTGTCTTCTCGGAGATGCTGGTCACCCCATGATGCCTCATCAGTCTCAGGGTGCCTGCATGGCTATTGAGGATGCTGCTGCTCTGGGCATCCTCTTCAGCAAGCGATACTTCAACGGTGATATCAAGCAGGCTCTGTCCGTCTACGACAAGGTCCGCCTGCCCCGAGCTACCCGCGTGCAGGCTGCTGCTGCCAAGGCTGCCTACAACATCAACGAGCGAATCGGTGAGTCATTCGATACTGCATAGATGCGATTTAT
This sequence comes from Fusarium miscanthi, assembly GCA_014898875.1. Classification (NCBI taxonomy): domain Eukaryota; kingdom Fungi; phylum Ascomycota; class Sordariomycetes; order Hypocreales; family Nectriaceae; genus Fusarium; species Fusarium miscanthi. The sequence goes on from JAAVUA010000029.1 coordinate 92,740, forward strand.
ACTGACTTTATCAGGCTTCTCTGTCAACAAGGACATCTCCACATACAAGGTTGAGAACGAGAAGGAGGTGCTCACCATCGAGGAGATGAACACATACGACATGTACAGGGATATCGAGGAGAAGCTGGCAAAGGCACAAGGAGAGAAGTACGCAGGTGGCTTCCTCAACGGTCTGCCTCTGGGTCTTGAGCTGCCCAACGGTGTCATTATCGGTGCATAAATGGGAAAAGAGGAGTTGGGGGCAATTTATATCTTAGCTTTGTCATAGTCGGTTTTCAAAATGTTAAATTGGTTCATTAATCTATCGCCTTTATTCCCTTACAATTTAGGTCTCCACCTCTGCTGCAGGCTGATCGAGCTTATAGCTAGTTCACACCAACACCCCAGACTATGAACCTGTCAAGACCCCTCCCTGGCCGAACTCTCGATCGTGTTAGTGGATCACCTGGGGTCCTTGCCACTTCCCAAGCGTCTTGATTCTTCCCGTATCTGGCAAGATCCAGGGGCTCGCAACAGTTAGGATCTGCAAGTCTATCTCAAGTCTACCACTGACAGCAGGGGACTAGTCCAGATTCTAACTGGGGTTTCCTCTTGGTCAGGTTCCTGTTATGTCTGTTCCTGTCTTTTACTCCGCCTGCATATGTGCAGCTTTGCAAGGGGAGTCTAACCTCAAGCTAATACCCAACTTTCTTGCCTTCTTGAAACTGTGTCGTATCAGGTCACGCTATAGAAATGGCATTGAAGGTCCCTGTCTATCTTGCAAGCCTGAGATACCAAGATATCGGCATCAGAACAGGCCTAGAAAGAAGCCAGGTGTCATGCAATTTTCATGGGGCTCAAATTTGGACTCTTTCTACTCGAATTAATACCCTGTATAGACGAGTATCAAGTTGCACAAGAGCACGCGGTTGTAACGGCTGGTTTGCATGGATGAAGCTTCTCGTTTCGCCCCATTGCCAGAGACGCTACAAAATCTGGGGGTACTCAGACAACATTAAACTGCTCTTGTCGCTGTCCGACGGCATATCATAATTGAACAGTATTTTATTTCTATAAATCTACTTCTTGTATGCCGCAGCAGCTCCAGTATCCTATCAATCGTTAGCACCACGTCTCTCACCCGCAGCGAGGTCCTCACCAAATACACCTGGTAAAACTTGAGCCGATACTTCCCGTCAGCAGCCGTCTTCTCCAGCTCGGCCCTCCCCGCCCACTCAATCTCCGCCGAGCCGCCATTCTTCAGCTGCAGGACCACTGAACCATGGAGCATGACCTCGTCTGAGCCAGCGCCGAACGGGTACACCTTGTTGATGGTGTGCTTCCGCGACGCGACAGCCTCCCACATTCCCTGTCTCAACGTGGTGATTTCTACACCGTCAATTGCTGTCTGTACACCTGACGATAGACTTACCAGCGTGACCTGAAGCCTTCTTCGAAGCGAGGACAAACGTCGCGTCCTTGGCAAACATGTCTACATACTTGTCCGTCTCCCCGGGAGTGTCGGAAACGGCGTAGAAGGCCTGGAGGAACTGGATAACGTGCGGTTGAACGGATTGATCCGAGGGACTCTGCACAGAATACGACTGTTCCATTTTGGCGTTTCGTTGATGATCTTGTGATGGTTCTGAACTGCGTTGTCCCAAAGCTTGTGCGTCGCAGTTTATCCCATTAATGTGTCGCTCCGTGACCCTGCTTCCGACTTCCGATAGTGGACTTCGGATCTTCCTTAGTGAGCGCTCCCACTGTAGCCAGCGTCTTGACGATCCTACCCCGCAGACTGATCGGACCGCGGGCAAATGCCGTTCCTGTTAAGGTTTAGCATTGACGGTGCATTATCCGCTCGTCCAAACGGAACCATAGGAATTACGAGGCGGGTGCATTATCCGGAATGGGGTAATGCGGTCTCTATGGTTGTATTGTTTGAAGTTAATAGTTGTCGAGTTGAATATATATGTCCATGTTCAACTCCAGGTAATAATTTATACTCATCATCAATTCACACTCTCACATCATCTTCCCTTCACAAATCACATCCATCATGCTCGGCAAGGTTGCTCTCGAGGAAGCTTTCGCTCTCCCCCGTCACCAGGAGCGAACACGATGGTGGGCTGGTCTCTTTGCCATCGACCCTGATAAGCACGCTGCCGAGATCAACGATATCACAGACCAGCGCATCAAGTACATGAACGAGCATGGCGTTGGCTACACAATTCTTTCATACACTGCGCCTGGTGTGCAAGATGTCTGGGACCCCAAGGAGGCCCAGGCACTAGCTGTCGAGGTCAACGATTATATCGCCGATGCTATCAAGGCTCACCCTGATCGTCTCGGTGCTTTTGCGTGAGTCACATGTCACATATTCATGAACTTCACTAACAGCTCAGTACTCTCTCTATGCACGACCCCAAGGAAGCTGCTGAGGAGCTTCGAAGAGTAGTCACCAAGTACGGCTTCAAGGGTGCTCTTGTCAACGACACCCAACGAGCGGGTGCAGATGGAGATGATATGGTCTTTTACGATGGCCCTGAGTGGGATGTCTTCTGGTCAACAGTCACAGACTTGGATGTCCCCTTCTACCTCCACCCCCGCAACCCCACAGGCTCCATCCACGAGAAGCTCTGGGCCAAGCGCAGCTGGCTCATTGGTCCTCCTCTGAGCTTCGCCCAAGGTGTCAGCCTCCACGCCCTGGGTATGGTCACCAACGGTGTCTTTGACAGACACCCCAAGCTCCAGATTGTCCTCGGCCATCTCGGCGAGCATATTCCTTTCGACATGTGGCGAATCAACCATTGGTTCGAGGATATCAAGAAGCCTCTTGGTCTGTCTTGCAAGCTGACTATCCGAGAATACTTTGCCCGCAACTTGTGGATCACCACCAGTGGACACTTCTCTACCTCAACACTACAGTTCTGCTTGGGAGAGGTTGGAGCTGACCGCATTTTGTTCTCTATCGATTATCCTTTCGAGAACTTTTCAGATGCTTGCACGTGGTATGATGGTCTGGCTATTAATGATGTTGACAAGAGAAAGATTGGAAAGGATAACGCCAAGAAGCTGTTTAAGCTTCCTCAGTTCTACCAGAGCGAGGACTAAAAGGAATGGGAAAGGGGAATTGAAATATACAAATAGAATAACAAATTTCAGCGTTTCAAAAACAGCTATTACTCCAAGTGATACAATTGTGGCTTTATTTACTACTTGCAATAATAGTGCTTCTGTCTGATGATGGAGTGGTATAAGTGAATGGGCCAGTTGCATTTTAGATGGAGTTAAGAATGATGAGGATAACATGAGCTCAGTGCTTCACGACCTCTCATCCTTGCTCTCCATCATGTCATTTGGCAACAGAGCTGTTGTAATCACACAACCCAGCATAACACCACCAGCAAGATACAGCACGCTGTTGACATCTCCCTGTCCATCCTCACCCGTGCGTCCATACAGATGCTGTGCAATCAATGGGCTCACAATGCCAAACAATCGACCCCAGAATCCTGCAATACCACAAGCCGTGCCACGGATTGGAGCAGGGAAAGCTTCAGGAGTCCAACCATAGAGTACGGCGTTGAACATGGACTGGAAGAAATATTCCATAGTGAAGAGGCCCTCGTTCTTTGCACGCGTATCGACTGTGGAGAAGAGGATGATAGAGGTGCCCATCAGTGCAGCTGATATCACCATTGTCCACTTGCGGCCAATCGCTGGGATGCGGTAGAGTGTTGCACCAAGAAGTACTCCAACGATACCGGGTGCATAAGTATAGATGTACGCAGCATAAGTCGACTTGAGACTCACGGATGCAGCACCGTTCTTCAGGGCAAGAATGCTAGGCAAGTAGAAGCCTAACACTGTTAGCAATGCTCTGTGACGTCCACGCTTAACTTACCTGCAACAGTAAATCCCCAGTAGTCCATGATATATGTCAACCATACAAGAACCGTGAGCCGAGTCATCTTAGGACTAGAAAACAGCATCTTGTACCGTGAAAGCTCAAGCTTGGCCTTTTGAGACCACGCCATGTTGAGTTGCTTCGTCCCAGCTCCCAAGGCAGGAGTTGCACTGTTACCGCTTCCAAGAGAGCTATCATCTGCTTGAAGTGACTCAAACAGCTCAAGAGTAAGTCCGCACTGCTTCTTATTCACCTTGGCCATATGCTGAAGCGTCTCAATTGCCTGGCCATCACGACCGCGATAGATGAGATATTTGGGAGTCTCGCGGAAGTTGAACACGAAAAAGCGAAGGATGAAGATCGCGAGAGTGATTCCGCCAATCGTAAAGAGAAGATACCGCCATCCCATGTTGTCACTGCGGGAACAGCATGTCTGCCCTGCCTCGGCATTGTTGCACGATATCAAAGGGTCAGGTTCGGAGAAGTTGGGGGAGCATGCGTAGACTGGGATGAAGCCAAAGGCGATGGCACTACAGAGGACGACTCCGATGGGCTGGAAGACGGACAAACAGGCCAAGAGGAAACGTTTGTTCTACTCGCATTAGTCAAGGTCCTTTGTTGAGCTTGTTTGACATGCCTGGGGAATGAACTCGAGAGTAATTGTCGTGTCGATGGGAATATTCCCTCCAACACCAAAGCCGACAAATGCTGTCAAGACAAGAAATGTTGTGTAATTATTAGATGCACCAAGACAGAGTCCAAATATCGACGAGATGAGACACGTCAAGTTGAACGCCCAGCGACGACCTAAAAAGCGTCAGCAGATATCTCAGCCAAGGCAGAGGAGTCACCAGGTACAGGACCTGTTGCGGCAGACGAGGCACGAGCATCATACCAATAATATCCGCCAAAAACCCCCAAACAAAAGCCCCCGCTGTGAGCCCAGCATTGAAGCTCGTCGAGATATTACCCGACTCGTCATCCCCAAAGCCCAACTCTTGCTGCAGCGGTCCGAGCACGAGACCGAAAGCCTGGGCCCAGAGGAGATCGAGCAGGTAGCCGAAGCCGCAGAGACCCCAGATGTACCACTGGTATTTGCCCATTCCTTGGGCGTCGATCTCGCGGTTGATGAGGACGCATTTCTTCTCGTAGAGGGTCAGGCCGTCGAGGTCGTGGAGGAGGGGGTTGCGAGAGTTGTAGCCCTGAGCGTTTTCGACCTGGGACGAGGGTAGAGTTTCGTCGTCTACTTTGGACATTTCTTCTAAAGGCATTGGAAGTGTCTGCGTTTCAGTTGCCGACGGTGGTGATGGAATGTAAAGATGGACGGTACGAGGATATCGCCATTGCTATCTACTGTTTGAGATCTGCAATCTCATGTCACACAAGGGCAACTCTGATCAAGCCATCATTGGCCTGCACTATCAGGATCGTTGATGTCATTCCGGGTTGTGAGACGAGGTTTTAGCGAACCTGATTGGTCCGGAGCTTCTCCTCAGCCATGCAGCCATCACTAAACCCCGGCTGTATCCTTTGTTCATATCGCGTTGGTCGGGAGCAATTTAGGCTATCACGGGGCGAGCGGTACGGAAGCTAATCTGGTAACCGGTGAATTGTTTCCGGTTTAGATCCGTCTGCAAGACGTAATGTGACGACTCACATGTTTGGTGGTCAAGGGTAGGTGATGATATGGTATCAGATGGATGCATGCAATTGCTGGATGTAGCTTGTTGGAACTGGGTATGCTGCTATAAGCGATATAGAGTATACATCTTTGAATGGAAGAAAGAAAACTCAGTGATTGGCAAGGGCAGTAAGTAGTAAGACCAAATATATAGTGAGCACCCTTGCTGGGTTAGTTTGTCACAGTCACAGTACCCGCCATTCAATAACTTTACTACCAGACTTTATTAATTTATTTATAAAACTCTAGGTATATCTAAATGCATTATTGAATACAAGAGTACTTTATCGCGATCAAGTTGAATAAAGAAAGGCACGTGGATGACTTTTAATAAGATCCCGGGTCACCATCGAAAACTTGCAATGACGTACACGTCTACGCGATACCTTTGTTAGTATTTACTAAAGTAGAAGAATCTCAGCGCAGATTGTCACTCATTCCGTGCACACTGGATCAGCAAGTAAATAAAACGCAGTAACTGGGCCAGACCACAAACAACCGATTCACTTGATGCCACGTTCATACTGTTCATAGCGCGTTCTGATAACGCGTCGCGCACGCGACACACACATCAGATTCTATTAGTCACCGAGATCGATCTTCCCCACCAGATCGAGCAATCTGTGTCTCCAGAGATTAGCGTGGAGACAAGATCTATGCTAACTCGACTCTAGGCTCAAATCGGTGAAACCTCTCACACGAGGCTGGGCTGTCAATGGCCCACCTGAGTCATTGACGTCAGCAGCCAAGTCAAGCCCGTCATAACTTGAGTTGTATCGTGCATTAATATCAATTTGTCCTTGCAAGAAACTCTTGGTCTGTCAAGACTTGAGATAATTTTGTTGACGATTGATCTTGGTATCTATGTCTCAGGAGCCTTTTAATACTGATATTGAGCACGACGGCGCAGGACTCATGGCTCAGAACAGAGATAAGAGTAATGATGGGCGGAAAAAGGTTTTGGTAGTAGGTGCAGGTGCAGCTGGGTATGTTGAGCTCTGTTCATGGTAACAGAAGTGTACTGACAACAACAGCATGTCTACGGCCTACCACTTATCAGAGCATCCAGATAAATTCGACGTGACTCTAATCGACGCAGTTGACTACTGCGGTGGTCAAGCATTCTCCATTCCCATTGACAAGGAGCGATATGGAGCTTCCTGGTGCAATCAAGGTGTCCAAGGAGGATCTTACATCTTCCATCACACCGTCACCATGTTCTCCAGGCAGGGCTATCGCGCAGATCCGTGCAACCTCCACGTTTCCTTTGGCAAAGACGAGACCTTCTGGAACAATGTATTCCCAACTCAGCTGCTGGTGCGCCACGAGAAGGAAGTCCGTCGCCTGACGACTGTTCTCAAGTTTATGCGCTGGTTCGAGGTCTTCTTCGCTCTGCTTCCGCTGAAGCTCGTCTTCAAGCTCTTTTTATTCTCTGAGGAGTTCACCAACACCATTGCGCTGCCCATGACGGCGCTGTTCCTCGGAACCGGCAATGCTACGCCCGAAGTTCCTGCCATCATGTTTGAGAGGCTGTGTACTTCACCGACCTACGGAATGTGGTATCCGTCCGACAGAAACACCGTCATAAGCAACAAGCCGCCCATGATCGTCTTTCCCAAGTTCTCCGAGTTCTACGAGACTTGGAGGAAGGATCTCGTCTCTCGTGGAGTCACCGTCCGTCTTTCAACAGAGCTGACTGAGATTGTGCAGAGGAACGACAAAGGCGTTGTTGTGAAGCTCAAGCCTCGAACTCCAGTGCCAGATCATCATAACCCCAACGGTGGAGATCCCGATGCACCCGTTGGCGAGGAAAAGTACGACGAAATTGTGCTCTGCTGCCTTGCCGACACTGCAAAGAAAGTCCTCGGCAGGACCGCCAGCTGGAAGGAGAAGAAGGTCTTGGGTTCGGCAAAATTCAGCGACGACATCACCATCACTCACAACGACTCTGATTACATGAAGAAGCACTACGAGAACTTTTACCGCGACGATCTGGCTGTTGCGAACATCAACGGAACTGACCAATCGGATCGTCTGGCGTTTGCAAAGACAGAATATCGGCCCATGTACTACATCAAGATGTATCCAGAGGACAAGTCCAAGCTGGAAATGTGCTTCGACTGCACCAACTACCAGAGTCAATTCCCCGAAAAAGTTCCCTTTGAGCAACATGTCTTCCAGACCATTTACCTCAACAAGGACCGGGATAGCAAGCTCTGGACTGATCACGAGATTGCCGAGGATAAGATCATCCGAAAGGACTGGTGGCATCAGCTCTGTCACGGCTACACTCACTACCTATTCGTCATACCCTGGATGATGTTCCTGAACGCCAAGAATCACACACGCTTCGCAGCGTCTTGGACTCTCGTCAACGCTCACGAAGTAGCCGTCATGTCTGGCATTGCGGCCGCAGTGGATCTAGGCGCCAACTACCCTGAAGACCTGGAGAACGACAAGTTTGCATTCTTGTGCTTCCGACTCTACTACCTACTCACATATGGAAAATGGTACAGGAGGCATTTCACGTCAAAGAAGTATCTGAAATCTCAGACTGCAGAGAGTCAGGCTGCTGCTGATGGGAAGAGTTGGGCTACTGGACTTTACGGCAGTGTTTACAAGGGGCCGGGTGTGTCGGAGGTGGAGAGGAGTGCTTGGAGGGAGGAGATTAAGAAGGGATCGAGTACTGGTAACTTGTCCTGAAGGATAAAGTCGGGTGCAGGCTCTGGTTGAACGAGATGAGCGATTTCATTACTACATCAATACGGCAGTGACTCTACTCGCTAGTTGCAAGCTATCAAATGCTATCACATGTAGTACCAAGTTAGCACGTGTTCCTCGTGTTGGGGTTCGGATTTACTATGCTGTGCCCTATGTTTGCTTGGCAGGGGTATTAGTTGCACGTCCTAGACTAACTATTGCGTGACTTTTGGCTTGAGACCCCGGATAATTTCGTTAATCACCTTCTCTTTCGTGACCTCTCATATAAAATTACGCTAAGCTGTTCAAGACAGAGAGTCTAGGTTGTCTAGCTTTCCAGTTGATTACTTCATTATTCATTTATTCTCTCAACTCTCATCCCTTTGACAACGGCTGAACTCTCGGCAAATATCCCTCACATGTCGATCGTGACAGCGCATCGTATGTGCATGCATGAACCTTAATCATGGAAGGATTGATGGATTCTAGAAGACTGCTGCATTCATAGTAGTGCTGTAGGGTATGATCATCGTCTAGCCGTAGACTATGGCAATAAGCATAGCAGCTGGGCACCAGAATCGGAGGAACTTTTGCCATCCATGTCGATTCACAAAAGGGAAGGTCAGATCCGAGGTAAGACTGACTAGGAACTAGCCCGAGGAAGCTGCAGCCTGTCATACTCACTATCTGGCTGGTGCTATACAAGACTATGTGCGCTGTTCTGTCTCTGGTTGGCTGGAGCAGTCCTGGGTATAAGCTTTGGAAGATTGCAGATCATGGTGGGACCAATCAGTTGGAGGTTCTCAGAAGAGCTAGAAGCTCGCAATCCCCAATACGCCACCCTCGGTTGGGGGGAAGAGCTGCAAGGGTCAGTTACTCCAAGTCGAGGACGTGGAATTACTGACTTGCCACAAACAGCAGTTCGTTGATGTGAGATCCATGGTACTGGCGCCACTGGCCTGCATGAGTAGTGATCTAGCTCAATTGAAGGTGTACTCTATTTCGATATCCCGCCGACTACTCAGACACCATACGACAAAGCTTCTGCGGGACTTGATTTCAATGACTGTAATCAACTCTGCTATCATCAGAATGGGGCAAAAAAGAGATATAAATCACTATCATGGCACGATCCATCGTTCATATCTAAAGTTCGCAATCGCTGATGGATACCAGCGGCAATCTAGGTGGATTCATCACGGGAAGGCCGCACCTCTCATCGTTCTCGTTATGGTCTTGAAGGATGAATTGGGTGGTCAAGGCTGTCGGGCTAAGCAGCATGGGGTTAACCACCTGAGCTGGGAATGGTCACATGGGGTCACTTGGTCCCGCTTACACTCGGAGAGAGGGCGACGGACTCGTGTCTTTGAATTAGGCTTCGATACTCTATTCAACCCCTGGCGAGGACCCCAAGTTTTCTCTGCGTGCTTTTGTCGTGTTGGAAGATGAAGATGCAGGATAAGTCAGCGAAATCATTGGCAACCGGAAGCCCGGCACCAGCTTATCTGCGGGTATGCAAATACCTTCCTAAAGCGGTAGGGTCAGGGTGTGATGGTGGTGGTTGTGCGGGGGCGAGAGGTTCGGAGCTATCACTGATATTGATACGAAGACAGGCCGTGATTTGCTGTACGAGGTCGCAGTGGTAATCCTGAGGAACTGTTCTAGAACAACCGCCCGCACAAGACGAGGAAATGGCACCATAGCACACTAGCTATGACCGTTTTTGCGACGTAACAGGATATTATGCTACACAGTCAGAACCTTGCTCTAGGCCAGAAGAGGCTAATGCTCCTTTCACGGAGGCCCCGTCGCATGACCAGGCCCTGTCGAGGTCAGGTTTGGAGAGACTCTGGGGTAAAGAGGAGCTGAAGCTCTGCTCCGTTGGAGAAAGACTGTTCCCCCCCTTGCAAAGTCACCGTCGGGGTCGCCAGCCCAATAGAATGGGCCCAGCAGACCCTGTCTCCCTATCTGCAGAGCTCCAGCGCTATCTGGAACGGGGTGGCGCTGGACCCAACAAAAGGCCGTGGCGAGCCCTGGGACCATGTCCTTGATAAGAAGGTCGGGGTTGGTTTGTATTTTTTTCGTCTCCGTGCTGGTGCTGGTATGGGTGGTCAGATTGCAGAGTCCAGAAGCATTGCTGATCGCTGACAGGGCATGTCTTTTTACCAGTAGATTGGTCCACGGGCGCATGAAGCATCAATGATATCTAAAACGAATGCAACGTGATCTGAATGTGCTGCGACTCCAATTACATATCGCCAAGATTGGACAAGAGATTGCCAAGTCGGCAGCCAAGACGCGCCCAGAGATGTCAAGTGAAAACACGGGCGACAATTGAGTTTTGGGTGTGATGGCAGCGGCAGCAAGCCCAGGGATACGTACTGTACATAGTAAACACGGCGGTCGTTGGTCGCATTGGAATGTCTCGCTTTAATTGCAGAGACAGGGTTCTAGACCCCCCCCCCCTTCTCGGAGGAGATGATATCGAGAAAGAACCCCGCCGAGCCCATCCTCTCTACGGATAGCGTCGCAGTGAAGCTTATCTTAAGCTTGTTCAAAGCTGCCTAGCGTCGCCCTTGGGCTTGGCACATAAAGACACTGGAAGCCCGTGTCCAGCGAGACGATCTTGTTTTGTTTCGAGACAGACATTCCATACTTCTCTTGCTTTATTCACACGCTTTTCTTACTGCTGCACAGTGGAAAACGTTGCCCAGCATGTCTGAATCACCGCACAAGAATGAGGTCAAGGACGAGACCACTATCACGGTCCCTCACGACGAGGAGACGGGCACCACCTCGGGCGAGGGCCAGCTCAAGCGTGACCTGCGCGGCCGACACATGCAGATGATTGCCATTGGCGGTGCCATCGGAGCTGGTCTGTTTGTCGGTTCTGGTAGTGCTCTTCACAAGGGAGGTCCCGCGTCGCTGGTAATTGGTGAGTAGCCCTACGACTCTTTGACCCAAAATACGAAATGAACGAGTGCTAATTAATTATCGCAGGATGTAAGATACTCCCCCCGCTCGCTCAACGTCGCGCAATAACCAACGCATTCTAGATCTCATCATCGGTGTCATGTTGCTCTGCACCAACCTGGCCCTCGCCGAAATGGCCGTTCTGTACCCCGTCAACGGTGCCTTCTACACCTACATTGTCCGCTTCGTCGATCCCTCTTGGGGCTTCGCCTGCGGTTGGGAGTACGCCCTGTCTTGGCTCACGGTTCTTCCCTTTGAGTTGATCGCTGCGTCGCGAACCATTGAGTTCTGGCGCACTGATATCCACATGGTTCGTAGATCTTTCTGTCTAATCTGATCTGCCTTGGCGGGCTTGGCGATGCCCCCGTCATTCTTGGCATATGCACCTTGACGTTTTGACAGATTCCATTAGCTAACATTCTCTCGCTAGGCTGTTTGGGTCACTGTCTTCCTTGTCGCTCTCACCATTGTTCAGATCTTTGGTGTCCGTGGTTACGGAGAGGGTAAGCACTCATCATCATCTTCTTCGTGTCACTACTAACGCGTCGCAGTCGAATTCGTTCTGTCCGCCATCAAGATCTGCGCTTGTTTGGGATTCATCATCCTCGGCATCATCATCAACTGCGGTGGTGTCGGTGATCAGGGCTACCTCGGCACCAAGTACTGGCACGACCCTGGTGCTTTCACCAACTTCAAGGGCTTCTGCGCTGTCTTCACCATTGCTGGTAAGTCTTGTACCTGCTGCTTTACTACTACCATAACTAACAACTCCAGCCTTTGCTTTCGGTGGAACTGAAATGGTTGGTCTCGCCGCCGCTGAGACTGCTAACCCCCGAAAGTCTGTTCCCACTGCCTCCAAGCAGGTCTTCTGGCGTATCGCTCTCTTCTACGTCATCAACCTCTTCATTGTCGGAATCATTCTCCGATCTGACGATAAGCGTCTTCTCGGTGCCTCTGGCGCCAACACCAAGGCCTCGCCTTTCGTCCTCGCCATTCAGGATGCAGGCATCAAGGTTCTGCCCTCTATCTTCAACGCCGTCATCACCATCTCCGTCTTGTCCGTCGCCAACTCGTGTACCTTTGGTTCAACCCGCACCATGCAGGCTATGGCCACCCGTGGACATGCTCCCAAGTTCCTGAACTACATTGACAGCAAGGGCCGTCCCCTCTACTGTGTCATCATTCAGCTTGGTTTCGGTCTGCTGGCTTACGTCGGAGAGTCCGAGAAGGGAGGTACCATCTTTGACTGGCTTCTTGCTTTGTCCGGTCTTGCTTTCCTCTTCGTTTGGGGAACCATCTGCCTCGCTCACGCCCGTATGCGATCTGGTTTCAAGGCCCAGGGCATTGATCTTGACCTCGTCCCCTACAAGACCCCCTTTGGTGTCTGGGGCAGCTACCTCGGCGTCTTCCTCAACGTCATTGCTCTCATCGCCACTTTCTACTCTTCCCTCTATGTAAGTTCATCTACTCAGCATGATAATCACCAATGTACTAACATGACCAGGCTCCCGATGGCTCTCCCCCCAACGCCGAGGCTTTCTTCATGTCTTTCCTCGCTGGTCCCATCATTCTCGCCCTCTACCTCGGATACAAGGTCTACACTCGCGACTGGAAGTTGTACGTCAAGGCCATTGATATGGATCTCCAGACCGGCATCGTCCTCCTTGATGAGCCCGAGCCCGAGACCCCCTGGTCATGGAAGACTGCGCCAAGACGCCTTCTCTCGGCTGTTATCTAGATATCTTGGCAGGAATTGTCCTTTAAATAGTTTGCTCCGGGGCACAGTAGTTTAAATCTCATTCAATATACCTCCGTCTTACTGTCCTCAATGTCATGTTACCCCAAATCGATTCGACCGGCAACAACGGAAGCGGCCGAAGGGCTAGGGTCGGCTATTATGTGAATCCTAATTCTAATCTTCCCCAGCTTTCCCCGCAGATCGACCCGAGATATTTCTCCTTTCGGTTTCCTGCCTTGCGGCCCTGCATTGCTACAGGCGCGCATATTTCGCAGTCTTACGTTCCATCAACCCATTTCCCCCCTTTAGCCTGAGTCGACAAGGTTGCCAAGCGCCTTCAGGCTAAAGACAGACTGTCCCCATGGGGAAAAGCGAGGTTGGCAATGTTTCACTCAAAGTGACAATAATGCACAAAGAAACAGAGCAATCACAGATGCGAGCCAGATATTGGATAATTTTGTCGCTTCTATTCGGCCCGTTACATCGTGTATGCCTCTTGAATTAGCCGAAATTGACTCGTTGCTTGTCACGTCCTGGTAATACAGACACATGGATGATACAAGGATTTATCCTGCAGCCTCAAAGGCTCAAACTGCCGGGTGAGATTTCATATATAGATACTGATGCAACAGCAGCTCGCTGCAGCCAATTTCCTCTGGTACTCCAAGCTGTTGCATCGAGTCCACTGTGACTCTACACTTTTCAACCTATAGCCAAGAAACCCGAGCCAGCCAGCATGGGTGTTGCAACGACTACAATCGGCACTTATGATGCCGCCCTACAGAGGCGCCAGGCGCTTATGGGTGCTAGTGGCGCGCGCGCCCTCGTCAAGAACTGGAAAGTCGCCCGAATTGCCGCGTTCGCCTGTATCGGAGGTATTCTCTATGGTTACAACCAGGGAATGTTTTCGGGCATCCTGACAATGCCTTCATTCGAGAATCGTAATGCTCCCATTGTTGCTTTGTGGAGATTTGCTGACATCTATAGACATGGGGGATTATATCAAGAACCAGACCAAGAAGGGTTGGCTGACGTCTATTCTCGAACTTGGCGCGTGGCTCGGAACTGTCATGTCTGGTGCCATCGCAGAATTGTGCTCCCGTAAATACGGCATCTTGATCGCTACTTGTGTCTTTATTATTGGTGTCATCATTCAGTCCACTGCCATTCAAGCTGGACACAATGTCATTCTCGCCGGTCGCTTCATCACGTATGTATTTCTCACGCACTCTGAGCTCAGCTAACATGTATGTCTAGTGGTATGGGAGTCGGTAGCTTGTCCACCATTGTTCCGCTTTACAACTCCGAATGCGCTCCACCGTACGTAACGACCGACGATACTGATACACGGAGGCTTACAGTGTTATAGTGAAGTTCGAGGTGCCCTGGTCGCTCTGCAGCAGCTCGCCATTACTTTCGGTATCATGATTAGTTTCTGGATCGACTAGTTAGTCTCGCACTCACCCAGACCATCTCCATGCTGACAGTGTATAGTGGCTGCCATTTCATCGGTGGAACTGGCGAGGGTCAAAAAGACGCCGCCTGGCAAATCCCCATCTGCCTTCAGCTCGCACCGGCTCTTATCCTGCTTGTCGGCATGGCATGGATGCCCTTCTCCCCTCGATGGCTGATCCACCATGGAAGAGAAGAGGAGGCGAGAGAGGTCCTGGCCAACCTCCGAGATCTCCCGACCGATCACGAACTTATCGAGCTGGAATTCCTCGAGATCAAGGCTCAATCACTCTTTGAGAAGCGAAGCTTGGCTGAGAGATTCCCTCACCTCCAAGAGGACACACCTATGAACACTGTCAAGCTCCAATTCGTTGCCATCGGCGCTCTCTTCAAGTCCAAGGCTATGTTCAAACGTGTCATTGTCGCTACCGTGACCATGTTCTTCCAGCAGTGGACGGGTATCAACGCTGTAAGTCGCCTGCATTACCATGTAAGCCCAAGCAGCTAACAAATCCAGGTCTTGTACTACGCCCCTCAGATTTTCGGACAGCTTGGTCTCAGCAGCAACACCACCAGTCTCCTTGCCACTGGCGTCGTCGGTATTGTCATGTTTATCGCTACCGTTCCTGCAGTCTTGTGGATTGATCGACTCGGCCGTAAGCCTGTCTTGACTGTTGGCGCTATTGGCATGGGTGCTTGCCATCTTATCATTGCCGTCATTCTGGCCAAGAACATCGACCAGTTCGAGACTCACAAGGCCGCTGGTTGGGCCGCTATCTGCATGGTCTGGCTGTTTGTTGTCCACTTTGGATGTGAGTTCACGCCCAGCTCTCTTGCGGACTGATGCTAATGATCTAGACTCCTGGGGTCCTTGTGCCTGGATCATCGTCGCCGAGGTTTGGCCTCTCAGCACGCGACCTTATGGTACCTCGCTTGGTGCCTCGAGTAACTGGATGAACAACTTTATGTATGTGACGTGACTCGGTATCTTGTGTGCTAGCTAACTTTGATCAGTGTTGGACAAGTTACACCAGACATGCTGGAAGACATCACATACGGAACTTACATCCTGTTCGGGCTGCTCACATGGATCGGTGCAGCCTTCATCTGGTTTGTTGTTCCAGAGACCAAGCGACTGTCACTCGAAGAGATGGTATGCATTCTTTCAACCTTACTAGCACGGCTGCTGACTGTTCTCAGGACATCATCTTCGGATCTGAAGGGACTGCCCTTGCTGATAATGAGCGCATGGCTGAGATTAACCGTGAGATCGGTCTTGAGAGTATCATCTACCGTGATCAGTCTACTCATCACACAGAGGTTCCAGAGAAGGAGATGTCGTAATAGGTTGATTGGGAGCTCGTGGATGATAGCTGTCACTACTGGTTCCTTGGAGATGATATTGGTAACAGGCTTTTCGCACAGATTGAACATTCAGAACAGCTACTGTCAATTGAGTCTTTCACCCAAACTCTACTGAAGCATTTATGTATAACTGTTATTCATATGTATGAATAATAGACCTGAGCAGCATTGCTTTAAGTCAGAAAGAGGCTATGGTCTTTAGCAAACCAACACCTGTTAATTAACACGTTTGGCCGCCGTGTAGCCAGTTCTCTTAGCACTGGCATTTGGTGATATTTATTATGCCTTATTGCTTGCATAAACTAGCATATTGTCAAGATTGAGTTTATGCAACGGGGAGAGGTCATTCCAAGACCTCGGTATTGCGTAGATAGAGTCTATTTTCTTTGACTTAAACACTAAATAACACGCATTCGATCGGGTCCATGATGATTCGAGATGACTCACTTCCATAATTTTCCTCTTTCGTCAAAGAACTGGGCCTGCACTCTACGCTAACTAATCTCCGAAACTTGCCTCGCCACTGGCGTCAACGCTGCACCAATCGGAGTGTCAGCATAGCCAAGCCAGCATCGTCATAGTATCCGAGCGCGAACCTTCGTTTCTGGCGAGGACTCATGCAAAAATCTCGACTATCGAGGTAGTTTGAGTCCGTCTAAAATAGCCGCCGTTTGTAGATTGCAGGGCAAATGTCTCAATAATTCAAATATGGAATGCTAAGTCTTCAGATTCCTGTTCTACTCATCTGTTCCTTCAACAATTACAATAGTAATCAATGGCTCTCATTTCCTCTCCGTTGGGCCTTGGTGTCTCCCTGATAGCCATCCTTATCGGGGCTATCATCTTCACCAACAAGAAACCGAAATTCCCAATTATCAACAAATACCCCAATGACTTCTTCCACCGCAAGGCGAACCACGAATACAAGACCAACTCAAGAAAGCTCCTCAAAGATGGTGCTGCCAAGCATGGCGAGAACCCCTTTTCCATCTTGGTCCCAAATGGTATCAAGACAATTCTGCCACCTTCTTGTGTCGGTTGGGCCAAGAACAACAAAGACCTAGATCACCAGCAACTCATAAGAGACGAGTACTTTGCTAGCTACCCTGGTTTCGACGTTCAGTATGTCTTGCAACACCCGAATAGGATGGTCATCAACATGGTCCAGGGAAAGTTGTCCAAAACTGACAAGACTCTCCCTGTCATGAATCAACACATCAAAGCGGCCTTGTCTGGCATTTGGGGAGAGGAAAAGTCTTGGAAGACACTCAACTGGGAAGATGGAACCACTGGAATTATTTCTCGTGCAGCAGCGTCCATCTTTGTCGGGCCGGAACTCGCTGCTGACCCTGAATGGCAGAAGGTTTCGAGGGCTTATGTTTTGGACTACTTCGGCGCTGTTGGAGAAATGCATCTGTGGCCCTCGTGGTTGAGGTGGTTGGTTGTCTGGTATCTTCCAGGCGCATCAGCCTGCCGTGCTGGTCTGAAGCGAGCGCGTGAAATGGTGAACAAGGTCGTTCAGAAGAGACGCCAGGAGGAACAAGAGGCTAAGCTCCAAGGAAAGGAGGCTCCTACTTACTACGATGCCCTTGCTTGGACTCTTGAATCGCCACTCGGAAACGAATTCGAGCCCGCCGATGTCCAGCTGTCTCTGGCCATGGCTGCTCTATTTACAACTTCGGAGCTCTTTCGACAGATCCTCATTGAGATTGCTCGTCGTCCTGAGGTTGCTGAGCATCTGAGACGAGAGATTGAAGATGCTGCACCCGATCACGATTTTACTGCTACGTCGCTAGTCAAGATGCAGCTGCTCGATAGCTTCATGAAGGAGACTCAAAGACAGATCCCATCGTTAGGTAAGTAAAATATTCTCCGGGAGGGTTTCGCACTTGCTAACTGTATTAAGTGATATTGGAGAGACTGGTCATTCGCGACACCCGACTTCCCAACGGCACGGTTCTCAAGAAAGGAACTCATATCGCTATCGATTCTCGAGAGATGTATGACCCCGCGAAATTCGAGAATCCCCAAGATTTTGATGCTTGGCGCTTCTACAAACGGCGACAAGCTGGAGACAACACAAGCTTGTTGGTGCAGTCGAGCCCGGAGCATGCTCAATTTGGCATGGGCAGGCACCAATGCCCTGGGAGGTTCTTTGCAGGTAGCGAGTTGAAGCTTTGCCTGGCTCATATTATACTCAACTATGACGTTAGATTGAAAGATGGGTGCTTGGGAAAACCTATGGAGGTTGGTATTATGAATGTCACTGATCCATACACCCAGCTGGAGGTTCGGAGAAGATAAGACAGTGCATCTTGTATTTGTATGCTTAATAGACTAGGAATTATTTTCCAAATTGGAGCGTATCTCACTGCTTGCAAAGGCTGCTTTCAATCAAGGTCAAATAAGGAATATCAATTAACCACTCAAGATCCTATTTCACTGTCTCTCGCCTCAGGCCCAGGGCTTGTTCCTATTTAAGGTAGAAATGGTAAATACATATCAACGCCAAGAAGCTGATCACTTCTTATTCTTCTTCTTTCTCTTCTCCTTGCATTTGTCGCACTCCTTCTTGATCTCGGTATCAATCACCTGAGTTGGCGTGTTGCATGCCCCGACCACGCCTCCTGACCTCGCACATGGGTAAATGTTGTTCCTTGTAACATTTAAATTTTTGCAGTCTGTGCATATTTCCAACTGTCTGCATTGTATACACATTGTACTGGTTTGTAGTAATAGGTGAAGTTGTAGATGGTATTGTTGTTTAGAATAGTAGATTTAATTGAGCTGAGGTTTAAGTTACAGAGCGACAACGAGGAATTTATACTCAAATGAACAAGGGTGATTTTATGACCAGTGGTTTGCTGTTCACGGCCAAGCATCGCATTATTATCTGAACCTGAAATAGCTGAACGGTGCCCGAACAAACTGTCACTGAAAAGGTCTTACTAACGATTCGCCCTTGTAAGACATATACAGGAACTGATGGACAGAAAGAAGTCAGTTACTCAGGCTCAAGCTTCGCGATGTTGCACGTTGTAATTCTGCTAATTCTTACTTATTTAAATGGAATAATAATAATACCGTTTAGTTAAGAAATAATAAAGGCCATAGATAAATATTAAATCTATCCAGGCTACTAGATATCGTAAGATTACCCTATTTTCCAATGTCTAAAACTCGAGTTATTTCGCCCTCTGTATATCAGCATACCTCTCTTATTTCTTCTTACTTTTACTTCTACACTTAGAACACAGGGATATAGTTGTGTCAACCCTCCTCCCGCCGTTGCCACATCGTCCGAAGAAGCCTCGAGACTGGGCACAATGGTGCTTTTCAAACCGCTGAGTGAGAAGGAGTTCACAGACACGGCAGACGGTTTCATATGTTATTTCTACACACATATTGAGGTTCTTAAGTTTAGACCGATAGCAGGATATCGACTTAGTCGTGCAGATTGATTTATGTAGTATTAGACCTAAGGAAAGAACTGAATTCCGTTTATCTAAAGTAAAAAGAAAAGAAGAGAATTTGCTTTTAATTTATAGTCTTGGATATTGAAGCAAAGTGAAATGGCTCGTGATCTTTAATACGAGGCCAAGCTGATGCGTTAGGATGGTTACTTGATTCGATTACAGCCTATAGCAAATAATCGGGGACGATTCGCGGAAGAGGCATTGGATACCCTCAATAGACAGTTCACGTCGTGAATAGCCTAGCTATAACACAAGAAGTATGCAGATATGCCGGTAGTCGACCAAAGTGGCAAAGACGACAGAGTGGCACTGAAAGAGGTTAGTAGACGAAAGCTTGAAGGACGGTGAGTCACTTACCCATAAACTATGGCAAAGCTCAGGGCGTTGCGAATCAGAATGATTGTGACAATAGCGTCAGAACAAAGTTCAATATAGCAGTCGAAACGTAACTGACAGGAAGCTGGCAGCCATCAGCGATTGGAGCACCCACCATGCCCAGGGCGAATAAGAGTCTAGACCAGTGAACATGGTGAGCAGCCCCGACACTCAGAGTAGGAGACCACCTGGGACTACCAGAAGCAGGACTGCGTAAAGCCATAGGCGATTCTCAGGCTCTCGGGGATGCCGTTGGTCTGGCGTGTCAAGTAAAGGACTAGCTTATGTATCCGGTTCCAGACTTCATATCAGCGACGGTAGGGCCAGTAGTAGCTGGGATCCGAGCAAGAGCGGAGTAGATGGTTACTTTATCTACAGGAAGCCTTTCAGGCGTGAAGTTCAACTGCACTCGGAACTCATCACTAATCATGAAGATTTATTCCACTTATACGTGAGATGTGTTATAGGATTACGTATCATTTATAAAATATCACTTGTATCTTGTATTGATATATTATGTCTAGGGGTGCCGTGACATAATCTGTATGGAGATACTATGTACCTCCATGCTCCAATATAAGCAAATTTCCCAGTCATCTTTTGGTCACTGCCCATCGAAGCTAGATTGCTAGAAGATCTTAGTCAGTGGCTAAGATCTAAGCAGCATCGCTGGTGCTATCTTCTGCGTCACTTGCGCCTGGCGGGGGTCCTCCAGGGCCACCAGGGAAACCTCCTCCAAAGTCAGGGTTGGTATGGCCGCCATCCTCATATCTGAAGACCGCGGGGGTAACCTTTTCAGTGGCGGTGATGTTGATGCCATAAGCCAGCCAGCCGAAGAGCCCCTCAGCAACAGTGTCACCAAGAAGGGTCCATTCGACAACCGGATCGTAGTCCTGGTTGGCAGCATCAGCCAGAATTCCGTCACCGGCGTTTGTGGTCTGGGTCTGCGTGTTGGTGTTGTAAGGAGCAAGAGCTTCAACTTGGTCGATCAGATCCTGGTCGAAGTAGGTCTGCCCAATGTGGCTGCTGTAGATGTCGTTTCCAAGGGTCTTGTTCTCGAACAGAGTAGCGTTTGCATGGGCCAGGAGGTGGATATGCGTCGTGCGACCAACATAATGACCTGGGAAGATGGTCTCAAACTGGGCGACACCATCTTCATCAGTTGGCTGGATGCCCCGGCCAAAGGTCTTGTTAATGTTGGCCTTGTCAGCAAAGTTTCCGTTTCCCTCATTGTTCACGCCACCGTAAACACCAGTCGAGTTACAGTGCCAGATCTCGAGGTACAGCTCTGGCACAGGCTCGCAGGTAGCTACGTTGATGATTTGGTAGTCGAGAATAAGGTCAACACCCTCCTGGTCCTCTTTCAGATTGCTCCGAACAGATTCGCCGCTGACGTCTCGTAATTGTTAGTGCTTATAGTTTCGACAGCTGATCAACACTTACAGTATGGACCGAGAGTGACTTCGGGGGTCAGTACACATGAGTTTTGGCCTGCGAAGAGAGTCTCGGGCGGGGTATTGGGTGTATACCCAAGGTCGGTCTTGTTGTGGTCCGTGTTGAGAACATCCTCAAGATCACGCTTCTTGATGCCACCTGGACAAGCCATATTAGAAAGAGACGAGCTATGTGCTGAGTATTACTCACGCTTTCGGCGATGCTCCTCGATCAAGGCAGAACGACGCTTGATGTTACGCTCGGTGACACCTCTGGCCTTGAGCTTCTCGGCACAGTGACGGAGGGACAATCGCTCAGCGCTGGCTTCGAAGGAACGACGCTGCTCAAGCTCATCGTGGTGGTCTTCGCCTGGATGGGCCACGGCCAAAGTAGCCAATGCCCAAGTGATTGAAGCAGAAAGACGCATGATGACGACACAGAACAAAGAATGATGTGAATGAGGTCTAATCTTGGGATAACAAGCCGGGCATACGAGAAATTCAGTTCCATTTATACATTTTCAGACCGGCTATCATATCTAACTCTTGGGTTCTCAAGGTTGCATCACACCGCTATCCCGCCATCCTAAATTACGTCTTTATCCCGTCCGTCTTGGCAATGTCACGTCGAAAAAGTTCCGCAATGCGAAAATGGCCGTAGTTGGCAGGAGGATCCATTTCACATGTCGATCTCCTCGAGGAGGTGTGATGGTTGCGACGGGAGGTTAGTAAATAGTCTTTCCTAATTCGCTGCGGCATACGTAGCCCCATGATTAACCTTCGGGATGTGGGCAGACATACGTGATAAGGTCCACAGATAGCTCAGGTTCCGACTCATTAGAGAAGGTCAAAACGCACAGCCGTATATAGACCCATATATCCGAGGTTTCAGGTTTCAGGTCTTTAGGCTTTTCAAGATTCTGCCGGCGGCATCACTGCTGGGTTATGGTAAATAAGTTATTTGACTGGTAAGGCAATTGCAGAGGAGAGCAAGAAAGCCTTGAGAATTAAAATAAGCGCTCAAGATAATTGAATTACCTGTATTAAATAAAAGATATTATATATATAAGCTTTGCTTACTTTAACTGGGCCCTCGCTTAAATACTTAGTAATTAAGCTTATTTCTTTTATTTTGCAAAGTATAGTTAACACTTGGGTTCTAAATATTATAGTTCTGACTTGCCTATGACAGCAATTTAAGAAAGCTAAGCCAGTACCGGACTGTTAAATACCTTGGCTATATCTGTGGACTTAACCTGATAGAAGCCCAGCTTGGAGAGTGGGCGGAATGTCTAGTCTGGGTGAAGTCAATGAAACATTTTGTTGGCAGTACGCCTATCTATCTAATACTTGAGTTAACTATATATCATAACTAAATGCTAGAGGTTGATAACCAAACAAGAGCTTTAGTATGGTGAGCCCTTGTACTGTTTCTAGTGACGCTTGGCTGTTTTCTAAGCTCAGTAGCTTCTTTGCCCTGGCTAGGAATTGTACTCCTGCTCTTACCTGCCGTAGAACTAGACATCTTTACTCTTATAGTTGTTCTATACTATAGCAATTAGCTAAAAATTCTAATATAATTTCTGAGTTATGAGCCAGATATCTTATTTGCAGTAGAGACTTGTGAAAACGCATCATCCCAAGGAAAGAAAGACGATATCAGCTACGAGACAAGCCCAATGCCAGCAACAGGAGTCCAGGTCTCGGCATGTAGGCCACTTGTCTTGAGGTTCAAGGCGTCCACTCTTGGGTTCCAGCTTGTTGAGGTGATTTCGGGACGTGGAGATGGAGACTCCCTGAGTATACTTACGCCCCTTGCAAGATTAAATACAGTTCTAGGGTCGTCTGCATCACGGATTCGAGCAAACGTCTGTCGAGCCTCACTCTCCGAGAGCCTTTAAAGGAGAGTATACAGCTCGTTTCAGATGATCTGGCTATTACTTTGATTCACCAAGTTATTCATAGAATTGAAAAGAAACCGTTGGGGCTGGCGGATTTAAACCGCTTGGCGCAGAGTTAAGGATAAGAAGGGCCTAAACCAAGGGGTTTGACTACTCAGGTAGAGCGTATAAGTTGGCGGCAAGGAACAAGTCTTGTTAGAGCTTGGCAAGAGCCGCATAACTATTTGTACTTTGTCCGAAGCTCCTCGGCTTCCTGGATCGCTCTCTTTGCCTGATCCGTATACTTCCTCTGGTTCGCCTGTTGCATACTAAATGTTTGCTGAAACTTCTCCACCATGAACGGCTTCAGGACCGTCTTCTTGGCTGTAGTATAGTCGTAAATAACAGTATCGTCGATGCATCGTGCCGCAAGGCGGCGGTATTGTTCTGATAAAATCCAGGCTTCCATCTTGAGTGATGTTGACTCATTGGTTGGAGCTTCAAGCAGTTTGTACAATACAGTAATGTGGTCTGGGAACTCGAGAGGCTACAACACAGCAGCTGGTCAGTCTTTATGACGCCGGAGCTGACAGGGGAGTCATACGAATTTGTATTCCGTGGTAATACTTCTGAGAATAAGACCGAGGCTGCGTGGTGTTGGCAGGTCATCCCATTGTGCCTTTTCGTGCTCTGCTGCATCTTCACTGTGCTGTCGGATAAAATGAACCCGCCCAGTCTCGACATAGCGGTTGTACATCACATTATTGACATGACCTATGATACATCAGACAATTAGATCTCTAAAGAGTGATAGGATGCAGTGTTTCTTACCCTAAGAAAATCAGATCTAGGCAGGCAAAGAAACAGAAGAGGATCCACTTACCATGCTATCCTACATGACAAGAAATGTCAGAAATCATGCACCTATCAGTGATAAGGACCGCTTACCATGTCACCCCAAAGGAGCTGGTGGTTATCGAGACCTCGCCATTTCTTATCAGTCAGAAACCCCTGCTGTCCTGCCAAGAGTTGCAGCCAATTTTCCTCATTCGAAACCAACTGTCGCTTGGCTTCCTGAACGCAGCTGGCTGGGTAGTTATCGCTGGTGAAATTCTTCAGCTGGGCTTGTAGATCAGCGAACCACCGAGAAGGAAACGAGGTGAGATCATTGTTCGACTGCGCCAGGCCAGACTGCAAACGAAGCTGAGAAATCGGAGCCTTGGATGCGAGGTTGATTGGCCGCTTGAGAAGCCGCAGAGACATGATGCGGGTGCAGGGAACTTGGGTTGAGTGATGGGAATAGTGACAGTGGAAACGGGCTCGGTTGCCCCAAAATAAAAGTTCCGATGGTCGGCGGCCTCGGTATTCGGCCAAGATTCTCCGCGGGCCGGAAGATTTAGGCCTGCTTAAGCCGAGTGCAGATAAAACCGGCTGACCCGCAAACCGAACATTACCCTAAAGTTTAAAGAGAGGAGAAAATCCAGTATTTAATAAATACATTTTAATAAGAAATATACTATTTTAAATCAGAATCTTGGCATTAATGGAAAGGTCAATTTGAAAGTGGTAATTGTTTAGGTTACATAGCAGAATTAGCTTCATGATTAGAATTATTATCTACAAATAAAGCAAGGACGCTCCAGTAGCAATGACAAGCCACTACAATTAATTCACATATTATTAGCAACTTTTATATAATAACCTTTTATCTTTATTACTTTTCCAAATTAAACAGATTAATAAAGTACACAGCAAGCTCTAAAACACACCATTTATTCCTCTGCGATGTCGGATGACCATAGGTATAATAAGGCCTGTATGTTTCTTATGCATGGCATAACGCGATCATGCTTATCAGTCACTTTGTCAATAATACTCAATGATATCACCTCATGTCCAGGATGTTCAACTGTATCTGTCGATTTAGCTGCATACCCACGCACAGAGCAACCTCGGCGGGAGCTAACATGAGTCTTAAGGCTATAGCTGGCCCAGCAATAATGCCATCATCCCTTTATCTCACAGCGCGTAGGACCCTGAACACACGGACATAACCGCCTACGTAGTATTCCAGGGCTCGTATTTCATCCACAAACTGCTTGGCCAGCGCCTTGGCGTGGGTCCGGGAGCCTGGTTTGGCTTAGTTTTGCTTAGGTTAGTGTCAGGTACCGGTAGCTCCACCAGAAAGGGGAGAGTCGACAGGGCAGGGAACGAGAATTCCGTCCATACGGCCAGGGGTTTTGGGTCTAAACATAGCCACAGCTGAGATCGTGGCTACATGGTTCATTGAGGTAACCTTTTAAGCTTGAATCATAAAAGCTCTGCCTGGTCTTCTTTATTTTGCGAGGATCAGACAGGACCGTTCCTCTCTGCACTCGCTATCCGAGTCTTTCTTTCGTTTTTCCTGTTTCGATATTTGTTTCATTCAGACACTCGTTCATTGCTGAATCGTCATTCGTTTTCTTTTTACCGTGGTTTTCGATAATCTAATTATACGATCCGATTAATAATACTTCGCTCACTTGACCACTCCCTCGATACCGATATACTCCAACTCTCCTGGACCAAACATCATGGTTCAGCTTCCATTCGTGGCTCTAGCAGCCCTACTAATTACTCCACTCACTTCCGCTGCTCTCACGCAGTGCCCATCGAAAGAGGCATCATGGACATCCAAGACGGGCACTGAATACACGATTTGCCGCAACACCGACTATCGATACGGCGGAGCCAGTCTCAAGGTCGCCCGGGACATCAAATCTACCAATGCCTGTGCCGAAATCTGCAGCAAAGACCCCCGATGCGTCAAGGCTGTATACGATAAGCGAAATCGCATCTGTCACGTCAAGGACAACGCCAACCAGGCCAAGATGAACTGGGCGTCAGACGCCAAATTTGACACTATCCGAGTCAAGAACGTCAACGAGGGAGTCTTCATCTCTCGTTGCCCTAACCCAACCAACAACTACCGCTCCAAAGGTGGCAAGACCTTCAACGTCTGTCACAACACCGACTATGTTGGCCCGACCAACCGAATGACCAAGAACTGCGCCTCTCTCGCTGCGTGCGCTGATATCTGCTCCGGTATCAAGACATGCAAGAAGGCTGTTTATGACAAGCAGGAGAAGGTCTGCCACATCAAGGAGACTGAGCCCAAGGCGTCGCTCTTTTGGGTGCAGAGCAAGCGATACAGTGTCGTTCACTCTCCGGTCGAGTCTAAGCCTGCGACTCAGGGCAAATGGTCTGATCTCATCCGCCTCCCTGTAATTCCCGTTGCCGCCTATGTTGTCCCTCAGTTCCCTCAATCGCAGCAGCTTCTTTTCTTCTCATCCTGGGGTGCTGACGCCTTCGGTGGCGCCTCTGGCCGTACCCAGTTCGGAGTTCTCGACCTTCCTTCAGGTGCCGTCGGACAGCGAGAGGTCGCCAACACCCACCATGACATGTTCTGCCCTGGAATGAGTCAGCTCGGTGATGGACGCATCTTGATTCAGGGTGGTTCCGATGCCGAGGCTGTGACACTCTACAACCCCAAGACCAACACATTCACTCGAGGACCCGACATGAAAGTCCCTCGTGGCTACCAGACTTCCACCATCCTTTCTGATGGCAGAGTTTTCACCATCGGAGGAGCTTACTCCGGTCCCCGCGAGGGAAAGAACGGCGAAGTCTACGATCCCAAGGCCAACAAGTGGACAATGCTGCCTGGAGCCGATGTCAAGCCCATGCTTACCAAGGACCGGGAGGGTATCTGGCGTGAGGACAACCATGCTTGGCTCTTTGGTTGGAAGGATGGCAGTGTCTTCCAAGCCGGCCCTAGCAAGGAGCAGCATTGGTATGGCACGAAGCAGAAGGGATCAATCGTCAAGTCCGGTAAGAGAGACAACGCCGATGCCATGTGCGGTATCTTTGTTATGTACGATGCCGTTGCTGGTAAGATTCTGTCAGCTGGTGGCGCCCAGGACTACACCGCAAGCGACGCCAACAAGCGTGCTCATATCACTACCATCGGAGCTCCTTACAAGCCTGCTTCCGTCAAGCGTGTCGCTGATATGGCCTTTCCCCGTGGCTTCGGTAACGCCGTCGTTCTTCCCGATGGAACTGTTCTCGTGACTGGAGGTCAACGCAAGGCGATGGTCTTTACCAACACCGACGGTATCCTGGTCCCTGAGCTCTACAACCCTGCCACCAACAAGTGGACTCAGCTTGCGCCTCACGCCGTTCCCCGTAACTACCACTCTGTCTCCATCCTGTTGCCTGATGCCACGGTGTTTATCGGCGGTGGCGGTCTCTGCTACGTTGCCAAGATCGGCGGTTCAACTGCTGGCTGCGATAAGACAGCTGACCATGCTGATGGAGAGATCTTCCAGCCTCCTTACCTGTTCAATAAGGATGGCTCCATTGCTAAGCGTCCCATCATCCAGAACCTTGCCCAGAAGCCTGTTAAGGCTGGCAGCACCCTCAAGTTCAGCGTCACCAACACTTCTGGCAAGGTCAAGATGTCTCTTGTTCGTATGGGAAGCGCTACACACTCAGTCAACAGTGACCAGAGGCGTATCCCTCTCACTGACTTCCAAGTTAAGGGCAGCCAATACACTGTCAAGCTGCCCAAGGACAATGGCATCCTTCTGCCTGGCTATTACTATCTTTTTGTCATGTCGCCACAGGGCACTCCCAGCATGTCAAAGACAGTTCAGATCACTTTGTAATTAGCAAATATACTGCAGTGTTCTGCTCGCTAGACAGAAACAATTATTATACCATAATCAACCGCATGCTATAGCTTTAATAGACTCTAACTAGATAACCAAGTTACCAGACGCTTATCAGAGTTGCCCCAACTTTTTACTAGCGATTGCATTTCAATGGAGTAAATACCCCGCCCCTAACAAAAGTGACATCTGTTACATAATTAGATATATTTTGCAGAGACATTTACTTTATTCCAGGACCGTGAAACCTGCATATACATATTGCGCCTTCTTATGAATCTAATTTCATTTTATCCATAGGCTCTTCAGTATATATATGTGCTATAAGCCTTCTGGAACTATGATTAGCAAGGTCTGGGTTGTTAACAGGTACCCTATCAGTTGGCCAACTGCAGCTTGTTGCCTGATTGCCTCTGGTATCATGCACCCAGTCGAAGAGCTATCCCTTGACATTTCGATTCCTGAAGTACTTACTCAGACAATGGTGACCTTTGTCGAGCCATAGAAAACTGTATTTATCGATTCAATTCGAGAGCAGCGATGCGGCGACGCCATTTGGGCTCGTTACGGTATAGAGGGAGGGGTAGAAAACGGCGTTGTCATCGGTTAAGGCCCGAATCCCGACATCACAGTGCTTGACCAAATAAGGGAAGATGCAGTTGAGGCGAAGGCTAACGAATCAGAACTGTACGCTGAGACTCTGGAACTCTACCGGAAGGCCAGGAGTAAAGTCGAGCACCCAGAGGTCATCCAGATCTTTGAGATTGATAGGATGGAACCTCAAGACTGAAGGTGTAGAGGAGAAGGTAGAGAGGAGGGTAGAGAGGAGGGACGAGGCGGTGTAAGGGAGCAGGATTGGCCAAACTGGAAGCCACAAGATGACCCATTTGACCTTTGAGGAGGATCAGTATATGCGGCCCAACTACAATTCAGGGCCCGAATACGAGGATGTGACTTTGCTCAGTCATTAGAAATAACATCAAAAAGTATCAATTGATTGAGAAGCATATTCAGAAGGACAACAACTCGGGTATGCCGGCATTTGAGGATGGCATGTGTTTAACCCAGCCAATCGGACCAAGTAGTGCTTTCGAGGGCTAGAGCACCGATATGATGGCCATCACATAATGAGTATCAACAGAATTTCAGAATATCACAGCAGTAATGCAGAGATGGCATGTTTGGTCTCATATGAACCCTGATGGACGCTTAGCTAAACATCCCAAAACTTTACCTAACAATATTTAGAACACATCGTTATGCGTTCATGATCTTAGCTAGAGTTGCTTAAAGCATCCTTGGTAATGGAGACAAATAAGATTATGGGCTTGGTATGTTGAATGGTGAGTGCCAGGTCAGCCACGACGACCCTGTGATTCTTACTGAATAAGGAATGTAAATTAGATCCTTTCTGTGACTATGGTACTGTAGATACCTGGGGCTTCTCAATCCCATATATACGATAATACTCTTCGCTAATCGGAATCTGCTTTGCACCAGCTGGCCGAGTGACATTCCGCCCCCATTCCTTTGGCACTGAGTGTTTGTCCTGCCACTCATAAATCGCATCAAAGTCCCTACACTGATGGTTGACAGCAAAGTCTGGAAACGGGTTTGACTGAGTCTCAACCCAGTTGAACGTGATGATGTCCAAATTGCCATTACACATGAGGTTCTGCATCAATATGTCTGTGCAATGACTAACATGAACCCAGTGCAAGTCGCTGAATGGCTTCTTTGCTGTACCGTTGCGGTTGTACTCGGACCAAGCCAGATGTCGAAGAAGATTGAGGCAGTGGATCTGATGAAACATGTCGATTTGCGCCATGTAAGCGTTGTCACCAAGACCATACTCTTGGGGGAACTTGACAAGGAGCTCTGGATCTTTGCCTAGTCGGCGAACCTCGGCCTCGGTGATGGGGAAAACACGGATGATCTCAAGATCCTCCCACGCCTCATCCACGTCTGGATCAGGCTTGAGGGAGTTGCGCCATTTGGATGGATTCTTTGCCTCGAATAAGCCGCCCTCTACTTCAACAGGCTTCATCTTGAAGTTGATAGAGTCCAGGACAGGAGCTTTAAAAAGGGTCAACAATTATTACATCGGAACAAGAGAAGGAAGACTTACAGTAAAAAGAGGTCTTGCGAATGTGATCCATGTCAGACTCTGAGTTGAGTCTAGAGGAGGCAGCCACAAAAAGGCCGAGAGATATCAGAAAGAGAAGAACGTTGAGGGCTGCCCAAGCATGCGTTCTCCAATTCTGTCGCTGGCTTGGTCGAGTCCACTCGATCTCATCGCTCTCTCTGTCACTGCCCAGAAGGCTCTCATCAGAACCTCTGTCTTCTTTGGACGACATGATCTTGGCTATGTTCATAGATTCTGTTGGCATACAGACTGATCAAGTGGAACAACTCAAATAACTCCTAGGTTTGCAAAAGATTAAATGCTATAGAGAGGAGCTGTAACTCGCGGGTGCTTTATCACCAGCATCCTGCTGCATTTTGTTATCATCACCAAATCTGGGGGCCAAAAACAACCCACCTTCCCCAAGCAGATTATCGCAGGTACTTTTGGTTTAGGATGCCGATCAATCCGGCAAAGGATTCCGAGACATATCTCGGGGTTTCCCAAGATGATATCAAAGTGGGTACTTTTGAAGACAGATGCCGAGATCCGGTAGGACACTCTCTATTGACGCGATGCATTTGGACTCTGGTATCATCATCCTACGCCAAAAAGAGATATTTGGTGACGTACAATCGAGAGAACTTCTGTTGATGCACACCAATAAATCCTCTCGTTGGATACGAAAACCTTATCTACCCCGCAACCAGTTGACCTTCCTTTCCAAGTAGTTACCGATTCGAACAAATATACGAGCTCCGTGGAAGAGCAGGCGACAAAGAATTGTATTTAATATTGATTTCATCCTGTGAGATATCCACGCCAAGAAGAAACAACTCTCTCAATACAGCAGTTCCTAGCAAGTCACAATGAAGCTTTCTCAGATCATCAGCACCGCTGCACTATGCAGCTTTACAGTTGCAAGCCCCCTGCCCGGTACGTTGTATTGTACCTGGAGAGTGACTTGCGTTAACCTTCTGTTTAGGCAATGAAATTGCTGAGCGAGAGGCGAAGCCCTTCCCTCCTAACTACGGCGTGAGGTACATCATGGAGGATGATCTTGATAAACGAGAGGCAAACCCTGAACCTCAAGCCTATGGCAAGAAGTACATCATGGAGGACGATCTTGATAAGCGTGAGCCTCAAGAGGCATACAGGAAGTTCTATACCCTCAAGATGAAGGATGATGGCTTCAAAAAGCGAGACCCCATTTCACCTCCTGCCTATGGCAATAAGTACATCTTGGAGGATGATCTCGATAAGCGTGAGCCTCAGCATAACACATATGGCAAGGCCTACACCCTGAAGATGAAGGATGACGGTTTTGAGAAACGCGAGGCCGAAAGTGAGGCTTGAATGCTTATATCAGGCTATGCATATGGCGGTCATGGACGAATGCAATGTCGGTCTTGTGTATTCAGTAGCGAATTCAGATCAAGTATACAACTACTGAATATGGAATTGACCAAACATAAAGCAGGTGATCTAAACCAGTAAATCTCACGTGAACAAGCGTTTTGGATAAGTTTTATTATAGTTTAGACTTTCTTACCTAATAATTATTCTGGTAGACCATGGATGCTGTTGAGATGCATGTAAATTGAACTTGGTAGAAGCTTTGCTGACTGCTGGCGATGAAGATGTTGGACCATTGTGAATATCTGTATGGACGCATCGTATGCGGTTAAAGGAGCATGAATTTCATCAGAGGTCCCTCAATGAAGGAGGGCCATGGCAGTGTAGTATAAGATGTAGAGAAACATCTTCTGCACAGTCATCAACAGTACTCAGTCGGAAACTGCGCCGAAATCTAACAGAAGCCTGGCGGCAAGGATATCGCCCATGACATGAGCTCATCATTTATAGCCTCAACTTCGGCATAGTGGATATGCCAAGGCTGTTGAGGATGAGACATAGTAGCATCTTGGATCCGATTACCGATGGGAGTTACCACTCAGTACCGAGTTTGGAGTATATCATCGAGAAATGTGCAGAGTTCAGTCAATGAGATAAACATAGAGGCACTTTACCTTTGCATCTCAGGGTTTGCCATGAAAGTAGGCATCTCTGAGTAGATATTGCAGGCACCATCTAGCCTCTTGATCTCGAAATCTGACTCTCAAAGTAAAACAAGGTGGAAGCTGATGTTTCTGAGTCTTGTCGGCTTGCGACTAGTGAGGGAGAGAGGGCGGCATTGGACATAGCAGGCATTTCCATGGACTCTGGTTGGTGGATGCATAACTCTTGGCCGTCGTTGAAAGACCTTGAAGTGTAGCAATGGCGAGACCTAACCAATGCCATCCGACCTTTTGGCTGTTGGGAGATTAGTACCGATGTGACATAAGAAGCAGTGCTTGTGCCTTGATAAGTTAATCAGGTTCACATTCGAAGTCATAGAGGAGCTACAAAGGGTTAACAAGATAAGTTATGCTAGCCACGGGAATAACTGAAATTACCGTTATCTTGTCAAAAAAGTCTTTCAACATAACATAGTCATTCTGGTTGAGTAACCTGCTTCATATACATGATATCGACGAAGAAGAAAGCGGAGAACATAACAGTCCGATACAACAGTAAGATGATTGGGCCAAAGTTTCTGTAGAGACTATGGGTTACGGAGATAAACTCATGAAGGTTGAGTATGTGCATGTTTGGATGAATGTATTAAATGTATTTATGCTTGTAATAGAAAGCCCCTGACGGAGCCTGGAGGCATTTTCACCAACCCCTTAATTGCGAGACATTCAGAATCCGCAGGAGGGAGCGTGCTTGGAAGAGGACGAAGTAAGCATGGTAATGTATATTTTAATCTGCAATCAAGTGGAGTTACAGACGGACTCGAGGTGCGAGAAGGCCTCAAGAGTGAAGTGGGGAGAGCAATGTGCTTGTGCTTGGTGTCGGCCGATTTGGATGCACAGGAAGACCCTGACATAGTTAATTTATTTTCTAGCAACACGAAATCAGTAGTTACAAGAAATGCAGCTATATACGAAAGTAATCTTCAAATTGTAAAATGCATATACCTATAATCTCTCGGGCCTGGCTAATATAACATCTTGCACGACTGATTTGAATAAGGCCTAAACACCACGATTAGAAGTTCCGCAAGTTCGATTGGGAATATGTGTGAGCGAGACTTGTTATCGACTGGGCAAATGATAGATAACTCGCCCTCGCTCAGAAGCATCCAGTAGGTAACACTATTTTTGAAGGATGAGCCTTAGTATAACCTTGGTCAAGCAAAGCCTCGAACCTCTATACCGCTGTTCTTGTAATTATCACACTGCTCCTCCCCTGTCCTTCTGCATTGTTTTATGCGCCGATGATACCTTAAACGTGCTCGTGATGCCCGTGGCCCATACGTCCTCCTCGGCTTTGTGGTTGATCGTGGTGAAATTGGTGATGCCGAATTGACTTCTGCAGGGGGTTCACAATTAACACGCTTTTCGACTGGTGATGAGAAAGATCCATCTTTAATGGGGCTATTGGGTTGGTGAGACATTGAAAGCATATTTACTATACTCGATATCATGGACAAACTTGGCCAGGGTTGAAGTAATATTTCAGGGATTGATATTCTGGCATAATAACTATCTGCATAGCCTACAGTCAATCTAAGCGTCTTAGCACCATTGAAATTATAAAATAACACTAGAATTTTCTTGTAGCTCCTATGTAGTTCGGAGTTGTAGTCGCAGAGCCTATGACCTTGCAAGGGGAAATTCAGTCAGGAAAAAAGTCCACGACACCTAGCAGCCTAAGTTAGCGGCTCGGAATAGCTCAGTGGAAGCTTTCGATCACTTGTGAATATTTCTCCGACTTGGCAACACTAGTCACTGATGAGTCTGCTGATATTAAGAAGGTTTTCTTTCAAATCAAGATCGAGATTCCCAATCACTACAAGGAGCTTCCGCCGATTGACATGGTCAAGAAGGTACTTGCAATCGCCGGAGATTTCGTCATTCCAAAAGTTGAGTAATGCAGATTATAATCTCAAGTACCCTAAGTAAGTTATTAAATTAGCTTCTTATAGGTTGAAGGATATAACTTACGTCGATGCGCAGGCAAGTCCCAGGGCTGCTTGGAATAATATCTCTCGGGCTAAAGGCGATTCACTTGAACTGAGAGCGCTACCCCCTGGCCACCAATCTCGGAATAACCCAAAGCATATCAGGCAGATTATCGATCCAATTACAAGGAAGCAGTCGATAAGAACACGGAAGGATATGTAGGCAGGCGGGAAGATCCTGACCAAAGGATAGAGAACTTCTATAACCGACCAGCAGAAAGTCGTGACGAACTAATTCGTTAGCACATTGAAGATGACAATATGGTTATGGTATGTCCACTTACAGCTGGTCCCAGTATTCCGATTGCAATAAAGTTTTTCGGGGCGGGGATAGAGGAGACGACGATTCCAGCGATTGTGACTCCGAGAACGAGCACTCGCAGTGCTAGCACCAGTTTGGTGGGCCGCTGTGGCTTTTTTGCTTGTGAAGGTCTGCTGTCTTTATGGGTTTCCATATTGAGCGACTCGATTTCGATTTAACTTTCGACACAGATTGAAGACTGCAAACTGCATCACAAGATCAGGGCGGGAAATTTCAGATAATGTCTGGCCTTTTATATCACACGACGGATATCAGTGTGACAACTGTCTAGAGGTCAAAGCAACGGCTAGCAATCCCGTCCTGCACTTAACAAGTACTTAGGCAGGATTTGGACAGTAAAGCTATTAACATCAGATCATGGCGTCTAGCGATGACGTAGTTGAATGCACCACGCGCGAGATACAGACAACCCGAGAAATAATGAGAAGCTACCCGATTGGCTCACTTTTCAGAATTAGGTCTAGCTTGCGACATTCAATCGAGCCGAGGTTCGAGCGCAACCACAGTTTATTGCAGTAAATAGAGTGTAAGCTTGAAACTAACCTAGTTAACAAAATTAGCTTTTGAAATGGTACGAAAACTTGGTATAGAGCGCGACTAGAGTAGGCTATTGGCAAGCCAGGCATGCATTATCAACACCAAATGCGTTAGGTTCTCGGCCAGCTGCCGAGGCAACTAACCCACGTGAATGAATATTTTACTTATGCTGAGAAAATGTAGTAAGTCTATTGTTATTTTATATTAACTATAAATGTTTTAAATTTAAAACTTAACATAATTAATAAATATATTATTAATAAAATAATTATACTCCAAAGTGGACATAAGGGACCCAATAAAGAGGACCCAAGTTTTCGTCATCATCGCAAGCGGTAATATCCCTCCCTCCATCCCTCTCGCTATCCTGCAGTATAACCTCCCTACTCCCAGATATATTCTCGGTCTGCTTCCCCTTGGCCACCGCACGTCCAGCTGAGTTCATTTCCAGCTGCTTAGACCATTGATTTCGAAGACTAAGGGCTGCAGCATGTAGGCCACGACTGACAGACTCATCTGTCATAGCCCCATCCCTTATCGTTTCATAGGTGACTCTAGCCACATCAACACAGGATGCATCGTTGACTTCCCAAAGAGTGCCGATGACATGACGGAAGCCTGCTAATTGGCATGCGCTAATCATGTGGATGCTCTCATCGGAAAGCCGGTCATTAAAACGACCTGTAGAACAGGCTGACAGATATGCTAGAAACGGCGGGTTGCTGTGTAACTTTGTGTCCAGAAGGGAATTAACTGTAAACGGGTCACTTTCCCAGTCGTTGAGTAGAAGTTGACTGTTCAATGGGTCGTTTTCATCACTCTTGCCGTGGCCTGCAAAATGAAAAATAGTGCAGTTCGGTAAATGCGACATGATGTCTTCTTTGCGCTGGTCTGGTTCGACAGGTTTGAGAGACATGGATTTGCAAAGATCTGTTACTAACGAGACCTCCTTCGGAGCAAAAGGAAGACGTGAGTAGTATCCTTGGGTGGTTTTCATACCGACGATCAGAGCATGCTGGGAGCTACCTCGGGTAGTCTGACGACGCCGGCCCTCGATAATTGACTTGATGGAAGTGCTGTACGAGGAGATAGCCCTATCCAACACAGTCTCCGTTGTTCCCGGATAGTAGTTCCCGGCCGCATGGATTGGAAACCGACCAAGAATACCCGTTGGTATCCAGTGTATATGAGGCCACTTGCCATCAATAGGTATAGTTTTAAACCCCAGGGCATTCATGATGGGTTCCGCGACAGTATCCCAAAGCCATTTGAGTACGGCGGGTGAACCTAGGGCATCTTGGGGCTCTGTGAGGGTCACATCGTTCCATTGGGCAGAACCCATTTCCCATTCGTTATCGTTCAAAACGGCATCCCAAATATTGAAGTTGGCGTTCGAAATTGGCCCTTGTCTCCCACGCACTGATGTTTCAGCCTGAGCGATTGGGTAATGGGCGTCCACATCCTGGAGTCTAAGCTGCGGGAGAGAAAGGAGGCGCAGCTGATGGGACTCGATGATTATGGCATCGCATCTAAACTCGCTCACATTGATAACAACGATAGGACCGTTCTCGGCCGCTTTTCTCATATCTGCTTCAGATGGTGGAACGAGATAATCTTCAAAGCCAGGTTCTTTGCGGATATTGCAGAGTAGCTCCTGGAGCTTCACATCTGCCTCTTGGCGCTGTTGCAAACGTAAGTCCCATGAGAGTTCTGAATCATCAGAGTCTCGATCGTTTGAAATAGGACTGTCCAAAGCGTTGCGACAATTTGTCAACTCCTGCGCCAAGTCAGGGTGTTTGACTCTGAGGCTATTGGAGTCGGTCCGCAACTCTTCCATTGACTGTGAGAAAACGCCTCGGCCAGACTCAAGGAGTTGCAGAGGGATATGCAGGTCCTTACCCGCGTTCAAGGCGGTGGCCGCTCCGTCCGATGCGAGACCTGCGACTTGACCCAATATATGTAGCTTGTCCGAGTGATTTGATAGACGAAAAATGAGTTTGGGGAAAAGAGAAACCGCCTCCTCGACGGCTCTAAACGCCGTTTGCCAATCTGGAACATCTGCGCAATAGGGAAGGGCATCTCGTGCTGCCCTGATTCGATAAATGCTTGGTGATTGCTCTGAACGGACAGCTGCTAGATGGCACTGTATCACCTCTTCTAGATCCGCACTCGTTCCGTATAAATGGTATTGATGGCCGAGGTGAGTACCCAGATTCTTCCAGTGGCCTGCTGCGTCTGGGTGAGCTTTAGGCGTGAGCCTGACAGCTTCGCGCGAGACAGCAATGGCCTCTTCTGACAATGCGCGCAGTTCAGTGTCCGTCTTCTGTCCTCCTCTCCAGTGGAGATGGCCGAGATGAATCCCTAGCTCATTAAGAGATTGTGCCCTTGTCAGATCGTCATTGGAAACCATGGCTACAGCTTGTCGACTGCAGTAGATGGCTTCATCGAGATCCCACTTTGCACCCTTCCCCATGTATCTATGCACCAGCAAAGACCCCAGATCCGAGAAGAGCTTCGTCGTTACCGGGTCATCGTCCAAAGAGCTATCGATGGCGTCTCTGGCGATCAGAATAGCCTCTTCAAGATCCGACATGGACTTTTCCCTGGTATACCTCTGGCCAAGATGGAGAGACAACGCGCTCAGTATCCGGGCCTTTATAGGGCTATTATCTTCTATGAATTTAGAAGCCTCACGCAACAGCCTGATGCTTTCATCGAGGTAGGATATTCCTCCGACTGTCCTGTATTTCTGGCTTAGCTGTAGCGCAAGTCGCCACAGGCATCTTGCTTGGTCGTCAGAATCGTCCGGAACGGTGTTTATGATATTTTGCATATCTTGGACTGTCACATCTATAGTCGTCATTGCGTCTTATCAATACCAAAATAGTCTGGCCTGTTGTTGATTTGAATTTCAGCATGAGGTTGCATGCACTGTATCTGTGTCAGCCGCAGCGGGGTAAATTAGGCAGCACTGCGTTGGTACCTCACTGGCAGGTTGCCTGTAAGATTATCTACAACCTCCAATGTCGCCGCAATTCTCAACATCAGCCGTTCAATCTTGAAGGCGGTAGATCCAGCTGTTGCAAGGCCGCAAGAATACTGAAGTCTCCGTTAACAATATCTGCCACTGATGTCCAACGAACGGGAATGGCCTCTTGTAACGGCGGAGACGCCTCGTTTTTTGACCATTCAAGAACACCGGTTGCAAGCAACAAAATGTCTCGAGATAATGAATAACGACCTAAGAGCCAATATTTGCGGCTTAATACCGGGAGCACATCTGTCCACTATTACAGCAAATCAAGTCAACCAGCATATACACAACGATTTACTGAACTCTTGTTGCTTCTGGGTTAGGCATCTTGAGCAAGCAGGCTGGACTTTAGATGATGAAGGACCTGTATTATCATTCCTGGGCCGACACTTTCTCCATTGGATCGAGATTCTGGCCCTCATTGGCAAGGCTACCGAGAGTATATACGCCGTTGAAAAGTTGACTGAGCTGTCAAGCGTGAGTGTATGTTTCAGTTGGGGACATGGAGAAAAAGGTCTAATTGCGGGCAGCATAACAGAAATGAGAGACTTTTGACTTTTCTCAATCAAGGTCTGCAACTACTGCGCAATAATATGACCATAATCGACCAATATCCTTTGCAGCTGTATTTCTCAGTTTTAATATTCGCCCCAAAGGATAGTCTTACCGAAGACGCATTTGTGAACGACATCCCTCCAATGCTCTCTCTTCTCCCAAGACGCGAGGATGGATGGGGTGATAGCCAACAGATAATTGAAGGACATCAAGACGTGGTCACAAATGCCGAGGCTTCGCCAGACTCAACTCTCCTGGTCTCTAGTTCCGAGGATTGTACGGTGCGGATATGGAGAGTGAGAGATGGAAAATGCCTACACAAATTTGTTGGCCATAAGGACTGTGTCTTTGCAGCCGCATTCTTTCCAAGTGGTGAGATAGTCGCTTCCGGATCCCTTGATCGGACCGTAAAGTTGTGGTCTGTCAAAGATGGCAAGTGTTTACGCACATTGAGAGGGCACAACAGTGCGGTACACCACTTGGCAATCTCACCTGACTCCTCCTGTCTTGCATTTGCTTCCCACATTGACACCGAGGCTGGTTCAGGCAAGGTTTGGCTTTGGTCTGTCACTAACAAGAAATACACCCAGGAGCTACAGGGGCATTGGGGCGGCATCAATTCGGTTGCCTTTTCGCCTGACTCGAAGCTCTTGGTGACGGGCACCGAGGATGGATTCATACGCATATGGGATAGACAAGACACCAAGTGTCTTTGTACTCTCCGGGGACACGAAAGCCCGGTTTACTCGGCTCTATTTGCACCAAACTCTTCTTATATCGCGTCAAGCTCTTTTGACGGCACAACACGAATCTGGGACTCGAGTACAGAGATGTGTACACAGATATTCGAAAGCGATACTACTATCACTACTGTTTCAATATCACCCGACTCGAAACTTGTTGCAACTGCTTCTTCGACTCACGAGATCCAGATTTGGAATGTCAATACGGGTTCTTGTGACTATCGCCTAAATGGCCATGTCGGAGACATATCCTCAGTTGCATTCTCTCCCGACTCAAAGCTTTTAGTGTCAGCTTCTGATGACTTTACAGTTCGAACTTGGAAATTAGATGGTTGTTCCACTCGGAAATCTAAGAACAAACATGTGGCAGTCAGTGCGGTGGAGCTTTCACCTGACGGCTCAGTCCTCGCATCAGGTGATACAGAAGGGTTAATCACTCTATTGAGTATGAGCGACGGAAGATTCCTTTCTGCCCTTCAGGCCGGTGATCACAGCTTCATGATCTTCACGGCTCTTGCATTCTCAAATGACGGGCAATACCTCTTATCACTTGAATTTAGTGGTGAAGCTTGGCTGTGGAGTGTTGGTGATGGAAAATGCATTCACGCATTCTCTGACTATGACTGGGCAATGGAAGCAGTGTCATTCTCCCGAGACTCCAAGATTCTTATCCTGGGATGTGGTGATGGCGTACTTCGACGATGGGAAATTGGCGTTCGTTTTCTCGATGACCTAACGGGGCATGAAGCTGCGGTAGTCGCAATTACAACTTCTTCCTGCTCCGAACTTATTGCATCAGGTGATAGGAGTGGCGTGGTAAGAATATGGAACATGAGAATGAGCACCTGTTTGCATGAGCTTAAAGGCCATGAGGATAAGGTAATTGCAGCTGTATTCTCACCCGACTCGGCTCAGCTTGCAACTTCATCATCGGATAAAACAGTCCGTTTATGGAATGTCAGTGATGGAAGCTGCATCAGGATTCTACATCCAAAGGAGACAGCAAACTCGGTGGCATTCTCGCCTGAACTCGGATTTCTTGCAACGGCCAACTCAAACGACACAGTACAGATATGGCGCATTGAGGATGGCGAGAGTCTACTTGCCTACAAGTTTCCTCATGTGGCAAGGTGTGAGATCAAGTTTGATCCCAGTGGTACAAAACTCATATTCGACGCCGGGGTACTGTCTCTTGCGGGTATGGCTTCAGTGGATAGTGATTCCAGCTTGGCCGACGAATGCATTGCTGATGGGCTGGCTATCACCCAGGACACTCAGTGGGTGACATGGCGTGGAGAGAAGATTATCTGGCTACCAGTGTCGGTGCGTCCAAAATGCTGGGTCATTCGCGATAGCACTATTGCCCTTGGATGTATTTCAGGAAGGGTGGTGATAATGAGACTGAATTGTGTAGAGAAGTAGGAAAACCTGAACATGCTGAATTTGGGGGGCTATAAGTCTCTAGACTTCAGATCCCCTGTTATCTCTTGTTCCATCAGAGTCTATAAATGAGTCCTTCCTGGCGAGAAAACCAATATGTCTTGACTACCTATTGGAGAATTGAATACAAACTTGTAATTGGCTTGCTTAGATTTTCTTCGACGATAATCATAAAAGTCCCTTCTATTCGATCCAATGCTAATCTCGAATACAACAGGATTGTATTGTACCAGTTGAACTTGCTGGACGCTTTCCTTCGCAAAAGCCTCATTGCCAATCTTCTTTAACAAGGCACCTCGGTGTGAGATGCAGTTCCACCGACCGCAGCAGGGCAACCGCCCTTGCATTTAGCACATCCGTTTTCATACGCCCAGCCGCACGCGGCGCACGAGGGTGTATTGCCTGGATTATATCCACAGTCATAGCACTGCGCGCTGACCATGGCGACAAGGCCAAAGAAGAGACCGACAGCTGACAGCTTCATTGTAGATGTGTTTGCGTCTAGCTATGACGTTAGCACTGACGTGATAGGTGAGGTTTATTCGTTAGGGGCTTACCTTGAAGGGGACGATTGACAGGCGGGTTTGTAAATGTTGAAGAGGGAGGTCTGCGGGCAGAGAGTTGTTTGGTGAATAACAGTAAGTAAAGGGATCTTGTTGATGGATGTGGCTGGGAATTTATAGGCAGTTCTTTGGGTACGTGGGGACAGGTCCCATGTATCGTATTTATGGATAGAAGCATCCAAGCTTTCAGTCGTGTCAATCGACCCACGTCGTGGAGGTATAGCCTAAACGTCCTGGCTCTCGCCCCTGATGAGTCCAATGAGTTTCATATCAACATGGTCTTACTTAGAATAACTCCAACTCTATTATGTGGATTCCAGGCTCTAGTTCTTCTCTGCCTCGGCATGAACATAGTACTTCTTTCGATTTAATATAATACCTCATTGACTTGTTTTAACGGTTTTATATGATTGAAAATCAAGCAATTGAGATAGGTAGTTTCCATATTGTACTCCGTGTTTCTATAGGCTGTCAAGCACCGCATTTCCCTGTTAATCAGATTCTAGCGCTGTAAACGTGACATTGAACAATGTATCTTCCCAAGTTACCGACATTTCCTGGCCCAATATACTGACTCGTATGTGTATCCATAGATCGGCAGTTCAATACGCGTCGTAGTATCGTAAGTGGTCCATGATGAGGCCAGTTTGAACTCTAATCGAGGCAACCATTTCGCCGGGATT
Organism: Fusarium miscanthi; assembly: GCA_014898875.1. Classification (NCBI taxonomy): domain Eukaryota; kingdom Fungi; phylum Ascomycota; class Sordariomycetes; order Hypocreales; family Nectriaceae; genus Fusarium; species Fusarium miscanthi. Next base: position 134,482 of record JAAVUA010000029.1, read on the forward strand.
TTTAAGTGAAACTATTTAGTGCAGCTGGGTCGGGTTGATCGTGTATTACATCGGACATGGCAGTATTTTCTCATGTCTTGACTGGTGGTTCCCTACTAAATACAATACAAGTAATAACTGGGATTCATCAATAAGTGAAAATGTGGACAGAGTTCAGTTACGTCACTGCATTAATTTGACCGCCTCGCCAAGATAGCTAATGTTTCAGGGGTCCAAAGCTTGTTTCAGAAGCTAGTTCCGTATTATCCGCAAGTGTCAAACATTCGAAAGTCAATGTATATTAAGTAAAAAGCATAGCACCCAATAAGATATCGTCCCAAAGTACGAGACAAATAATTTCCCTTGGCTTCTCCGTCGTACGATTGTTCTATGTGAAACGTTACCGAAATTGACACTTTCAATTATACCTACGTAAGTGCGCGATTTTTATCGCATTTCCAGTCAGTAATCTGGTTTACTCCGTACTTCCGGATGCTAAAGAACTTCAATTTGGAGACCATCATCCTTATACAGCTATCATACAATATAAACAGGAATTCGACTAGCATATGCATCGCTTTTGCTGATGTGAATATCCATTTTGTGGAAATCGTGCAATTGCAGCCAGCACAGCATCCGGAACATGAGCACGCACCAAGCCTCGTTGAGCTCCCTCTCCCCGAACCTTCCTGCATGCTTTGGACGAGTTGCGCTCGTATCATCTTCCGAGACAAATGAATCTTGCCTTGCCTTCATGCGCTTGCTTAGCAGGCCCTGTCTGCCGAGATTCCGGACGACGTTTTGCCGAACGCGGTCAAAGTACATTTGAATCAGAAGAGTCTCTTTGTCTTCGCCTGGAGCCGAATCAATGTCGTGAATGCTGATCGGTGCATCCTCAAAGGCTTCGTCATTGACGTCGTTCTTGGTGTTATCGTCGGCTTCATTCTTCTCGTGTAGAATACCCATGACCTCTTGGATATGCATACGCACAACCCTCTTGATCATGGACAATCCCGGTTTCTTCATCCGGCCAAAGTACTCATCACACAACTCGACTCCAGATCGGAGATTGCTGAGGTGGTTGACCAGATTTGCACCGTTGACATCTTCGCCAAAAACATCTAGCGTTGATCCCTCGGTTCGAAGGAGCGGGAACCTTTCGTCCGCTTCTGCCCACTTGAGGATTCTGCTTACTTGCTCGCTATCCTTCAAGGTCGTCTCGTGTAGGGGCTTCAAACAGTTGATGTATTCCGTCATTAGTGCTGAAAGAGAAAAGGAGCTGGGATCCCAGTAGAAGACGGTCGGGTTTGGAAGCATACGGAAGACGGTGCCCTTTATATGAAGCATTTCTCCGACCATGCCGAGAATCTCGAATGGAACTGTACAAGGTCAGCTTTCTCTTCGATCAACCCGTTACATTATACAGGGCAGCTTACCCGCAAACAGGTGAGTGTGGCGTGCTTGATCAGGCTTCCGGTAGTAGTTGACAGTGTTAATATCACATCCAAGAACCACGAGCGTTTTCGCAATTTCGTCCAAGCTTCCCAACTGCAGACTCTCAGCTCCTTTAGCCTCATCGGCATAGACCTTCTTCTCCTGGTTGAAGATCGTCGGAGCCATACCGAAGCACAGCTGCTTGACGTTGTAGTTGGGGATCACCCGGTTCTTCTCAAACCAGGTCGGTCCTTGCTTCTGAAAGTTGAAGGTGATGCCTAGGCCGTCCATGTAGGAGCCATACAGTACAAATCCGTTACCTTGACCGCGATACTGGTCGGTATTGAGGTCAAACTTTCTCCAGTGAATGCCCAGCATTCCTGCAATCTCAACAAGATGCGATATCGTGGTGGTGGCATAGGGTTTGGCAAAGTCTTTGGGCATGCTATCCCACGTTCGTCTCTTTCTCTGCATGCAGACGACTAGCGAGTGATGAGCATGAGGCTCTTCCGTGTCAACTGGTGCGCGTGGACCGGCCGCTTTGACCCACTCAGCCGACTTCTTGCCCTGCCACTCGCGAGATTCCTTCTCCATTCTCACGATGGCCATGAGCAAGCCGTACCAGGTAGCCTTCTCATTATCAGCCGTGTGAATGATGCGCTGCGTGTTCTGCTTGTACTCGTTGTCGAATTCCTTGACGGTGTCTGTGTACTTGAAGCTATCATTACCGCCATCGAGGCGGATGATCTTCTTGCTTTCGTCCTTGGCGAGGGCATCATCTCCCAGCGGTCCCCTGGTGTTGCTGGGCTTGGCGACGAAGATGACTGGAGCCTCAAACTGTACCTCGAAACGGAACTCGGACCAGATCATCCGTCGCCGAGCAAACTGTGCCCATTTGCCTATGACAGCTTCATTGCATGACGAGAAGCCGGTCGCTGTGGCAAGATACTGCTGCAGCGCCTGTAGAATCGCAATCACAAAGGCCAAGACGGAGATGACCAGTGCAACCACGGCAATAATAAGCTCGGTGTTGTCGTCGCTGCTTCCGCCGGAGCTCGGGTCTGGTACAGCTGTTGAAGACATTTCAAGAGCCGCAGTAGGTGTCTTGGTGATGATGACCCATTAATTTGCTTGTAATGTCTCGGGGACTTGGTTTTTCTTGATGCCCAGCTTGGGCTGCCGTAAAGCGATGGCTGGAGAGTCTGACCGCCGCGCTAAAAAGGGGCAACATTGTCCAATTAGGACGCGTTCGTGATGATGCACAGGGGTTATGGTGGAGGTGCTAATTATAGACTTGGGTTGGGCGCTTAGTGTCTAGGGTAAGTAAGCTGTTGATAAAGAATATTAGTGTTGCTATAAGCTTAGAGACACTTTAATAATTTTCAACATATCTCAGGCCAATCTTTGTACTTAATTAAGGAATTTAGCCTTTTTAAATAGATAAAATTTGTGGATTGGGCCAAACTGGTAGATTATAGCGGAAGGAATTAACTTTACTCTGTCCCACTATAGTATAGTTATATGCACAGGTAAATTAATCCGACACCGCTAAATACAAAGCTACGAGACTGATTATTTACACAACAGTGTTTGCCGACTTTCTGCATAAGCGAGAACTACGTCATGAGTCTGAAAGATCTTCTGCTGCTATCGCTGTAGAAGAGTGAGAATATAAGATAGAGGAGCTAGGACTGAGAATACACTTAGTCTTTCATATTGCTTGCTATCCGTTAACTATCTGTTGAAGAGAGTAATTCAAGCCCTCAACCCAGAAGACCAACACTATCACCTTTTACCTTTTTCTCTCTTAAGATAGGTATCTATACTTGGGGACTCCTGATAATGTCTCACTTCCCCTCACCTCTACCATAACAGCCTGGCCGGGGATAAGATCTATGCAGTTGTCTCCCAGGGAGATTCCAGGTATTTCTTCAAATACCAAGCCTTTAGTGGGTTTACTGGCCGTGAGCTGGTACCCATTTGGCCGAACCTGAATCTCAACACCTCTGTTAGAGAAGTCAAGATACTTGAAAGGCTGAGGCCAATCGACGTCTTGGGAAACACAAACACCAGCCTCCAGAACAGCGACTGCTATAACGTGGGGCTCGTCTTTTGCATTGTCAATCTGTCCAGTGAGAATATCAGTGGTACCATTCGGGACGAGGACTATATCGGCCTTGACGATTTTATCCCTGATATCCCTTCCAGTCTTGATAGAAATGAATCGAATCTCAACAGTGACAGTCGCTTCCTGCTGTCTGCTGCTCGCAACCCAGACTTTGAATGAAGAAGTCTTTGCTGGCCTGGCATGAACGACACTCCAGTCGTGATGTTGTCGTTGAACTCCCGCAGCGATGGGCTTCAGGGCTCGGCGAATGGAATAGTAAGCTGGCTTCTTAGTGAGGAAATAGTCCACAATTGACCATGAGATGGCCGGCCAGCAGTCGTTCATCTGCCAGACAAGAACGCCGCCGCATCGACGATCATCTCCCCATTGGCGACGCCAGCTACGGTACGCAAAGGTCATGGCTTCGCTCTGGCAAAGCTGCGTCAAGTAGATATGAGACTGGTGAGGGTTAGTGATAGCGCTTGGATTCTATTGGAGAGTATGCATACCTCGAGATCTGGGAGAGGACGAAAGTTCTCCACCACGTAAGTAGCGATTCGTCGTTCGTGGCCATCTGCCTTGTTGTGGAAATCCATCATCTGAGACTGCGGAAAGCGGTCGGACTCTTCGGTAATGCAGTGCTTAATCGTTGACAAGGCTGGGAAGGCTTCCATGCCGAACTCGCTGTTGAACCTGCCACCCAGCCTGTCAAAGACCTGGTACTTCTCCTGCGTACCATGCCAAACTGTGGAGCGTCAGTACATAAACAGCCGGGGCACAAAAAACACATACCGTTCCACTGATGGAGATCTCCAGTAGTCTTGTCAGTCGTGTCTTTGCCTCCGGAAAATGGTGATCCAGGCCAGTATGCCATCCCTGGAGATACCTCACTGACTACCTCCGGCAAAAGATACTCGTAGTAGTAGCGAGCAGGAAAAGAAGACTTGAGCCAAGAAGAAGGATCCTTGTCGTCTGGATTGTACTCGAGACCTGTTTGCTCTTGAACCTGGTAGTCCTCATTGTTTCCGGCGTATACGATGACAGAAGGGTGGTGATGCAGTCGGCTAACGTTCTGCACTGCCTCCTCGCGGATCGATCTTATGAGCTCTGGCCCTACAGGATAGTTTCCGCAGCCAAACATGAAATCTTGCCAAACAAGAATGCCCATCTCATCGCAGCAGTCATAGAAAGCATCGTCTTCGTAGATGCCACCGCCCCAAACTCTAGATCCTGTCGTGTCAGTAACCGCTTATAAAGAACAAAGATTTATCAAATGTCTCTTACCTCGTCATGATCTGATTGCCATCTATCATAAGCTTCAACCAGTCCCGGTACTTGGCGGCGGTGATTCGAGGTAGAAAATTGTCGGCTGGAATCCAGCATGAGCCACCGCAGAAGACGTCGGTATTGTTAATTCTGAAAAAGAACGACTTTCCGTGAGAGTCTTCTTTCTGAACAAGCTCACTCCGGCGGAAACCAGTCTTTTTGGTCTTTGAATCGAGCTTCTGACTGTCTTTGACGATACTAACACTCACGGTATACTGAGACTGCGGGCCGTATCCAGCAGGGTACCATAGCTTGGGATGATCTAGTTGGCGCCTGTTAGAATATTTATTTTTTAAAACGTCTTTGGCTTCGTACCTATAGCAAAAGGGACAACCAGACGGCCACTGGAAGATTTAGCTGCTGCCGTATCGTAAACGACATTGTCTTGAAAGTGGATAGAGACATTTGCCGTGTCATATGGCCCTTCAACATCGACTTCTACTGTGCCCTGGACCTTTTCAAGGTCTGGAGTGACACTGTACTGGACGAGGAAGTCGTTGATATGAGCAGATGAGATTTCAAGCCAGACTGGTCTCCATGGACCGGCGGTGTTGAGTACTGGACCCCAGTCCCATCCCTGTGTGTTTATTTAGCAAATGATGTCTTTCATTCCATTCATAGCATACCCAGTGGTATTGAGCCTTCCTGACAACCAAGCGTCCAGCCTCTCCATTAAAGAACTCCCATCGATGATCTGGATATTGCTTCTTGATTTCCCGACCCTTTAGGAGTGCACTGTCAAAGTCGATGCTCAACAGGTTAGTCCCCTCATCCGAAAGCTTATTAGTGATATCAACACGGTGGCTGAGGAACATATTATCGCTCTCGAGTATGACGTCATCGTTGAGCTTGACTTGAGCAAAAGTATCAAGGCCCTCGAAGATAAGATACACTGATCTACCGCTGGCAGACGGCGAGTCAAAAGTAGTGCGGTAAGTCCAGGCCGTTTCTCCAACCCACTCAACATCGAGCTCATTCATATTGAGGAACGGGTCAGGAATGCTAGACAGCTCATTGATTAGTACCCGGAAAGCGAAGAGCGTTGTATACTAACATTCCGTTGTCAATCAGGTCGATATGGGCAACCGTTGGCACTCTGGCCACAGGTTTCCAGGCATCATGGCCATCTGTTGCTTTCTTGAATGACCATCCCTTCTCAAGCAGAGTCCTTTGTGCAACTGGACGCATCATGATCAGGGCGTAAATCTTGCTGGCTAGATTCCTTTGTCGATAGAGATCAGTGTCGAAGATATATAAATGGCCTTTTATTCGAATAGCGACAAGGAATTTTGACGCTGGGAACGATGATGACTTTGATGACTTTGTTTGTGAACTACTTATAATACATGTTGTTTGAATTGAGTTATCAGCAGATCGGGTCTGACCGGTGCTACCTATCTCCGTGCTAGTTTCTGAATTTCGATACGGGACGTGGGCATTCATGAGCCGCGGAACGAGCTCTTCCGTTGCTGTTTCAGGCTTTGACCCCGCTACTCACGCCATCCCCCGCAAAGCAACTAAAACTACAGTTAGCAACTCTTTGACGGTCTGAAGACCATGTTAAGTTATTGTAATCGATAAAGAATTATATTATTCTAATATTAATCTAAAAAATAAAGTAATCAGAACTTATAGAAAATTAAATGGCTTATTTTTATATAGCCCTAAGACCGTTAAAGGCATCATATTCCTCAGATACTCCACCCTTGGAGTTCCAAAAAAGGCTAAGATTACCCTCGCTTCTGCCCCACAAACCATTCCTCCCCACTCTTTCAATTTCTGGCTATATCCTTATGGCTCTGCCTTGATATCGAAATCAATATGAATATCACATACCCCCCTCTCTTAGGGAATTCTATCCGAATCCTGGACGTCAGCTTTAGTAAAGAGCATTCCGAACCTATCTGCAACTTCAGGGTCGTGCCTCTAGAGAACCCTCCAGAATACACCGCCATTTCCTACTGCTGGGACAATTCAACAAACATAACGAGGATCAAGTTCCAAAATGGCGGCTCTCTCCCTCTCAGCAAGACGCTGCTAGATCTTTTTAACTCTTTAAAGAAGAAATCCCCAAAGTTCACTTTATGGATCGATGCCATTTGCATCAACCAGGAAGATACAACGGAGAAGGAATTCCAGGTTCCCCTCATGGGAAAGATTTACTCTCGCTCTACGGAAGTCTTGGTTTGGCTTGGTAAAAGTGACAATGTTACTAGAAATGCATTCCGTTTCATGCAATCGGAAGACAAGAACCTCGAGACTGGACCAGAACCTTTGGTCAGGCGAAGCTCCTTTTTTAACAAGCTTCAAAGTCTATACCGCAAGGTCTCAGGACCGCATCGGAAGGAAAGCGATGAGTTTGGCCTAGAGAACATGCTTCTCCTCCTCCAACGCCCGTGGTTTCAACGGGTCTGGGTTATCCAGGAGATTGCTGCCGGGAGGAACGTCCAGGTGGTTTGTGGTGAGGACTGCGTAGATCTAGGCCGCTTCTCAGATGGTGTTTCAGCTATTTGGAATTCATTCGTCGGCTTAGGACGCTATCGAGACGATCATCCAGCCATCCTTGGATTCTGGTGTGTAACCAGGATGCTGGGTATACGAGAAGAATACCAAGATAAGGTTGATGAGGGAAAAGGTGGAGTAAGCTATGAGACTCTCCTTCAGGCGGCTTTTCATTGCCAGGCCACAAGGACCTGCGACAAAGTCTTTGCCTTTCACGGCATTGCAGATAGCCGACCAGTGCCTAAAGCGAATTACAGGATCACCGAAGAGCAAGTCTTTGTGGAAACGGCAGAAGCACTCCTTTGTAATGGAGACTCCCTTGATCTTCTGGCCCTCTCCTGGGTGGGATATATGCGGCAACATTCCAGCGTACCAACTTGGGCCCCCGATCTTCGATGCCACGCCTACGATGAGCCACTCGTTCTTTGTGACGGCGCAGGCTGGGATGCAGGCGGGCGCTTGAAAACATCACCAAAGATTGATACCGAATCATCACGTCAGCTTCGACTTCAAGTCAAGAGAATCGACACGATAGACGTTATCTGCCCTCCGTTCGATTCTTTGGTTGTAGAGCAGCAGCGAGCAGCAGTCCAATCTGTCTTGGCCCTACGATCACGATTAGCTGGCGACCTTTCCCTTGAAGCATGGATGGACAGATTAGCTGAGTCTCTGATTATGGGTCTCGATATCGACGACAAGCCACTGAGAGTCGGTATGCCAGGATGGAATGAGCACCGTCGGCAGTTCGATGAGTGGCTCCGTTGGGTAAAGTCGAGCTCGCGACAAAAAGACCTTTCTAGAATTGAGTCCAATATGCACCACCGCATAATAAGGCCCCGTATAGACACAACGAAGGCATTCGCAACCAGCCGAGGTTTCTTTGGTATTGGACCAGAACCTGTCATGGAAGGAGATGTTGTCTTTGCTGTTCCGGGCTGTCGAGTTCCGCTTGTACTGCGACCTGACCCATTAACATCTGATAAAGAGATGGGATCTCGTTCGGTGCAGACATGGACTCTTGTCAGCTGGTGTTATGTTGATGGTTTGATGTTTGGCGAGGCTATGGACCTAGATAGACCTGTTGAGGAAATATTGCTGCGGTAAATATACATTTATAATATCAAAACGTTAGAGATAGGAATCATCTTTATGCCTCTTGTACTACTTCTCTACATGTACAACTGCTCTCGGGTGAGCCCATGATGCAGATCCATGTCGAAACCAAGGCTAAAAGCACCTGACTAGTCCCAATCCAGCCACGGAAGCTCTTATACCGCTCCAGTTCGGGCTAGAACCATCGCCACTCCAACTCAGTCGATGTTGGAGTGCAGTTTTTCCCCAGATTTTCAGAATCACCCCAGGTACGGAGCACAATACGCCGCACTCCGCATTTGTCCCACGTGCGGGCGATGAGATTGGACCACGCTCGCAAGACATGCAATCTTGCCACTTCACGACTGGTATTTGGCATCTTCTCACGTCTAGCCTGACAGCTTCACCTTTACCTTTGTTCCATCGAACCTGTTCAAGCAAAGGCCCCGTACTGCCCCGCATCTGCACTCAATGTTCTGTACCTGTAAGTTTCTGTGTCTTTGATCACGCTCCTCTAACTGACTATCACTCTCCACAAGTCCAGGGCATCACTGAGCCCTCGGACTCGGCTACACTCAAAGAGTCAAAGCCCCCGCGAGGTCTGCACGCATGCGGCAACTGTAAGCGGCGAAAGATACGCTGCGACGGCCGAAAACCTTGTAACCAATGCGAGTCGAGGGATTTACAGGCAAGATGCGTTTACTCTCAACAGATACAACGCGTTGTGCCTTCAAAGAGGTCCGTCCTCGACTCAATTGACAAGAGCCATGCTATCCAAAGCAAAACTCTAACGATGGTGACAGAACACTTGAGAGCTTGTCCAAGAGTCTCAAAGAACGCGACGCCATCTTGAACCGCCTTTTCCCGAATCACAGTATTGCGGACTTGGCTTCGCTATCAGATCAGCAACTTCGTGAAGCCGTGTTAAAGGGGCGTTCGACTGATAAAGTCTTACCGTCCCCTTCTGACAGCACCCCTCAAAGGTCTGTCACTCAAGACTCGCAATGGGACGAAGAGCGACGTGAGAGAGACCCCTTACCTCCTGAGGCTGATGATGTCAACGCACTGTCTCTGCCCTTTGACCGACAGGCATCGTATCTCGGCATTTCATCCATCAGAGCGGCGCTTGCAGCTATGCTCCAGGTTCGCCCTCAACTACGTAGCATGCTAGCTTCTCGTCAGGCAAATGTCAACAACATCTCCAGAAATGAAGAGGTTCGACCTTGCTGTCACCCCTCCAGGGCTTTGTTAGAAAGTCCTCGCATAAAATGGAGCAGCAAGGGACAAGCACTGGTTGACGCATACTTCCAACGAATCCATATCTTCACCCCGATGCTCGATGAAACCTCTTTCAGAACGAATTACCTCAGCAGTCAACGTCAGGATCCGCCTTGGTTTGCTCTCTTGAATATGGTATTGGCCATGGGCAGCGTCGTATCTAGCAAGTCCAGCGATCGGGATCACTGTAAGTACTACACCGAGGCCATGCGACACCTCGACCTCAACGCTTTTGGCAGCAGTCGCATCGAAACGCTACAAGCTCTTGCTCTTGCTGGGGGTTACTATCTTCACTACATCAACCGACCCAATAGAGGCAATGCTATTCTTGGTGCGGCTTTTCGCATGGCAAGTGCACTTGGTTTCCATAGAGAGCCTTCACAACAGGACGGAGACGGCGACCAGTTTGAAGCCGCAGAAGTTAGGCGACGTACCTGGTGGTCTTTGGTTTGTCTGGACACTTGGACAACAACGACCCTAGGTCGTCCATCTTTCGGCCGTTTCTCCCCTTCCATTGATATTAAGCTCCCCAAGCTAGGCCTTGATGAAGATGACTTTCAGCAAGATATGGGAATGGCAACGCTTATTGAGAACATTCGCTTTTGCAGGATCGCGACTGAGATACAGGATAGTCTAGCTGTAACTCCTGTTCTCAACCCGATAGACCGCGATCGTTTTGATGAGGCATTAATCAATTGGCATAGCCATCTTCCCTCTATCCTTTCCAATGACCGAGACTGCGATGAATCGGTTCATCTTGCTCGGTGCATTATGAGATGGCGATACTGGAACTTGCGCATGCTTCTGTATCGCCCAGCACTCTTGGATGCTACAACTAACCTTCAAACCAAGCAAGGAGTTGACCACAACGCCATCGAGAAGTGCCAACAGCTTTCAAAGACAGCTATTGAAGATATATCCAAGACGTGGCTGAGACATCAGATGTCAGGATGGAACGCAGTATGGTTCCTTTACCAGGCCGCAATGATACCCCTACTGAGCATGCTGTGGCAGCCACAGAGTGCGGCTGCTGTTGAGTGGCGTGACCAGGTCCAGGTAGCCTTTCGGCTCTTTGAGGAGATGCGGGACTGGTCATTAACCGCGCGTTGTAGTAAGGGAGTTGTGAGCCAAATCTTTGAATCGAGTTGCGATTTAATGGGCCAAGGAGAACAGTCTTGCCTTGGGCTAGACACAGACAGCAATAACTGCTTAGATCAGGAACTAAATTTTGGAGCAGATGAATTGGAGGTGGATGATGTGTTGAATATGCTATGTCAAGATTGGTCATGGGACACAAATTGCACGTGGACTGAGGATGGATTTATCAATGCCTGACGTTAGCAGTCACCAGCATAATACAGACTCTTATCTTTAATATGTATGAATTGAAACTAGATAGGCATTTGTGACATTATTAGTAACTGCAAGAATAAGGCATATTAGAACACCAAGAGCTATAGAACTCTGCCTACTTGTTAGGTTAAGAACCTTCTTTTCCAGTTGTCTTTGCTGCTAGGGAGGCAAGAAAGCTTGGGGCCTTTATCTAAAGTACTAATCTAAAGCCTCTCTGAGCTTATATTAAATCTAACTGAATCTTTTTATTACTTAGAGTAGAGGTCATAAGCTTTTCGTTCCCCGAGGACTGCCTATGAGAATTGGTGGCGATGACTGGCTGAGCAGATGTTTTACTACTGTCTCATTGCCCCGCTTCTCTGGAGTCATTCTTATTCATCCCAACGAGACAACGGCGAAGCCACATGTGATGGCGTTTATGGGATCCGCTGACGGCGCTCATTAGTCTAGTTTGTATGGTCTAGAACTCAATAGTCTGTTGGTGTCTCACAACAACCTTCACACTTTAGTCCTTTTCCGCACAAGCTTGCCAATAGCCTCTTCTCTTTTTGGTAATTTATTGCCAGCTGAAATATCCTCAAAGTTGGTCGAGGCCATTTCAGCTGAGACAATGGTCTCTTGACATTATCTAGAGCATTCTATATTGAGAAACTCTGTCGCATATAAGTTACGTCTTGCCAGCCCGCCAATCCACTCTCCTACAACCTGACATCATTGAGCGTTCGCTTCACTCGACACAATGGACAACATGTACGTTATCGATATCAGAAATCGGACTGGTGATTTCCAGCAGTACTCCCTCGTCGCCGCCCCTCCCCATGTAACCGGCCCAACCACTGCAAAAGTCTGGTCAAGCGTAGTGGCTTGGGTCCAAGCGGGTGAGGATCAGGGAGCTGCCCTGCTTGCTCCAAAACAGCTCCTAGCAATGGCTGGAAAGTCCCATGGTCCGCCTGCTTTCGGAGCCGGGGTCAACGTCTCTGCCACGAAGCCTGTCGATCTGGGCACAGCCATACAAATGAGCGTTAGAGATGGAAAACCTCAGCTTTCCGAAGCTACGCCATCTCGTGCGATCGATGCTTCTGCCTTTGAGCTTCGGACAGATGGCAGTTTCACCGCCTCTGAGGCTAAAAACAGTACGTTTTCTGTCATATTTGAGGATATATTAATGATTCGATTTATAGTGAACTTGATCGTTGGGCTTGGAGTGGCCCACTCCGACGAATACAGAGGCTACACTGGCTCTTCAGCAGTATTCACCCCTCAACCTAATCAGTGGTACAAGATTAAGCCTCGGATGGCTTTCTACCTAACTGCTGAGCAGTACGCTCCTGGAAGTCTCATTGATATAACTCGTTTGGGCAACTATGCTCTTGAACTCGATTTCAGCAAAACGCCAGGCGTCGATCGTATGTCTGTTATTCATAGACCCGATGGCAGGCTAGAATTTCGTTAGTAGCTGGTATACATACTTATTGCTCGAGTTCTGTTTTTGGATAATGAAATCCCACTATACTTGCTACAGTGATTTGTTCTACCCTCAATTCATCCTCCAATATCACTGGCGGATCTTAACGTTAGAAAAATAGAGAGCTGGGAATATATGCACCCATGATGAAGCATAGTTCAACTGACTGTCATATTGTAAGCCATCTGCTCTCCCAGAAAACTATTTAAGTCCATCCCAGAACTGATCTCCTGCTAATACGATCGCCAAATGCTTGAACTATACATATCATGGCTCGGAGTCATGTGAGGTACACTCAATACCTTCTCCAACACCGATTCAGCCAGGGAGTGCAGTCGAACCCCGCAGGGTCAAAGTTGGTTGGGCTGTGTTTCCGGATCATGAGGCTCACTTGTCATCAAATCCCCAACGGCCCATTCATCAGGAATATGTAGTTGGCTGATGTCGATATCGTTGAAAAGATTGCCCGCATCAAATGGCTCCACTGTTGATAATGGATCGTCAAAAGTCGGTATCGCCATAGGAGCGGGGTCATATCTTCCAAGGTCTGGGGCTAGATCCCAGGCTTCTGTTAAATCTTGTGGGCCTTGTAGAAAGCTTTCTGGCAAAGAATCCAGTACTGTAGGGTTCCACGGATCAAGCACGTCTCCAGAGTCCCAGGTACTTGGTATACCAAGATTCGGAGTCGAAAAAGGGTCGATGGTTTCGGTTGTATCATGAGAAGGTGCTGAACTTGGGGCACAGCATGAACGAACTGGTGTCGAAGCCTCTGTTGTCCGGTCCTCTGATTCGGAAGGCGACAAGGCGGTTGACGGTGTTGGGCTTTTGTCCGTTGAGAGTGGCGACTGAATGCCTTTCGCATGTTTGCGATCTGTCTTGTGTGCACATGTGCAAGTCTCGCCCTCGTCGCAACAGCATCGTTCTGAATACGAAACTAAGTTAGTATAAACTCTAATGAGGTAGCCCAGAAGGGAGCAAACCTTGTCCAAACTGCTTCAGCATGGCCTGATGTGATGCCGATGCGCATTTGCATTTCGTGTGAACAGATCGGGAGTTGCGCAGGGTCCTACAGTGATTGCACTGAGATACTGGACGTCCTTTTCTACTGACTCTGAGAAGCGGGCGGTCTGTCCATCGTGTTATCATGAGTTTGTGTCATGCAGGGCAATCCCTGTCATAACATGGTACTCACCAGTATGCTGACATTTAGCGACGCGGTGGCCACGAATACAGCTTTCGCAAGCCAACTTCTCTGCGGTGGAGGTCATCCTGAGGGAAATTGATGAGAAATATTGCTGCAAGTCAGGGAAAGATGAAAGTCAGGTATAACGCGGCCTTGATAAGAATGAAGGGAAGATGATTTTGTAAAAGGAATGGAAAGTGGGTAACTAGGACATCCGATACCGGGGGTATGTAATTAAAGGGTAAATAAGATAACCAATTATAACCGTTTTTCATAAGCACAAACCAGTAAGAAGAGGTCCATACCGAGTTTAAGACATTGGCCTGGCCAAGTTAGTTGCTTAATTATCCTGCCAAGTAGTTATCTAAATAAACTTATTAATCGTAGGTTTGGCGCATCCTTAATCCTTGATGAATAGCCACTCATGAGTAACAGAAGTAATGATCTTGCATCTCATGGAGACACTGTTATCACTGGCGCTGGAGATTTCAGAGCTTTAATTGGCAAGTAGCTTGTAGTGCGGGGTAGTCATCACTTATCAGCTATGCCTCAGGTGCCCCTCAGGGCGCAATAAAATATCAGACCTTGACACAAGGTGTCGAAATAAACTTAGTAAAAGATGTCCTAAGCTTATGCTAAACTTAGCTAAATCTTACTGTTACTTAGGATCGAAGTCCCGACTTTCTTACCGCCCGAATGTGCCAAAGCATATTGCTGTATACTCACCATTTAAACAGTGGCTGGCTGAATGATTGCGGCCGGTTTTAGTGCTACACTATACCAGATTGGAAATCGGCTGCATCGCCTTTTGAGACAATATTGCCACATGGTAATCAGATTCAATAGCTCTATTCTAAGCCTGGGGCTATAAATCACCCAGGCTCCCCCCATATCGGTCCATATTCCTTCCTTTCAACTTAAACCTAGCAGCTTTGCAGTACCCATTACATCCTCGACAAGCCAAAGCCCACAGACATGTCAAACCTATACATCCTTAATATCATCAATCAATCCGGCGAAGAAGCCGACTACTATATTGAATGTCCGTACGAAGATCTATCCCCCGTTACGGTCCGGGACAGGGACAACTGGATGACGGTCCTGAACCTCAACCAGCACTACAGTGAGCACTGAAACACCACTGAACTTGTATTAGATTAGCTAACCCGTCTCCAAGTTCCCATCGCTGTTTCGGTACTTCCGCAAGATGCGGATTCCCCATCTGTCAATTTCGTTCTTGCCAAGAATGGGCAAGGTGCAAGGGGAGATGTAATACACAGTCCTGGAAACAAGGTAACAGTTGAAATTTCAAACAACACTGGAACTCCTTTATAAGGCATTTCTTTGCTTTGTCTTGGCTATATATTTAGGAAAGGGAATAGTAAAATATATTTATATTTTATATTACCTTTTTATTTCTGTTTTATGCTTTGTACTTTATGCTTTCAGCTACTTGTTACTTGGAATGAAGCAATAGCGTGGCTAGTAGCCACCCCCCACAAATAGCTACATCGAACCTGCTCGAGACCATCTAGACCTGGTCTTTAGCACGTGGCCCTCTCAAAGTCACCTGAAAGTGGATTCTTAACGTAACTAACCTTATCTTCTCCAGCCTATTTTAGTAAGTTACTTGTTCCTCACGCTGTTTACTCGCTTCATAGATTACAGTAGGCTGAGGAGGGTTAAAGCAGCGCTACTCTACGGCTAGCCCACAATCACAATAGAATGAGGAGAAGGAGTACATATTATGACTACGAGAAAAAGCCTGGTAGGACCTGTGCAAGCTTATGAGATTGCCCTAGGTAGCCGCCAGAAGCCTTCAACTGCGCTTGTACGCCGAAAGCGTTAGCTTGCCCCGATTTGCAGTCGATTACCAACCGCACTTCAAATGTGAAGAAAACCACTGCACGCAACGCTCAATTTCCCCAAAAGACGTTGAGAAGTGGTACTTGCTTATACGAGAACGCGCCTATTATAGTCCCAGAATGAATATGCCCATTTCCATTGGTCAGGGGTGATTTCAAAAACATACTCACAATGTACCCATGGATTCCAGCTATGCTTCTCTACTGTCCCAATCTTGTAGAGCTCGATGCCCTCAACCATAACAATGTTGGGGTATGGACTGTCCAGGATGTTCTCAAACGTCCATAGCACAAACCGCAACTGATCGGGAAGCGCCATGCTCTGAAGCTTGAGAAGCATGCCTAGCCCTTGCGATGTGAGATAGTGTATGTACTTGTTTACCTCGATCTGTTTGCAGTTTTGCAGTCGGGATTCTCGCCGATCTTGAGTGTTGCCACCAACGAGATATGTTTCGCTTACCCCCAGAAAGTCCATGACATTCTTCATCATGCTGCAATGTTGATCGTAAATGTAGTAGGCAATAGAGTAGAAACGTTGTGTTCCTCCGTACTCAGCTTCGCCACTAGAAATGCATGGAGAAAATAGAAGGTAACGAATGTTCAGACGCCTCGGAAACAGGGGCTCCCCCTCGTGAAAGAAGGCTTGGACGTAGCTCTCGAATCGACAAGCGGCGTTGATGAACCTTTGATGCTCGCTGGGGGAGACTTCAGGAACTTCTTCATAGGGTTCTGAATATTTGAGTCTCTCTGCCCTTGCTTGGGAGATATAACTCGATGTCAGCCACCAAACATCGATGGAGAGCGTTGAAAGTGCCCAGATGGTAGCAAGCGAGGCACGGTATGACAAGGTCCGATGAGTATCATGGCCATTGATGTAGGTCCGGAGAATTGGACCAAGTATTCGTTCGCGATGGTGTGGTATGTGACTGTTGAATCCGGGATCCTGTTTAGTATGGCGGAGTCGAGCAGCTAGTAAGCTGGCTGTTGGGACATGGCCCCCAAAAGCTTTCATGAGATTGTCGACATACGGCTTTATTACTTCCTTCCTATTTGCAGCTAGGCAGTGTAGTAACCAAGGATCGACCTGGATCATGGCAGAAAGATCCAGTGGCGTGTTGACATACTCCATGATTGACACTATGAGCTCGACGGGCAGATCCCGAAAGCTTGCCATGGCTGAAGTTGAGAGAAGGATGGCGGAAAAGGAAGATGAAGAAAACAGGCGAAATACTTATAGGTTGAATAATAAACTTTCGAGACCTTGCCACTAAGTTTTCAGTGCTGATTTAAACTTCCAGTCACAGTCTCAACCTTGTTATATCGTGGACTATAGATAATTGGTCAGATATCTTGGCATAAAGTCTAAGATGTGAGGCAGATGTGTTATCGCAGCAGAGACTTGCGGCAAAGAGTTTAAATAGCACAAAGATCTTAGCCAGTTGTCTAACTAGAGAATGACTTTTACTACGTTTAGCACGACACGAGCCTTGTATTTAACTAGACGCAGGAGCTAATCATCTATTCACGTATTATCTTACCCTGTATTGCGCTATCACTATTGGTGCCTGGACCCCTGTTAGGAGAGTCACGCAGCCGACGGGCGCATACCGACGGCACAGTATGCGACTCACAGGTCAATTGAAACGAATTACGCTTATAATGCTCACATTTACATTCCTATTGAAGACCAATACTGTACTTAGGCAACCTTGGAGATCTTGAATCCACCAGGCAGTCTAGTCTGGAACACTCCCTTGGGATCATACTTCTTGGCAACCTTGCGAATGAAGTCGACATTCTTAGGTCCATAAGTAGAGAGAGGATCCTGAGTAAAGTCGGCGTAGTTGAGATACTCCCAGTCAACAGCGGCGCCCTGGTCGATACTGTACTGCTTCATCGTCTTGCGGAAGCGAACCATGCGCTCACGAGCAATCTTCTCCTGCTCGACGCCATTGATCATCAGCTGGACTTGGAACATCACAGCGTTGTCCTTCTCGCGGTCTAGACCAACGACGTTGCCGCCTCGCTCGAGGGAGTGCTTGGAGAAGATGGTGGGGATGGCCTGGAAGATGGCGTGGCAGATGAAATCGCCGTCGGGGGACTGAGCCTTCCAGTCGCTGACGAATTGCTTGTGCAGTTCCAGAGCCTTCTTGTACAGGCCGAGTTTGTTCTTGAAGGTGATGGCGAACCAGACGTTGCTAAGACATTAGTTTTGATGTTGGGCAGGAGAGGCTGGGACTTACCGATAACCTGCGACAAGCTCAAGCTCAATCGTCATGTTACGATGGGTATCCTTGCGCAAGTTGGAAGACTCATAAGGAATCTTCCAGAACTCATCCAAGGCCTTTGGGGCGACAGCACCAGTTGTATCCTCGTACGACACAGTGATGCCAATCTTTCCAGCCTGAGGAGTGTAGCTCCAGAAAGGAATAACCGATCCATCCTGGTAGTTCACAATATTATCGGTCCAGTCTTTGTAGGCCTGGACATGCGCATCGGTGGTTTCTTCGGCCGAGTAGGTGACCAGGCCGCCCCAGAGGAGAGGAGCGTCGAAGGCCTGGACGTCGAAGCGGGTGACGATGCCGAAGTTGGCTGAGCCGCCCTTGAGGGCCTTCCATAGATCGGCGTTGTTGTCCTTGTTTGCATTGACGATGCGTCTATCAAAACATTAGCAGGCGTCGCTATAGCGTGCGTGCACATACCCGTCGCCGAGGACAACCTCAAAGTTGACAACCTGGTCACAGCCAAAACCCCGACGGGCAGTATAAAAGGTATTGCCACCGCCCGTCAAGAAGCCAGCGACACCGACGGTCGAAGTGCGACCGCCTGCAGCTGTAGCACCGTATGGTTCAAGAGCTCCGTAGACATCTCGCCAGATAGAACCGGCCTGGATCTGAGCGACCTTGGTATTCTTGACATACGTGGTCTTGTTCATCAATCCTGCACATGTTAGCCGTTTCACGTTAACCAATCGCACAGACAACTCACCCATGTCAATAGTGACACCATCGTTAACTGCGAGAAATTAGACAAGCTCAATCAGGCGAGCGCCCAACTCACTGTTATTCGCCGCCCAAACGGTGTGCCCACCGCTTCTGATCGCGAAATTACACTTTTTATCAGATGTCAAGGTCTTGACAATCGTAGATACATCCTTGGCAGTCTCGGGCTGGACGATGCAGTAGGGCTCCAGCTGCGACGACACGGAAAAGTACGACTCAGTGCGGGTCGTGTAGCCGTTACTATCGGGGTAGTAAACGTGCTTCAGACCCTTTGCTTCAAGTGAGGCACACTGAAACGCGAAAGGTCAGTGACGTTCTGTTCTGGTGTGACAGAAATAAGCTTACGCAGGTCTCCATTGCTACGGCGGGTGAGGCAGCGAGGAGGGCTGATGCCCAAGACAAGACTGAGACACTCGTCTTCATAATTGCGATGAAACGGGAGTATTGGGATGTCACCTTGGGGAGGAAAGATCTGAGAGCACAAGTCTGTGCGGGAACTTGGGTACTTTTTGTTGACGGGCAAGATCGTCTCGTGCAGAAGCGGCTGAGGAACTGGCGGGTTCGTGGGCCCTGGTTCTTGGGGGGAAAATCACGCAGATGGAGTCGAATGCTTGGGGGGAGCGTGGATGCGATTGGTTCGTCAGATGGGACGGAGGTTGGATTTGGGAAGGGATTCATAGCATTGCTGGATTATGCATGTTGGCTTGATCCTGCATAGACGATCTTGATCGTTTTCGGACATGACCCCGGGATTAACCATGGTACATTACGCGGGTGACCAGGCAGGGGAAAGACGGTAAGGCATCTACGAGACGGAGTCTGTTGGTAGAGTTATCTGATCGACGATGATTAACAGATTCACAATAATCACAATTCATTTGCACCATATTAAGATTGACGAGATGTCAGTGCGAAATCAAGCTTAAGCTCAATCGATGTCACGCCTCCGACCCTAAAGCTAGCTCAACGTTTGCGTCGAGTGGATTAACGACACTCTAAATAGACACGACCCAAAGTCTCGGTGAGCTCGAGGCCAAGGTTCTAGGGGGCCATTGTTCCCTCAATTAGCGGCACATGCCCCAGGGGATTTAACCCAAACGTTACATCGGCAGTTGGGGCTGACGGCTCGTAGCCAACCGTAAAAGGCGGGGATTCACGACGATCTGTGCATCATGAGTCATGACCCCTGTTCATAGCCCGTTACAGCACGGAATTACCGTGTGGACAGACCAGCCAAAACCTTGTATTCTCCTACAAGTCTAGACTCATTATGGAAGGCCGGCATAAACTAATCCTCTCTACCCGGACGGCCCGTCAAGTTTGACGTTTTATTTCTTCCCTCCAATCTCGCCTGGCGTTTCCCCGATAATTAAGGTTCAACCCCAGCAACCTCTGTCTTCTCTTTTCTCACATGATTTGCCCCTTGCGTAGTGATCACCAAAGCACCCTCAGCTGTATATCAGTAGACGATGTGACTGTAGAGATCTACACCACTTGGTGCCCAGTTGACACCTAACGATTCTGCTTTTCCATTTCATACCTGCCATGTCGTTCTGAGTTGCGCCGCGCGAGAATAAACTCTGCGTCGATTGAAAGTCTGCTACCATGTCGTTTCCTGTTGTCGACGGTGTCGAGGTCGCGGTGCCGCCTCCGATGGGGTACAGGGTCGACTTTGAGAATCCCGAGACGGATGCGTCGATGGTGAGGAATGCGTATTGGATTTTTGGGTTGGAGTTTGCGATAGCGACGGCGTTTCTGGGGCAGCGGATGTATACGAATGCGGTGATTTTGCGCAAGTTCTTGATTGACGACTGTAAGTTTGATCTTCCAGCGTGAGACCTTTCTAATTGTTTGCAGATTTAATTCTTTTTGCTTGGGTACGATACCCAACCCTCTTCAACGTCACTTCTGACCATTTAGATCCTTTCTATTGCGGCTCAATCATGTCTTCTCAATGCATACAGCCGCAAACTCCTCGGCGTCCATGCATGGGAGATGCCAATCGACAGCAACACCCAGGCTAACCTACTCGTCATGTGTACGACGCTGACTTATATCCCGACGACAATCCTCTCCAAGCTGACACTCTGCTTCTTCTACTATCGTCTCTCGCCGTCTCTGTGGTATCAATACTCGGTCTACTTTACCGGCTTCCTCTGCAGTTCTAGTCTCATCGGTATCTGGTTCAGTGTTTTGTTTGCATGCAAGCCAATTGCTGCAGGATGGGATGTCAGGATGTCGGTTGGGGCTACATGCATCAACCGTCCCCCCATTTATATCACCCAGGCTGCCTTTGGTTGCATCACAGATGTGATGCTGCTATTGCTACCCATTCCAACTGTAATCGGTCTCCAAATGTCTGCTCGACAGAAGCTTGGTCTTGTCGGTCTCTTTGCTATCGGTTCTATTACTCTCATCACGTCGATTGTCCGACTGGTCCTCCTTCTACCGAGCTTATCAAATCCAGACCAAAGCTGGTCCTTGGCAGAAGGATGCCTCTGGGTGTAAGTCCTCAACCCTCCGTCTCATAACCTCTCTAACACAGACAGCATCATCGAAGCCAATCTTCTCATCATGTGCGGCTCCCTCCCAACCCTTCGTGTCTTTCTCAAAAACGTCGCCCCTCGAGTCCTCGGTGACAAAAGCACCCTTAAAGGCAGCGAAGAGCAAAGTGGAAGCGCCAACTTCGGTCTCCATACCTTTGGCGGTTCAAATGGTCCACGACGCAAGTTTGACACGCTCGTGGAGCTGGAGCATGATACTCACTTCAACAGAGTAAGCCTGCGACCTGAAGGCCTGGGTAAGACGGATGTCAACATCTACAGCGGTAGATCGGATGAGTCTTTGGAGCATAACCCGACGGGAGATAATGATAGTGAGGATGGGATACTACAGACGCGTACTACGACTGTTCAGTATACGAATATGTAGCCTACGATGGACGAAAAGTAATAGTAATTGAATTGCACCTGATCGATCCCGCTTATCTTGGGTGGATACTTGTCCTTATCTGTTGGCGGGTCGACCTAAAATTAGTAACGTGAAGCGGGGACGGGAGCTGAAACAGCAACTCACCTTCACCAATCTCCACAGTTACATCACAACAATCACCCAATATGTCAAACACACGCATCGAGATCGACCCTGAGGGCGATACTCTCATAATTCTTCCAATCAAGCCTGCTTCTACACCATCCGAGACCCCAGACTCTCCTGCTGAGAAGCACTACCTCTGCTCCAAGAAGCATCTCACCCTTGCCTCTCGTCGGGCAGCAAAGCTCTTCTCAAGTCAATTCAAAGAGGCTACAGTCGAGTCGGATGGTCTCTATCACTGGAAATTCGAGGGCATCTTCAACGCTGAAGCTTTCGAGCTTGTTCTGAAGATCATTCATGGCAAAACACGTGATGTCCCCCGCAGCGTCAAGCTGAATCTCTTAGCCGATATCGCCACCATTGTCGACGATCTTGAGTGCCATGAGGCCGTGGCGTTCTTCAGCACAAATTGGCTCTTTGGATGGCCTGTTGACTGGCTCGGCGGCCCCCAACAGTTGAGAGGCAAGCCATTGGCTCAGCTGATCTTAGCATCGTTCGTCTTTGAGCACGCGTCGCTTTTCGAGACCTACACGAAAATGGCTATAAGACACAATATAGATGTTACATCGACTTACGAGTTGCCTATCCGAGCAGATGTTTCTGGTACGTTGGATAGTGAAAGTGTATGACCTCAACTGACGATCTCAGATAAAATCGAAAGCACCAGAACCGACATATTGCAGCGTCTCATTGATGGGCTGGAGAATCTACAGACCAAGATCCTCGCTGGCAAAGCGGGCTGCAACGAGGCATGCCAAGCCATGCTGCTTGGAAGCTTGTTGCAAGGATTGAAGAAATCAGACCTCTACCCCCGCCCGTCATTGCCATTCCCCAAGCTATCCCTCGATGCTGTCCTCGCATCGTTGGCAGCCGTGCAGTCGCCAGCCTATTTTGGACCGCAAAGCCAAGGTCCTCTCCTCAATTCCTCTGGCAGGTGGAACCTTGATCCTACATCCACCACAATCACGGGAGGTCTTCTTGGTCAACAATCTGCTCTTGTCCAGGGTCAACCAAAGCCTAAACCAGCTGGGTCCGGTTTTGCTTCGGGAACAGCTCAACCGACTTTAGGCTTCGGTAACCCCACTCAGATGGCCAGTAATCCTTTTGGTACTCCTCAGAATATCAACGCCCCTCGAGGGCCTAGCTTTGGTACCCCAGCTCCCTCTTCAGGTAATCTCTTTGGTGCATCTACTGTGTCCCAGAACACCAACAGCCCTCAAGTATCTTCTCAGCCTGCAAGTGGTGGATTGTTTGGCGCTAAAACCAATGCTGTTCCCACTCCCCCAACGGCAGAGAACCATGAACAGCCTGGAACTATCGTCAAGCACAACTGCCGCCTGAAGGACCTTATTGAGCCATTGATAATGGCAGCGGAAAAGGAAACCATTGGGCTGAAACTTGCAGACTTCCCTCGCCCTTGATACTGGAAGGAATCTATAGTTTAGGAGTTGATCTAGCGCTATTAAGTGCTCCGAGACTCGCCGGCTTCAGATGAATTGCTATTAAAGGCTTGCAACGTCTTCA
The DNA here is from genome assembly GCA_014898875.1 of Fusarium miscanthi. Lineage (NCBI taxonomy): Eukaryota > Fungi > Ascomycota > Sordariomycetes > Hypocreales > Nectriaceae > Fusarium > Fusarium miscanthi. Next base: position 157,685 of record JAAVUA010000029.1, read on the forward strand.
AGGACGAGACCTACTACATACCCATTCCCTCTCTCAATGATACCTTATTGTAACAAACTCCTACTCTTCTGACCATGAATAACAATAAACTTGAAGAAGACATTTTCTCTGAAGCTTTCCTTTATCGTCTTCCTAAAGCTTGCAGCCCACGTTTGAACTTCGTTAGAACGATACTGGAGCCCGGACCGAAGTACTCTGCTTGCCATAGGCTCAACTGCCCCTTGTAGGAAGCCGGACAGGAATTCTCCCATGTCCTTCTTGTTGGGGTCTTTTGCCCAATGTCCAAGAGGGATAAAGAACTCTTTCCTAGTCACATGCTGGAAGCCAGACAACTTGAGGTGGGTGTCAAGGTATTCGGGCGCATTAAGGCTTATTCCGACAGCCCCGAATGCCTGGTTCAGTGTCTGGAAAAACTCTGCCAGACGTCCTGTATAAGGCTGGATGACCCCGTCGACCTGGGTATATGGGCACCATAACATCTCCTGAAATTCAACATAACCCCCAGTGTTTAGCTCTCTATATTATGCAAAGACTGGTTAGCAACTAGCTGTATAGATTTTTAATATTATATAGAAACGAGCAGATACAGTGAGATCTTGAAGGGGAAGGGATATAGATATACCTTTTAACCCACTGGAGGACCTTTCCCCAATCGGAAATAGCCATAGTCATGTTACGGAAGTGCATGATGTCTGGGCAGTATTCAGAACACGAGAAGACAGGTTCATACAATGCAGCCAAATCATCGATGTAAAAGATGCTGTTAGGTGGTATGAAATCAGGCTGTATAGGGGATATGTCGAATCCGATAACTTGAGCAGCGGGGTAAAGGTCTGCCACTAAGAAGATCAGCAAGGGAGTGAGGGATATGATTCCAAAGCTTACTTTCGAGAACCCATGTCCCAGTACCAGTGCCAACATCCAAGGCACATCCTTTAAAGTCATCAGTCAGACATAAGAGAGGCTTGCCATCGAGGACAAGCGCATGCAGCAAATGATGAAGAAGTTCTTCCACTTCAATCCATGATTCGTCGTTTGGAAGCATGTAGTCTTGCATACCAAATTGAGGGTAGGTATGGCCTTCTTCATGGATATATGAGGTGACAGATGATGTTAGGCTTCTCCCGGAGGAACAGGACGATGCTGAGTCTTCGTCTACTTCCATCAGATCGATAGTGTCTGGCATGACCAGATCTATGCTGTCTTCCGTAGCGGGTGACATGATCTCTTCAAGCTTTGCTAAGAAATGACCTATTGCAGTCCCATCAAAGGGCATTTCATCAATGGGCTTATGCATAAGTTGACAGGAAGTTGCAGAATCATGTGTTTGTGGCGGCGAAGGGATGTTTGGTCCGCACAGTCTTTTCAGCCTTGGTTCTTCATCTCCAATGATGGATTCATCAAGCCGCTTCCTCTTGAAAGAGCTTTGGGCGAGATCAGCTAGGATAGGGTGTTCCGCAAATGTCGTCGGCTCTGAGCTCAACTCTTGTCGGGAAACCCTCTGAGTTGGCCGATACACCCTCAACAGGACGCGCTCAGCTCTTCTTAGTTTGAACGTAATTCGACTCAAATTGTGGCGGATCGTCGTTGACACGGTTTTTATGTCCTGTCAGGGTTAGACAAGTGTTTGAGCTGGTGCTAAAACATACATTGACAGAGGTTTTGATCACCTCTCCAACACTACGCAGGTTTTCCATGTCGGTATTCAATTTGCGCTCGTCTCTGAACAGGTTGAGGCGGTTCAGCAGAAGCTTTGATAATATTGCATCTCTGTGACGCATCTTGAAAGGCATTCCCGGGCTCGATACTGGCTGTTGGGGGGCCGTTCCAGTGAGCCCCTGGCCAAAGACAAAAGGCCATTGTTTGTCACATATATTGATCCGCGGGGGAATTTTCATCGAGAAACCTTGTGAAGCTATCAGTTGCCAAGTTGATGACTGAAGGATCTCCAGTACTTACGGCCAAATAGTAGGTCTTGGGGCATTACGCCCGGTATAGTAGATAAAAGCTCCTTGGTGTAAGCGGCGGCAGTTGCAGCTGCGTACCCTCGCCACTGGTCGTTCTTGTGGGAGTCTGCATAATCACTAATCCCTCGGATCACAAGGCATGGAAAGTTGGCGTCGAGAAGACCAGCCGCCTCCATCTCGAAGCATATTACGCCCAGTTCATGGGCTAGTCGGTCTCGTGTCTCCCCGTGCTTGATAACCTGGTTTCCTGACGCGATCTTGCCGTGGTGAACCTTGCAGTCCGTGTTTGGTCGAGGCCGTCTCTCAATTACCTGTGAAGGGTCACAGCTTCCGCAAGGTACAGCTTCGCTATTCAAGTCTTCAATGTGATCATACCTGCCGTCGAAGAGCCTATCCAACTCTGTAGGGCGAGTATAGTTGCATTTCAAAGACGGGTGAGTCACCATAGCCTCTGTGAGGATACTAGAAACCCGGCTTGGTTGTAAGTTCTGGCGCGCTTGTAGACTCTGTACAGCTGTTAGGAGGTGATCTGGCGGAGACCTCCCATTGTCGCCCGTCCGCTCAAACCTGCCGCCGCGCACTGTCTTTCCCAGATCATATTGAATGACCAAGTCACCAACGACAACATCACCGAGTCGAACATCGTCTATTGTCGTGGGGACACCACCGCCTATACCAACCATAAGTCCGATATGGATATTAGGAAAGCTCCGAAGCATATTGCTGGCCACCGTGGCTGCTTTAGCGGTGCCATAGCTCGGCAGACATACCAGGACGACATTATGGGGGCCTATTCGACCCAGTGTATATGTGTTTCTATCCCCCAAACAAAGAGGTAGCCTATCATGCTCTTCTTCGAGCATCAATGTAGCAGCTACGAGCTCTAGCGGCAGGGCACATACCCATCCGATTGTATAGTCGTCGTGAGACAAAGACCTTGGCCTAGTTTGAGAGTTTTTGTTCTGGGCTATTAGCTTTGCCAAGATTCTGCAAGGGTGTGACTCCGGCCTAACTCACTTGGATATCCATTAAAATGTCTAATTTGAAGAGATGAGGGAAATTCCTGGGTGGAAATTAGGAAAGATGCGGGGAATACCACGACTCTGGGGGGCTTAGACCATTCTGCCTCACATTGCAAAAGAGAGCATGGTATGGCTGCAGGATGTGAAGCCTCGAGCCAATGAAAAGACTCAGTGGCTTATTTTCAACCTTGTGTAGGAAAATAAGGGGGCGAGGGATTACATCCTATTGCTTGTCAAGGCGCGCGGGGCGTTGTCTCATGCATGCTAGCTGGCTATGTCACTTTCACTGTCTTCTGATTGGGACGATAACAGAGCCGTGTGAGGGGCGGAGCGCCAACTGTATTAATGAGGTCGTTAGGGGCAGTTTATGTTATTTAGCCTCTGGCATCTGATAAATTCTCGTTTATATAAATCATTTTCTTGGACTCTTTACAAGAGGCTATTCTACTTTGGATGAAGTGAAATATGGCTATAAGCTTGTATAAATAATCCATCTCACTCGCCTTTGAGATACATCTTACTAGATGAGTATAGTTTATATAATTAACAATCCAAATTCACATAAAAGCTGCTCTATCCCTGCCAAGAGCCCAGTCAACCAAAAGCTCAAGATTGTCTTCAATCTCCTCCCTACAACTCATCAACAATTTCCATTTACTTTCAATAGCTTTAGACCGACACTCCCATCTGTCGTCAAGGTCATCAAGAACCTGGTACTGCGGATTTAGGGTATCCTTCTCTTTCACCTCACCCAACAGATCTTTCCATTGTCTGCGACGGTGTTGATATGGTCAACATCCTCACGTGATAAGCTCAAACCCAGCCAAATCGGTCATGTCTGAATTGTCCAAGTGTTCAGCCGGATCAGCGCCCTTAAAAGACTGCCAGAACTCTATTTCTCGTTTTTCAGGTCTTTGTTTACAAGGTTAGCGTTCCGTAAACGGCGCTGATCAGTGATGTTTGCCTCGGATAGGTCTTGAACCCCGCAATCCTATCTATCACCACAATTCACGCACGCATTCATCAACAGGACGGCATCGCTTATTCATAGCTAGTAAAGCAGAGTTAACGTGGAACTCGCATCATGGTGTTCTATGGTCGCCCATTCTAGGATTGCGCTCCTTGCAGGAGGAGAAAAACTCGCGTAAGGAACCCGTCTTCAATGAAAGGCCAATGCCGTTACTCAGTTCAAATGACTTGTCACTGACCTGAGCTGGGTAGTGTGACTTGAATCCTACGGGCTGTTCTCAATGTCGCAGAGCTAAACTGACGTCTACCGCAGCCCCGATGAGTTAGTCTTCCGTGACGAGACTCAGCATACTGTGCAAAAAGCATTGGCCAACCAAAGAGCCAACCGGCTACCCTCTGCGCCTCATGGAGCCCCGAAGTGTCGTCTCGACATGCCTTCTTGTCCCTTTACGTCGGTACCTACATGCGTGGCTTCTGCACTCCCCTGCAAGCCCTCCTAAAGGATTCTGGTCCCAACGGGCACCTGGAGACCTGTGTTGATGCCGTAGGCTTGGCCTTTATGGCATTCAAATTGAATCGTCAGGAGTTGATACCTCTTGCAAACCAACGTTACCTGAGAGCCATACAGAGACTCGAAATGGTCGTGGGATCTTCGATGCAAGGGACTAGCGAGGCAGCCAACCGGTCACTCGGCGACGTAACCCTGCAATCCGTACTCCTTCTAGACCTTCATGAGAAATTGTCGTACCAATATCACCAACTGTCAGAATACCCAGGCCTTCCCCTGAGTCATATCCAGGGTGCGCTCTCTATAATCCAGTCTCGCCCCAGGAGCGAATTTTCGAATCCGAGAACGCAACAGCTAGCTACTAGGACAGTCTTTGCCCTGACACTAAGCTGCGGTGCTGCGGGAGCGCCCATACCGGAAGCATTGGTAGGACTATACTGATCTGAGCAGCTATGTGCAGGGCCCCCTATGGACCATGATCGGCCTTTATATTCGCCTTGTGAGCTTTCATGCCGCCGCGCGTGCCGGCAGGATTGGCCTGAGCGAGATTCTACAGCACTCACGAGACTCCCATGATGGAATTTCTCATGCTGAAAGCACAGTATCGCCCTCTTGGCGACCAAGCCGGATATATACAAGTCAACCCTTTGTCTTTGACGGCTACTACGACATCTATCCTACCCACGATGCGCCCCAAATATTTAACTCACACCGTATCCTGCGTCTTGGGATTTGTGCCACCCTCCAGAAGCTCGAACCAAGCCATGAGGCTGCTGAGGAGATCGTACAAATAACTCAGGAAATCTGCGCCACTGTTCCTTATATCATCCTGCCAACAGCCAGGCCTCAAAATACACTCCTTCTCTCGCCATTGCAGATACTTGAGTGCTCAAATTTGTTGATATCGTTATATGGAGCCGCGCAACATACACAAGATCCAGGGATGCGCGCTTGGATTCTACGGACGTTGACATATATGGCCGATAGTGGCGTAAAGACGGCCCAAACCGTTGCTAATATTATAACATCCTCACCGTAAATGGATCAGTGGGATGTCTTTAGTATAATTGGTACTTATGCTAGTGTAGCGTAATGACTTTTGTAATAGATGTTGCATAAGCAATATAATAAATTTATTCTAAAGCTGGGAAAACCGGGCGGACCGATGAAAAACCCACTTTATACATGCCGAGTTTTAATTTCTAAGAGATTACCTGAAACCAACCCTGATCTGGTATCCCTTGCCGGTCTGAGTAGCCTGCAGCCTGAGCTTCTTGACGCATTCGCCGCCCTCGTAAACGCTAGTGATTTTGCCACCACTAGCCCCGCTTGTCTTTGAGGTGGGGTTTCCAAAGAAGACTTGAGTGAAGGGCTGCCTGGAACAAACGTGGTCGGTTCTACCATCATTCCAGTTATAGTACTCCACAAAGCCGACTTGTCCATTCTGCATCTTGCCAGCGGAAGACGGAAGTGTCCACTCACCGATCACATGAGACTTGCCAGTCACAGTATCGGTGAGGGTTCCTCTCCAGGTTGTGCCACCAGTATTCTCCACTGAAACGGTGTAGAGGTGAGAGTAGTCACCGATAATGTCGAGAGCGCAGCTAACTCCGGCGCCGCCATCGGCTCCCAGTCTGCAGTTGTCGTGGTTGGGAGTGGTGCCATCCTGGAACGAGGAGAAGGCTGCGTGAACGACCTGTCTACGCCTGCTATCTGGACGAGGCTGGAGCCCGATGTACCCGACATCAGGAATTCCGTTGAAGTTAAACTGATGGGCAAAGTAGTAGCCGCTCTTTCGGGGTGCCCCGTTCATGCTGATTGGGAAAGTGATGTCATCAAGTCCAGCATCAGGCACCTTGTCGAATGCCCAGGTATCGTAGATAGAGGCGAGACCCAGAGATGGGAGGCTGAGAGCAAGGAGAGTTGCCACTAACTTCATGGTGGGTGGTTTAAAGCAGATTTGTATATAGTGTAAAATAAATATTTCAAGGTTTGTAAAAGATAAGGTATAAGGATTGTAGAAGTTATATGGGGAGAAGGGTTGCTATTTATCTATTTTAAAGTATTTAAGCCGGGGTATACTATGAGGATTACCTTGGAGCAAAGCTGAAAGACATTACTTCTAGGTCTGTCAGCGCATGGCTGCCTCTGCTGTTACTGGAAGGTGGAATGTCTCATTGACCCCGTTTGTACTAATATAGCAACATCCCTTTAAAGTGGAGAGATATTATGTAAAATTTGCCAAAAAGAAACTCTAGCTAGGTCACAAGAGTCTGAAATATTCAATTATGCAATGTAGATAGTAAGTATTTCAGCTCTGTTGGCCACGGAGAGTCCGAGACCTTTCCATCTAACCATGAAAGGAAACCAACACGGGATAAAACGCCCTGGTAAAGTAGAGTATTTAGGTTAGTATTAAAAATCTAAAAGCTAAATTATCCCTTCTAGCTAGTACTTATAATATAATAGGTAGATATTAAAAAAGCTTATATAAAGAGAAATATCTTATAATTTAATATTATTTTAAATTGTTAAATTATAAGGTTATATAAAATTATAAAATAATAAAATATTATTAAAAAAAGATTAAGTTATTTCATTTTTATTTATTTATTTAAGGCAAATTTTGGCATCCTTTGCATGCAAGACCTATATGCTGTCTAGAAGTACTCGCCATAATGCCGTAATGTCAACTAACTCGGTCGTCATCAAGCCAGGCTGGGACTTGGACAGGTCAATTCCGTCTTGGCGTTTAAATAGCAAGGCCACAAAACCATGGTTTCATTATGGGGACTCGCCAGAGCACCATCGCGCCATTGCCATGGATATGTGCGTTTGATTGCGAAGACCACAGCCTAGGCCTATGATCATATCCAGATTCATGCTAGAGCCGGCAGTAATTATTGTGGTCAGCTGAGTGCCGATTTACCGACCACTGCTTCACGGAATATCATAGGTCGAGAAACACGTAGTCTACCAGGCCGTCATGCCATACCAGGAACTCCCTGAAGCAAAGGGGCTTGGATGATGTCAAAAGATCTCACGAGGTGAGTTCTGGCGGCAGGGCAAGCTGTAAAATCTTTCTTTTAACTATATTTGGAATGTTAAAGGTCCTCCCTTGTCCTCGGAGTAGAGTAAACAATTTTTAAAGTTACTCCGGTGCTATGTCTAGATGGTAAGGGGCCGAGAGCCACAAATATCAAACCTTTAATATAGAGGTAATAATAAGTACTAAATCTTAATATCACATATATATAGTCTTAAAATACCGGGGGTTTATGTGCGTTAACAGAGATGAGTTAGATAAATATTATAGTTAGTATAATCTAAGAGTATGATTGTATTAGGTAAAGCTAAAGTAAGATTAGAGTTCAAAAAGGAATTAAATCACATCAATAAGAAATAGAATGCTAGTAGGGTGCTATTATATTACTCAGTGCAAGCTCAAATCCTATTCTAGATATGTAAATATATTAGATATAGAGCTTTGGGGTTTCTGAGCTCCTACTGTTATATATATAATGTTGAGGTTTTATGAGTAAGAGGCGTGATATAACCACCAGATGCCAGTTCTATGAACTTGAAGGAACACTTATTTTATAAGAAGCTTTTAACATCTTAAAACAAAGGCAAAGAACAGGTCTTAATAAAGAAGACCACCCCTGTATATAGGGGGGTTAGTTAATGGTATTGTAGACTAATGCATTGCAGTGAGACCAGTAGGGTTGGGCTTAGACTAAATGTCGAGGTTATACTTGAAGAGGGACATGAGCTGTAAATTATCACAGAGCAAGAATAATAAGAGATGCTAGTACTTAAGGATGATGTGCACTAGTAAGGTGACTTAAGAGTTAGAGGTATACAATGTTAATAAGGAATGTTAAAAGATCCTTTGTTAACTGTAATAATATTATAAAGTAAGTTGTAGAAATGATTTGGAAAACGATGTCTCCAAGAAGAGAAGTGTGAGAATACTGCCCAAGATGTTCCTAGTCAGTAAAGACAATAGTAACACTACCAGGCCCCATAGATGTACCAGTTGTCACAGTCTGGCCAGAGGCCACATAGCCAGCACCGCCACCTCCTCCAGCACCCCAGTTCTGGAATGAATCAGTGCCGTGGAGATAGGCACCGCCGCCACTACCGCCGCCGAACAAGCCGCCGCCGCCTGCACCAGATCCCCCATCGCCAGAGCCGTTGAGCGACCTTGTACCATTGCCACCGTTGCGACCAGACCCAGGGTTTCCGACTGTGGCATTGCTGGCAATTCCTCCGACGATACCGCCAGCACCAGCGTTACTCGTAGTGCCAGGTGAACCTCCATTTACCGTGGTGACATGATTGTTTGGGTCATCACGTGTCGAGTAGTAGATAGTCCTGCCCTTCAGGCCTCCGCCATTGCCATTTGCACCATCTGTGCTCCATACATAGGTCATCTGACCTGGATCCGAGTAACCCGTAGTACCTCCACCACCACCACCGGAGACGATAACTAGACTACCTGCCACATACATGGCAGATCCAGCTCCTCCACTATAGCCGCTATCGAAGGCTTCACCTCCATTACCAAATCCTTGTCCGCCGTTAGCGGATCCTCCGGTAGGGGCCCTCTGTCCCTCGCCGCCTGCAATGAGGCTGACTATTTGCCCTGGTACAGCAGCCATAGTTCCTGAGATACTCTCGCCTCGACCACCACTGTCGAAGGAACCTGCAGCGCCGCCCGCGACAACGAAGCGCATGTTTCGAGCGCAAGCAGGCACAACGAAATCAGCTGCAGCCGATGCTGTCCCGACTGCTGACACTGACTGTGTTTGAGTCACAGTACACTTGTACGTGACAATAGTGGTAGTTCCTCCGCTGGTAGCAGGGAGAGTTGTGAGGCCGGATGTAGTGGCAGTTGAAGTAACGGTGGTCAACAAAATGGGAGTTGAGCTTGAGCTAGAAGAGCTTGAGCTAGAGTCGGAGGATGAAGCAGGACTGGAGCTGGAGCTAGACGAAGCTGTTGTTGAGGCAGAAGAAGAAGCTGGGAGAGATGATGTGCTAGATCCTGCTGAGCTAGAGACTGAGCTAGAGTCAGAGGACGAAGCAGGATTAGAGCTTGAGCTAGGGTCAGAGGACGAAGCAGGACTAGAGCTGGAGCTAGACGAAGCTGTTGTTGAGGCAGAAGAAGAAGCTGGGAGAGATGATGTGCTAGATCCTGCTGAGCTGGAGACTGAGCTAGAGTCGGAGGATGAAGCAGGACTGGAGCTGGAGCTAGATGAAGCTGTTGTTGAGGCAGACGAAGAAGCTGGGAGAGATGATGTGCTAGATTCTGCTGAGCTAGAAGAGCTTGAGCTGGAGTCAGAGGATGAAGCAGGACT
>JAAVUA010000030.1:0-246179 GCA_014898875.1 Fusarium miscanthi
GATATCGATTTGGCCTTCCGTAACTGGCTAAGGTACTGAACAAAGAGACTCCTAAATGGACGCTGGGCCTGCTTAAGTAAGGAATGTGTGTTACTTAGAATCGATGTTCCAAGCTGTCTTCCTAATTCGATTGCCTTCAATGCAGATGGATCGTTCAATTAAAGCAATAAAAACCACAGTCGCACTCATAAAAGAAAATAGTTGGAGTTTTCTTTGGTCTCACTCCTCATCGGAATCGTTGAGAGTATTCTCAAATCCCTCAAGAGGAACTGCAGTTTTGATGTAGTCGCGGAATCCACGGCTCATCTTCACAACAGCCCTGAGATGCTTCTCACTGATTGTAACCCGCTCGGAATTCTCCTCTTGAGCCTCATTCTCGGCCAGAGCGAGGGCTGTTTGCATGGCGTTGCGAATCTCTCGCCCATTCCACTTGAGACTTCGAACATCCTGGCTATTCCACACAAACTCGCGAGCCGCACCAGAGACATGGATCAAACCGTTTGAATCTCGGCTCAGGCGATCAAAGTTATGAGTCCAGATGCGCTCACAGTCCTCGTGAGTAAGACTCTTGTAATGCAATGCGACGTGAATGCGGCTGAGGAATGCAGTATCAAATGACTGAACACGATTGGTGGTCAGGAAGAGAACTCCACGATAGTACTCAAGGGCCCGAAGAAACACAGATACAAGGCCGTTCCGTGTAATATCCTTGGAGCGGCGGCGCTCGAGGTATATATCCGCTTCATCAAGGAGGACGAGAGCACCGTAGCGTTGGCCAAGCTCAAGGAAGTAGCTCAAGTTGGCCTCAACATTGAACGAGTCAACGCTAAGATCACCACTGGTAAGTGAGATAAGAGGCCGATTGGTAAGCTCGGCGACGCACTCAGCGGTGCACGTCTTTCCAACGCCAGGTGCACCATGGAGCAGGAAGATTCGGCCTTCTCCTTTGTTCTTAACAAAGTCATTGCCCCAAGGGGACAGCTTCCCGTCTCCCAAGTCAGCAGCAAACTTTCCAATCAAGGCTTTAACAGGCATCTTGATCTCATCGTCAAGAACAAGATACTTGAAAGCTTCCTTGTCCGTCTTCAGTTGCTTCAAGTTGGCGATGTTCAAGTGACCCCATCGTCGGTCGCCAAGGAGGAATCCTGGCATAGTCTTGCTGCACACAAGATAGAAGAGGTCGCTATCTGGGGGAGAGTCTTGAGTAGGATCAAGGTCTTCGAATCCATGATACGGGCTTTCGGTACTATAGTTTGGGCGATCTGCCATACAGGCATCGCAGCCACATCGCGGAAGATCTTTGGGGAGATGGTCCTTAGAAGGAGGCGCGGTTTCATTGTAAACTGGGATGCGGTGGTAGCGACCCGCGCGCATGTTGTCGGGTCCTTGGTTATAGAACGTATCAAACCCAGGGGCATCACATATAACACGGCCGCACATGAAGCCGGTTGGCCCACGGCATTGTCTGCTGCTCGGCCCAGAATTCACAAGAAGCCCCTCGTATTCCATGTAAGTTGGTCGCTTCAAAAGCTCCCAATAGAGCTTGCCTAGGGCAATGTTCTTTTCCCTCATCGTAATTCCGCCTTGGGCTTCGAGGTCTTCAGGCCAAAATGCTGCAGGAATGATGGAAAGGCTCTCTATGGCTTGCTCACCAAGCCAGGGAGAGAGGTTGTAGCTGAACATGAAGCGATTAACTTTTGTGCCGTTCGACTCGAGCATCCAGCAATTAATGTTGTACACATCACAGGAATTGCTGTGTCCCTGTCCCATGGTGACGCTGCTAATGACATATGGGGTCCAGATATCATAGCGCTTTGCATAGAAGACTTCACCTGGCTTGAGCAGAAGCCAAAAAAGATCAAAGGTAGCTCTAGGGGTAGCAAGTTGATGACGCTCCTCTTCACGACGGATATCATCGCCGAGGTTATCGTCAAGGAACTTGAGGAGAACGTCGATATGCTTAGATGTAGTCGCGGCGTAGTCAGAATCATGGGCCGATGGTTGGTGATCCTTGTAACGGGCGAGCTCCTGTCGATGATGGTAGAGGACCCGGTAGGGGGCATTGATCTTGACAGGCTTGCCGTCAAAGCTGACGTAAGGATAGTAGGCCACTACAGCCTTAAGGGCATTGATGAGGTGATCTGAATGAATGATCATGAAGGGACGTGAAATTTCTGGACCAGGAACTTCGGGATCTTGACCTTCATCCGGGTAGAGATTGTCGTAGCGATAATCAATGTTTTCGAATGCTTCAGTAATCGGCCTGTCTTCCTGGTCTCGAGGACCTCGAGATCGACGGTGGATAGGAATCGGGGATCGGCTCCGGGGTAAGACCTTCGTTATGATCTCGATAACGGGTTTCTCATCTCCAGTTGCATCGTCATCGACAACGAGGTTGATATCGCCATTGAATCCGTAAGGGGGGACATTCTTGAAAGCTACGGGGCTCTGGCGGCCTGCAATATGGTTAGCTCGACATCGCCACAGGGATACATGGTTGAAGTCTGACATTCTATGACATTATTTTGCCAACCGAGATACTTGACCACATGAAGGACATCTGGCACTTTGCCATCGATCTTAAGAATTTCTGTTTTTGGGCACACCCTGGGCATAGAGACCACGTGCGGACTATGTCTATATCGTGGCCTGGACCTGGGCGGAATATCCTCGAAGCTCACGATGGAGCTGGAGTCATCGCCATCGCCATCGACGACGTTGACTTCATGAGGTTGAGGAGTATCCATGATGCTTCTGAAGAACATGCAAACTTATATGGAGATACGAAAGACACTGAAGTCAAAAGACAGTTATGTCAAGAGGGTCTGAGGGTCTGAGAATGAGCTGACCAGAGGAGAAACTATGAGCATTATGTCTGCTTTATAGAGCAATTGACAAAGCTGTGTAAGCTGAGACTGGCCTATCATGGTATCGAGAAACAGTCGATCCAATCAAGGAGTTCCCTTATCATTAGCTATGACACCAGTCAAGGCAGCAACGCCTAGTTTCAAGCCGCAGGCTGTTTGCCTTGAGCAAGTGTAACAGGGTTCTGGAGCAGCCTATAGGGAGGCAAGAAACCCTGGACCTCAATCCTAGATGATAGAAAGATTTAGGCAAGTTTACCCAAAGTTGCGTGAACTTAGTGGCCTCTTTGGCGAGTTCATTTTGGCATCCTCTTTCAACGTCTGAGTGTAACATACCTAGGTATGGAGTGATGTGGAGATATTGGGCATGCCAGCTGCAGCACAGCCCTATGCAGCCTCAAGCGGCATTGCTGAAGGTCAAAAGTGGATCTGTCTTTTGATGTGCGGTGCGGGGATTTATAGTATGAAGCTACGGAGTAGGTACTAAGGTATTGCGAGGGTAAGCTCCAGATCATTACTCCACCAAACAGTTTGTTCACTCTAGGGACTAGCAGACCTTAGACCATGTTAGTTATTTTTCACGCCTTGGCCTGGGGTTGCTTTCCAGTGCTGATACTGAAAAGTATTTCTGAAATAAGCAAATCCTTTTCGACTAATTGCTGAGAAAGGAAGCAACTCTCAATTCTCGGTTATCTAGGGAGTACAGAGGTACGCTACCATCCACAAGGTTGCACTGCCTTCCAAAATGCCCCGTAATAAGCCTTGTGCTACCTTATGCAGCCAGCCATCGGAACTAGGTAGTCCTGTGTGTTGCCAGTGCACACCGACCCGTCTGAACTTCAGCAGACAAGCCAACAGAGAACTCTCAGTGCATAGTCCCCTTCTAATATGCCCCTATCTGAGGTTGATAACTTGACATGTGTGTGATCACTCTGTGGGCCAAATCATCGAGAATGGCTGCAAAGTGAGCCACAGACCCCTGAGTCAATCCTTGATGAGATAACGCGCGAACTAGAGTGGCGAAGTGTCGACGATAACCTTTCTCAATTTCAATGTCCGCCAACTGTTCTTCATTGGGCCCTCCTGTGAGTATGAAGAAAGGTGAGCGTGGAAGCTCGTCCTGGTCGGTGGTTTCGGTGTGACCGTAAGGCTGTAACAGCTCATACGAGGAGCAGTTGTTCTGTGTAATGTACTTCTCGAGGGGAAGCAGAATATCCCGGAAGCCATACTGACAGCCTGTAATATCGATCACCCATCGTTCCCCTGATGAGTCCAACGTCGCTTCGACAATGGTATGGAACATTCTGTCGGTCATGATGCCATCAGGGGGTTGAAATCTGATAGGGAAGGGGGGGTCCTGGATCTCGACAACGGCGACATCCATTCGAGAGGCAATTCCTAATCGATGCATGTTAGCAGAGTGACCATGGAAAAGAATAAGCGGATTGGCCTACCGGCCAAGAGACCTCTGGTCATCGGACCAAGGAGAGAAATCGACATAGTACACTGATTTACTAGAAGAGCAGCTTCTTTGTGATTTCCAATACGTGTGAGGTGACTCGGGAAAGGATGGCGCTCGATTCGGTTCGGTTTGTGTGTGAGGACTAGAGTTCCGGTGGCTTCGTCATGTTCGATTTTTGTCACATGAATGTCATACACAACCTCCTTGTACGCCAAAAGTGCTGCTTTGAGTAGCTTGGCTGTACGTAAAAGAGTTTTGCGTCTTTGCATGTTGTAGCAATGCTCTTGGTGAGTTGGCTCGTGAGCTGCCTGGCATTCGGGGCTGCACCAGAAGGTATTGACAGCATCTCCGTCTTGGTATTCTGGAGCTCCCATACAATGGGAGCACCCCACGGTTGAATCCTTGCCACAATGAGCGCAACTGCCCATTTTGAGTGCTCGAGAGGGGATGCTTCAGATTGAAGAAGTTGGGAGTTGTGGTGGATGTGAGGGTTTGAAAGGAGAAGTGCAGCGAGACCATGAATCACGAAGAATAAGTGACTGCTCGAGCTCCTGGTTTGGCTTGGTATATTGCTAAGTAAGGTATTGAACAAGCACAATCGGAAGGCATCGGCCTCCCTAGATAGGTACCTACAAAGCGAAAAGTGAACCTCTATACAGAGCAGACGTGCAAGCAATAGGTGACTTAGTACCTGAAGGCACAACTCTCGTATAATACGGGCGGGAACACATGATTGGATTTTTTTGAATTCTTTTTTTTTTTTGGGGGGGGGGGGGATGAGGCAGACAGGCAAAAGGGATTGTCACCTCATTGCTATCTATGATGCCAAATAATGCCTTTCGACAGAAGAGACGCAGCCTCATGCTCAAATTCCACCTTGACGCCGCCCAGCTTGTCCAAAACCCCACCACTTTTAGTACCTAAGGGAGACACAAGAGAACCCAGACCAGAGAACCCCAAGTTCTTCAAACAACTAGCGGCGGAGTTATTCAGTTCCCGCCATTTCTTGCGTTGGAGGTGACGTTGCTGGCGTGCGCGAGCAGAAACTTACAACACGTCAATGTCAGCTTGCACGCCTTTGTCCATCCATCATCTTGCGCAATGCCGAGTTTGATGCTGACATCGCCAATCTTGTCACCGTCAATCTTATATGGCAAGCTAAGAGGTGTGCCAGTTGCATCTGTTTGCCTATAGACATATGCGCCCAGCTGTCGCACAAGCTCCAGGAACCCAACCATGGCGTTATCAAAGCGTCGGTGCATGAAGGTTAATCCTAGAGGCATATCTCCAGAGCTGTACAACTCAAGCACATGCTTCTTTGGGGGGGCATTGACAGCGCGACTGCCTAGTCGACTGGAAGAAGGGCTTGGTACTTCGTATCGGATGATTCTTGACGTGCTTCCCATGGGCTGCGGGTCATATCCATCGAATCTGTAGGAGAGTTTGTCGGCAACGGTAACCAAGAGTAGCAGTGCATGTCCCCATGCGGCATTGATTTCTGGCCAATCCACCGGTTTGTTAGAGAGACGGCCAAGCCGAAGACCGTTAATTGTCGCAAAGCTCCCATCGTGGCTGATACAAAAGGTGTCATTATATACGTTAGATCGCTGCAGCTTTTCTAGGAGCTGTGAGTCGTTGCTGTACTTGGCGTTGATGCTGTCCTTTTCCGCCTGGAATTCACCCATCTTGGTAGCAAACTCGTTTCGTTCCCTCCAGAACTTCTCCTCCTCCTTGTCTAGTTGTCGCGACTCCTCCTCAAGAGCTACGAGCTCCTCATCTAAGGACGTCTTTTCCGACTCCAGTTTCTTCAGCTCTTCCATAGCGGTTGCTCTATCCTGCTCGGCTTTTCTCAGCGCTTCTTCTTGGACTTTCATGTCTTCTTCGCTTGGTCTGTTTGCTTTCGCCTCCTTAAGATGTTTTACATAGGCGTCCCTTTCGCGTGAAGCAACCTCTAGCTTCTTCTGTAGGCCCTCAACAAGCATGTCCGTACATTCAACACAGATAGGGTGGTCAATATCGGATCGCGCAGATATAATTTCGAAAAGTCGGTTGACCCTATCCATCTCGTTTCCCACAGGCGCATTCACATTATCCCCATTACTTCTGGTAGAGCTGGCACGGCGCAATGTTGTTGGCATAGCGTGAGACTCTGGAGGCTGACTCGGGTGAGTCATCTGGGACTCTGACAATAAAACGAAAGACATAGAGGAATCGCGGGGGTGCCCTCCATGGTTCCGCTTGAACGTCGGTGGCCCGGTATTTCTTGAGACTGTTTCGTATAGAGACTTGCGCGCTTGCTCTTGTGGTTGCGTAATCGGTGGGCTCGTCACAGATGATTTCTTAAGAGTTTGGGGAGACGTAGATGCTAGCGAGCGAGGTCAGATCCATGCGCAGAAAAGGTATCAGGCCACATACAAACAAGCACATCGTAGGCGGCTGGGTTGAGGTCCTCGAGGGATCCGTCCAGCCTGAGAGGCTGGCGGCATTTCTGGCAGTTCATACTTGGGTTAGCGAGCAGGCATTGTTCGAGAACGGTTGCTGGATGAGTGCGCTGTACAGAGCCTTTAAGAAGGCGTGCCGTGTCGTTGGTGGGAAAGGTAGGGAAAGTAAAGAAATGGAAAGAGTAAGGTGTGGATGTCTTAGCGGTGACGTCGGGTTATGTTTAGCACTGGGAGCCACGAGCCAATGCGCAGTTGATCACAGGATACGGGGTCACATGGAGAAACTCAGGATAAGCTATAATTCATTACACAACAAGTAAACAAGAGAGACTAAGTACGAAGAAAGAACTTTCACAACTAAGCCGGCTTTCATATGCTTTCATAAGGTTACATACATGAAGCTATCAAAGGTTGATAGCGCCCACATGATAATGGTTTGCATTGGTTAAGCATGTAGTTACTTAGGTAGTCTGGTAGTTAACCCCGCCAAATCGATCGATAAGACCCATAGGTATGGAACCAAGCACTTTACGCGATGCACGTCCCCCCGATGGCGCGTCACGGCGCGTCTAGACCTTTTAGTTGCTCCTCCAACGAAACATCGTCATCAAAGAATGCAGGAACCATCAAATGGACGGCTACCATGCATCATCCTGTTGAAGAATATGTCGCAAAAATTATGCATGATTTAATATCGACAAAGATTCCTCAGGGCTTGTTATTTCGGTCATAGTGACAATGGAACCACCGACAAAGAAAAAGCGAAGGGGCTCTTCAGCTCAAAAAGAGGTTCAAGATGAAAGTGACGATGACGAACTTGCCTCACATCCTCAAGAGATTAGGATGCGCCGGGACCCTGATATTCAGCTTGCACTCAAGCGGGCGAACGCTGACCATAAACTGCAAGCCACAATGGCTCATATTATCGAAAAATACAGCCGGGACTTTGAGGGTATTGGCGACGAAATCGACATGAACACTGGAGAAATTGTGGTTAACAACGGCCATTTGCGTAATATGCGTGATGAGGGAGATGTTGAAGGACTCTGGATGGAGGGCGACAGTAATATCGACGAAGATGAAGGAGTTCTGCTGGGGGACCTTACGGATGGATATTCCAATAGCGAAGAGCCAGTCAAAGGAGTACAACATACTCAGAGCGACAATCAAAACAGCCAAGAACCGACATTTGCAGAGCAAGGCGCGCAAACAAGCCAAAGGACTCACAGCGATGTTGCCCGGGAAGCACTACAAACTGATATGGATACGGCCATGGATCCCTCACAAATTTCTAACGCCATGTTGCATTTCAACGAATCCCACTTGGGTCCTCCATCCTATGGACCAGGTTCGTCAGTTGGACTCGGACCAACTCCAATATTTGGGCCCTGGGGAAGAATGCCCGGGTTTCCCATGCAAGCCTGGGGTCGGGACGATATTCCTCCATATTTTAACATGCCGCTGAGTATGCCAGGACCTTGGTTCAGCGGAGGCAGATACGACTTCCCTACTCATAACGGACAGACATCGATTTGGAGTCGTAACCAGGCCAAGAGGACAAAGCGTGCTGGCTCTATGAAAGTATCTTCCAAGAAGGCGACGAGTAGACACCCTAGCAGCTCTCGTACGGAGGAGGAGGCAGTTGCAGATGACCATCACAAGCCCATGTCTGAGGAACAGCCACTCGATAAGCAGGAAGATCTGGCCCCTGGTAGAACTATAAATGATACCGACGACGACGATGATTTGATGTTCTCCGAGACTACGGAAGTAGCGTCGACCCCTGAGGCGAGTCTTGTCCTCCCAACAAAAGAAACACCACCTGCGAAGGGCAAGGTTCATCGACATTCACAAGGGGCGCTGGAAGAAGCCAAAGGAAATGCTGTGAAAGTGCCTCAGCAGAACGACGAAGAAGACGGTTCTGGTCGGAGACGATCTGGCCGAGCGAGGAAACAAACTGAGTATATGGGCAAGATCTCATGGGACGACGCCAAAGAATGGCGGAAATCAGGGCAGAGGTTAAGCGTGGAGCTATACAAGGCTGATCCAGTCGTTCGCAAAGACTTCGAGAGCGTCGATCATATTGGCGACGAGTGTGCCTCGTCTTCGGAGGAGCTTCACGACAATGTGTTGTCAACAAAAGCACTCGAAAGGGGGACGGCCTCCCAAAGGCAGGTTGTACCAGATTCACAGGATACCGCGACTCCTTTCAACAGCAGTGCTTCTGAGGCACCGGAGCGCAAGATGGGCAACGACAGGCTCTATTCTTCTGATATACCTACCGTTCCTAGCATGGAGCTTTCAGACGACGAAGCTCCTCTTGTTCTTTCAAGGATCAGAGCACCAAAACGCCAGGTAGAAAACCGAAAACCTCTACCGCCACCCATGCCAACACAGTATCAAATTCGACGCACAGAGCCCATTGTCTATACTGCGAGTAGTTCACTGAAACCCAACCAACGAGCAGCACCCATAGTTGAGCCTACAGTTGGGGGTATGCAGGGCCAGACTATAGAGCCTCTCAAGCGCAAGCGGGGAAGACCAAAAGGCTCAACACGCAAGGCTCAAAATAATAATATTGATTCCAGTACGAAGCTCATAACAAAGGGTTCCACGACGCCTCAACAGTATGATGCTGGAGCGCCAAAGAAGTCGAATCCTGCGAATCCCGATATTAAAGTTGGGTCCAAAGAACACTCGACATATGCTACGAGGAGCCATGGTTGTCCCGATCGCGATGAAGAAACCTTACAAAAGTCGGACCATGATGATACAGACACTGAAGGACGTCCAGCAACACATCACCTAAC
This sequence comes from Fusarium miscanthi, assembly GCA_014898875.1. Taxonomy (NCBI): domain Eukaryota; kingdom Fungi; phylum Ascomycota; class Sordariomycetes; order Hypocreales; family Nectriaceae; genus Fusarium; species Fusarium miscanthi. Next base: position 9,578 of record JAAVUA010000030.1, read on the forward strand.
AAGCGAGCTCAAGTGGCTTCTCAAGACTAAACCCAAGAGCCCATCGTCTTATGAATCACAAGCTAGAACTTCAGATGAGACCATCAAGCTTCGGCGGTCCTGGGAAAAGCTCCAAGGGTCCAGTAACAGCACAGGCGAGTCAAAAGAACTCAATGAGGATATTTCAGATGACCGGGAGGAACAGCCGGTGCCTCTGACGCCATCCGGGCTGTTGTTGGAACCAAACACAATTCTGGAGGGGCCTGTGGAAGCACCGGAGACCATTATAATCCTCGGAGATGACCAGTCATCTACCGCTAGTCCTTCCTCGCCCGTCCATGTTGAAGAACCTCCCAACTATAGCGACCCCCCTGATGAGAGTGGGTCTCGCTTTAACGACAACTCCTCTGATTATACGCCTCCTCAAGACGAAGCTGTACGTGATGACGAATCTCTCCCCGAATTGCCTCGAGATCCCATGGTTCATGGGGCATCGACACCACGGAAGCCGAAAGATACCAGGACTTCCCTTACAGAACCTCCTTCAAGCTCTCACAAACCACACACCCCTCGCCATGCTTCCATTCGTACTACTCGTGCACCATCATCACGCCGATCCCTCCTCTCATTTGTGTCGGATTCGGAATCTGACACCGCCGAGTCTCGGGATGAGTTAGCGCGCAGAGTCAAATCAATATCAAGGACGGCAAGGATCCGCCCTTCAACAAAGAGGATTTGGCGAGCGAGTGCCCTAACCAGAGAAATTCAACGGACACCCAGTAGAAAGCGTTTCCATGAGATGCCCAGTCCTATCAACGCTGTAAGGACACCGGGGGATACATTACGAACCTGTGGTATAGATGGTTATCAGTGTGGCCGAGACTTTTGCTTCACTTGTATATGAATAGCCGTTCTGATCTCAGAGTAATTTTGGTAGAGAGCACAATAGAAAAGAAAGCCTTGTGGGAATCAATGTACAACAAGCAAACATAGCGCTGTGATTTTATTTGATGCTTAACGCTACTCGAGAAAACTGACCCAAAAGCATGAAAACCTCCAGCTACGAACTAAAACAAAAAGTTTAGGAGTGTTGGTGATTAGATTAGCCCTCGATCTCAATGTGCTATAAACCCCCAGAACCTGGAACGCCGAAACCACATTGTCTCATTCCACATCACCCCTGTAACAACGTCTGAGATGATGCGGCATGTCGTGCAAGCTTCTCCTCACCGCACCGAACGGATCGAATCATACGTCATGCTAAGGCTGTAGGATGTTTTCATACAGCCCCATTCTCATGAAATCCATCTCACAGGGCCACTCAGTCGGCGCGCTTTCACGGCGAAAAGGATCGAGGCGGATCCAGCGAAAATATTCTCTTCCCAATATGGGTGTATCCTATCAGGGATGGAAGACCGACAAAGGTAAGCAGTAACCGCCGGTCCAGGGTATCATGGTTAAGGGTTGCCACGAGATGGATCGCCAGAGATGATGAGTGTTGGAGAGCTACGACTCCAAGCACTCTCAAGACTTGGTAGCAGCGCCATTAGCAGCTGCAAGGTGTTGCTTGAAAACCTCGGGATCACGGACGGGGTTGAAGTAGGGGTGCGCTTGCGCCTCCTTGGCGGTCAAACGCTCCTATACAAATATTAGATCAAATAGGGGATGTCGGAGCTATAAACAAACCTGGTGGTCGTATCGCAGTAGCTTGTCAAGGAAATCGATAGCCTCATTAGAAACAAATCGCTGATTCTCCGAGGTGACGAAGCTATGCCAGGGCTTCTTCTGGAATCGTCCGAGAATGTCGTCGTATTGCGCATCCAGTTCGATTTCGTACTTATCAATGTAGTCAAACAGATCATCAGTGCCAAGAACCTTTGCAATCTTCACAAGCTGGTCCGAGTTACTGTTCCCATGGAAGAACGGCTCCTTTCGGAAGATCATAGAAGCAAACATGGCTCCCAAGCTCCACATGTCGAGACTGTAATCGTACTCCTGGAAATCGACCAACAGTTCTGGGCCCTTGAAATAGCGAGAGGCCACACGAACGTTGTATTCGGTACCGGGGTGGTAAAATTCTGCCAGACCCCAATCGATGAGACGCAGCTGGAAACTGTCAGTAAGCTCCACGTAAGACGTGTCATGCCGGAATGACCAACCTTTCGGTTCTCATGATCGATCATAACGTTATGAGGCTTAACATCTCGATGCATAATACCCTTGCTGTGGCAGAAGTCCAAAGCCTTGAGAAGCTCAAAGATGTAGAACCGGACATCGATGTCATTGAACTTAGGATAGAGGCTTCGAAAGTCGGTATTGTTGACGTGCTCGAAAATGAGGGACGGCGTCTTACTCTGTTTGCGGTTGTGGTCAGTTACGTGTTGACAATACCGATTGAGAAAGTTGGCACCAACCTGCGCATCCCGAACAACGTCGAGCAAGGCAACAACATTAGGACCTCCGGCCAAATTCTGGAGAATCTTGATCTCGCGCTTGATCTTCTTCTTCTTCACAGGCTTTAGAACCTTGACGACGCATTTCTGGTAGTTGACGACATTGATGCCTTCAAAGACTTCGGAATACTTTCCACGGCCTGCAGACGCACAAGGGGTCAATAACTCAGCAACGAAATGGACGACGACGACTACGACGACGACATACCAATCTTTCTGACGACCTCGTAGTTTTCTAGGGCACCCCAGCCTACATGGTTATCAGCTTCGTTGTCAAGGAAGTTCTCACGTGGGGTGAGGGCATACTGATGTTAACACTGTCGTAGTCCCAGTAACTGCGGGGCATGCTCTGGTTGACATCGGCGTAGACGCGCGCCATGACGGGCAGAGATCGAGACCGTCGAAGGGAGGCGACGCTGGCGGTAGAAGAAGATGGTGTCGCGGGGGCGTCGATGACGGTCGGGGAGATAGAGATGCTGAAGATGAGAGGTTGAGGTCGAGGTACTCGTATATGTCTAATCGAGCCCAACCCGAGGTCTCTAGTCTAAGAGGCTGAAGAGGAGAGGCTGGACCTGCTTTGACTTGGTGTGCAAAATCAAGGTGGGATGGCATCTCAGGTCGGGTCCAGCCCAGCCCAGGTTTGCCCCGTTGTTTTGGCGGGCGGGCTGGTCTATGATTCGCTGTGGCGCTTATCGGCTGCTCCGCGATAGCACTGTCGAATGGGCACGAGTACCTCCAAATCAATCACAAGGCAAATAGATGGTGGCCTGTCTAGGGGAGGCAAGAAAACTTAGAACCTCTATCCTAAGTGATAAAAACATTTAGGCAACTCTAGCCTAAGCTTATGGTGCCCTTTACTGAGTTTATTTTAGTATCCTCCTCTTAAGTCTCAACTTTTCTTGCTCCTAGAGGCCTGTACAGTATCTGTATTGAATGGTCGCGCCCTGGCTGTTTCTGGCATTCACTTCTGTTTGGCTGCGGACTACTGACCTACATACAGTCTGTAATCGACTTAGAGGTTGTCGGAGAAACAGTGAAGTGCTTAGACTCTCCAAGGCCAAAGGGTTGAGTCTGCTAATAAATGTTACTTCATAAACATCTTGTCATCATCTGAACAAATATAATTATCCTTATGTACAAGGAAGCTAAGCCTAGGGTAGGTCAAGACTATGTAGACCCATCTCCTAGAGATATCCGAGAGATGTGTAGTTCGAGAATATACTTATTCTCCTTTCTTCTAAGACCCCAACAAGACGAATTCAATGTTGGTACCAAACAGATACGCATGCGTCACGAACAGGACTTGAACAAAATACATGACTTGACATCTACTGGAGTCGAAACACCTACCTCATATATTCATTGGTCGCCGAAAGACATATGACACCACTAACAAGCTGCGTTATGAAACTTGTCAAAGTGGCCTGATTCAGACCGTATGCTATACCACGATCATGGTTAGCAACATAAACAAACTGCTTGCTAGGAAGAATACGAATAAAAAGCCTCTTTTCTCAGAGAGAAGATTAATTGCTCGACATTTCAGGGCTGCAGAGATGTCAATATTAGCCAAAGCCAATACTTCGTCCACCCCCAGCCCCGATCCGACTAAGGATGACGATACAAGGGTTTTCATCATAATGAGGTTCAAACACAGTTTTAGAGAGTACCGACTTACATTTCAAAATGTCTTAGTGGGCAACGTTCGAAAGTCCAAAAGCAGTATCCCTTCTACACCCAGATAACATGCTTAGTCGTATTCCAGCGAGTCCAAGCCCTTATCCACAACGTCCCATGTCCGTTTGCGCAAGTCTGGTTTCGGTTCGGGGCGAGGGCGCTGAAGACCTTTCTTCTTCTTTCGTTTCTTATTGCTCTGGAAGGAAGCGGGTAATGAGGAAGACATGTTTTTAGTTTGCTTGGAAGTAGGGGTATCATCACTCAATTCCATGGACTCGCTCGACGGCGCTGTTTCTTTTGAGCTCAGCTGTTTCGCTCTTTCTTTCTCTTTGCGCAGAGTTTCGAGTTCTGAATGTCGAAATATCTCGATTTGCGCATCCGTCAAAGTCCTTTTCACACCATCCGGATAATAGCCCAAGTCATCGTCTTCTTCCTCCAAAGTGTCGTCGTCGACGGCGTCATCTTGAGTTTGATCCTGGGGTTGCGAGTCTATAAATTCAGATCCGAAGGCGGCGACGGCTGTGTGTGAGAAATGGGATTCGTGGAAAGTAAGAAGATCATCCTAGAAGTGTCAGTAAAGTATCAAACTGCGCATATTGGGGTAACATACGGGGGAAATGTTGGGGATTACATGCGCATTCGTTGTACTTCCATTATTTGATTGCGGCATGTCTTGGTTTTTCTTTAACGCGAGATGATTTGGGATTTGGTGAGATTGGCGGAAGACGCGTCCAGGCTGAAATTATGTCACGTGCCAATGCACCAGCATTAAGTTCGTCCAGTGTGAAAGGAGATAAATATGTCCTGGCAGCCTGGCCAGCATATTTGGCGAGCAAAGTATGTTGTGAGAAGACAGTCCAAAAATTTGATCATGGAGCCGGTTAAAGCTTCCGCCAACAACACAGAGCCCATAGATAGCTCACTGGGACTTGAGAAGCGCTAGAGCACTTTCGAAGGCTCTCACAACTTGATCATCTGCAAAGCGTCAATGTTTGGTTAAAGGATGGGACAAAAAGCACGTGGGGCTCACAATGCTGTTGTTTCCGTTCCATTTTGTCTTCAGCGAGATTCACAAAGCGTCGTCGTGTTTGCAGGCGCTTCGCTGCCCGCTCATCATCGTGCGCTGACGCTGACGCAGCCCAAATTTTGAAGTACTCCCCAGACGTTAGTTTTGTCAGTCTATGCCATTGCTCAAAGAACTCACCTTTGATAGAGCATCTGCCTCCTTGAGAATTTCCCGCTCCTGTTCATCTGCCTCCTGCAAAGTAGCCTCATAACGCGCTTCAAACTCATCCCAGTCAAACGACTCCAGAACACCAGGGGTGTCTGGCGGATCTGAATTGTTGACTTGTCGATCAACTTGAGGTTCGGGTGTCCTTCTACTAGCGTGCGGATGTTTCTGGATGGTACTCATGTTTGCTTCCTCAGGAGCAGGGACAGAAGGTTTGATATCGTCTTGATTGTGACGGTTCTCGCCGTCTTCTTGTAGTGGAAGTGCTGTATCCATGTTGGGCATTTCGCGTTGAATCGTCAGGGGTGTTGTCGGCCAAGCAACAGGGGCGTGTGTGTTAGGAACGTGCAGCACTGTCGAGTGAGCAACCTGATCAACTGTCTTGAGGTGTCAGTAAGAAGTCTTCAATCTTGTATTTCTCGGAGTGGCGATTTCTCTGCCAAAGTTGTCAGAGTTCAGTGAAGGAAAAATCAATTCCCCGTACCTAAATTGTTAAGGTACTTGTTTAAATCAAATATATCTGCTCACTAACAGTGGAAGTCTTGAAGTGGATGTTCCTGCATCATTTACTTGGTTGCCTGTGTGGCTTACGTTTATGCGCCACAGCCCTGTCACTATCATTGTTCGACTCGTGACTCCCATCTTGAACCTCAAAGCCTACAAGTCATCTGGCTTTCACATTCAATCACTTATCTCGGGCTTACAAAGATGCGCCCCGCCTTTCCTATTTTATTATCGGAAGGCTGAACGTGCTTCCCTTGGTCTTCTTAGATCAACAGATAGCGACAACTGCCTCAACGCAAGTGGCAAAGATACAAAGCCAGGATGGACTGCGATATCTGCCATCGCATTCACGACGCAGAGCGTCTCCCTTTTCTCTGCACCTTGGACGCCCGGAGCTCGCTTCTTGATGGTCGCATAAATGATGTGGAACTTCTCCTGCAAAACGAGAGTCTCCAAAATGAAATAAACGAACTACTAGATGAGACGAGCAGCCCAAACAAGTTCCACAAGGAATCACTACAGGCGCAGCAACGAACAGCTGAAGATAGAACGACACAGATTTTGGCCGCTGCCGATAAGCTCAGAAATGACATCAAAGCTGCCAGAGAAGAGATCCAGGCCCGGAAAGCTGCGCTTTCTCGTCGCAAGTCGGATATCGCAGCTGTATCTGGTGGCCTGGTTGAACGCAGAGTAAAGCAGCAAAAGGACATAGAAACGGACATTGGCAGACTTAAGTATAAGTGGTCTCGCAGCGCTGGCGATATGGCTCGTACGCGATCTTTTCTTTGTATGGAGGCAGCCCGACTGTATGGACTTGAACGTGTTAAAGAAGGCTCTACCGGCAAATATGAGTATTACCTTGGCGGAATCCCCGTTGTTGATTTGGCCACAATCAACTGTAGGCTCTCCCACGACCCTTTCAAATATATACTAACTTCTTTTACAGCATCAACGCCAGAGGTGATTTCAACATCTCTCAGCCACATTTGTCATATCCTTATGCTCGTATCACACTATCTTTCAATCCGTCTTCCTGCGGCAATTACTCTTCCCCATCGCGACTACCCGCGGCCAACTATCTTCAATCTCTCTGCCTCTTACAGATCTGGGGATCCATCGTTTCCTAGTCAGGCAGGAGTAGGGAACCCTTCTCACTTCGGAGACACGGAGTCCCAGCGTGTTTCACGTCCAAGACCTCTTTTCATTGGCAAGCCACCAGCGCTGTTGGCCAAGGAAGATCCAGCAACTTTCTCATATTTCATAGAAGGTGTGACTTTACTCGCCTACAACATCGCTTGGGCTTGCAGTACGCAAGGTGTTTCGATAGGTGATAGGACTCACTTTGAGGACATTTGTAATATGGGCCGCAATCTACACGAGCTCCTCACAAATCACCAAAATGTCGGTGGAAACCTCTATCCGTTATCATCTAACAATAAGGATCCGAGCGTATCTAAGAATAATGCCGATGCCCAAGCCAGCCGTATGGGACAATATTCCCACGGCACAACTTTCTACTACCTCGGCGGAGCTGAGGGCACCGAGTTCAGTAAGACGTTCAAGCTTCCCGGTCCGATCAAATTGGCCGACAAGCTCAAGAAGAAGCTGCTCAGTGAGGCACCTACCCCTGACTGGGAAGTTCTGGATGATGATGCATGGAAGGTTGAAGAGCTTATGGATACGAATCAACCCAATAAAGACTTGCTAGGTAGCGATAAGAATTCCCCGCGTCGGGGAACAAGTGGGTGGATGAAGGTAAAAAATAGATAATGATATTTTACCAAGCACAATAAATAAGTAATTACTTATACCTGATTTAAATACTGTAAGATAGCAAAAAGTGTGGTTCCGCCCGGGATCGAACCGGGGACCTTCTCGGTGTTAACGAGATGCCATAACCAACTAGACCACGGAACCATGTTGATTAATACTTCAGCAGAATGAGATTTTACTCAAGTTGGAGACAAGCCCACGGTCTGTGCCGGCTCTAGGGTAGTAAGGGGTATAAATTCGTAGTGTTTAAGCTATCTATGTAGCAAGTAACTATAAGATAAAAGAATGTAATTTGATAAATAAGTTACTTATTTTTTATAATTTTTTTTTTATAAAAAAAACATAATTATTTAACCCTGACTTATCATGCAGCCTAGAGAGATGTGCCATAGTCTGCTCATTATAATATACAAGATTGTACAACATCCTTCTCTTCCCGCTGGTTTATTTCCCAGATTTTCCAAACAAAGATGCAATGTAATCCCCAAATGTAGAGGTTCCCTCTGCCTGTCTCTGCCTTCTCTGCTCCGCCTGTGTATCCCAGATCTTCTGAACGCTGCCGGCAACCTCAGCCTTAGCCTGGAGATCGGCACGAAGAGCTGCCTCTTCGACCGCACGTTCCGTAGCTGGTAGCTTATCAAGCTGTTCTTTCCATTGTTGTTGAAGTTCTTCGGTGGGCATGACCGCATCTTTCTTGGCTTTTGGTAATGTTGTCTGGAAGACCGGAACGGGTAATCCTTCCGCCTTGGCCTTCTCGACTGCCTCCTCGTGCTTGATCATTCGCTGATAAAGAGAATCGGCGTGCATTTGGATATCCTCTTCAACCTCAGGCGATCTGCCCACCACTGACCCATGTCCCAACGCTCGAAGAAAACGCTAAAACAAAGTTAGAAATAAGATGTCAAGTCAAGCGAATGTAGACAACATACTGATTGCATCATATAACACCTCTCGAATCTTCGAACTTGATGCCTGCACATCTGCATTTGATCATCCCAGCTTCCGTGCTTCATGCAATTCACCCACTCCTCTTGGTATTCCGCACAGTTTTCCAATGCCGCCTTGCCAATGGCCTCTTTTCGTTCCTTGTATGCCTCCAAGACGCTCATTAGCTTCTCGTGATCGGTTGCCGTCTCTGCCTCGATCTCGGCGAGTGGTTGGTAGTTCTTCCAGAGGTGGGCATATCGACCGTCTTGATACAGGCTTGCCGAAGGTACGACCGGCTTCTGTGGTTCTGTAGCTGTCACCGCGGCATCGGAATTTTGAGGTTGCTGATTTGCTGGAGGAGGATTCGTCGGTTGGTTCGAAGGATATTTGAGGGGAGATTCTTTCTCCAGAAAGTCGCGAAGGCTTGGATCGAGTTTCGAAAGAGGGTCTGACGACTTGTCGGTACCAAGGACCGAAGATATCCAACCCATTGCAGCAAGTTTGTTTCTCTAAACTGGTGCCAATCTACGGGAAAAGGGTTGGAATTGAGTTCGAAGCTGGGCTTGAAGTTGACACTCCAAACTATAGGTAGTTTCAACTGTGATAAGTGGAGGTAAGAATTTCAGCGATGCACTGTACGCAGCACTGTATACCAACTCCATTTTTTTGTAGTTCATCAGGCAAGATTGAATTCATAGGATCCAACAATTCCAGCTGGTTCGACATCATAAAATCAAGCGCTTAATTCACATGGAAATCCCTCATATCATTTGTCATAACTACTTTCTTTATTCATGCGGAATGGCACCTCATCATCAAGCTTCAGCTGCATCTACCATGAACTGGAATCTTCACCATAGACACAACCGCATCACAAAGGTTAAACAACAGTTCCTCACGGCACTGGCATTTTTTGGTCGGCGAATAGTCAAAGGTATGAACGTAATCTTGAGATCATGACGACCCTTTTCCTAGCCATATCACGCCCGATTGAACCATCAACCCAAAACAATTGTCTTCGTGAATCCTTTTTTTATTCGCGATTGCATCTATAGCACAATCATTTGCAACGCAACATCCGGTGCCCGACCCTTCAGAAGAAACTTCCCATCTCTCCTGATGCTTATCACGCCGAAAAAAATGCCAGAAGAAAGTCCCAACTTAAAACTTAGAGAACTTCTTAACAGTCTTGCCAGTTCGGGGCAGGACACGCAGGACGTTGAAGCGGACCTTGAATCATGTTAGCAGCCATTCCTGATACCAGGTCCTTCGTTCTAAACGTACAGTCTTGCTGAGGGGTCGGCACTGGCCAACGGTGACCTGGTCACCCTCCTCAACACGGAAAGCGGGGGAGACGTGAGCGGCAACGTTCTTGTGTCGCTTCTCGTAACGAGAGTACTTGGGGATGAAATGGAGATACTCTCGTCGGATGATGATGGTGCGGTGCATCTTGGTGGAAACGACGGTACCGGTCAGGATACGGCCACGGATAGAGACGAGACCGGTGAAAGGGCACTTCTTGTCTGTAGATCCATATGTTAGTGATGCGCTCTAACGTATATTGTCTCTGCGCAAATCCCTCCCAGCACGGTCGATTGGTGTCGTTGTCCATGTGTCCATCGTTGAACAAAATTCGGTTTCGTGTGCTCATCCAAGTCCCAAAATCTCAAATGCTGTCGAACGTACCAATGTAGCTGCCCTCGATGGCGGTCTTGGGGGTTCTGAAACCCAGACCGACGTCCTTGTACCATCGTCGGCCACCCTTGCCCGGTCGGGTGCTCTTGGTCTTGGTCTTCGAGTTCTGGAAGATGTGAGGCTGCTTCTGGAAAGCACGCTCCGACTGGACGGTCAACTCGGTCGCCCTGATGCAAAGATTAGCGACTCATTCGGTTTCGACATCGTGTGTTCATTCGGTTTCGACGCTGGACTGTCACTGACATCTTGAATTATCCTTCTCGGGCAGGTACCGTAACGAGATGGCGTGTGGTTGAGCTGGGTGAGACGAGGTTGAGATTGGCTATGCTAGGCGGAAGGAGAAAATAACACCAATTTTTGCGTGCCTTCCTTAGGTAAGGATAATTAGGGCTTGTAATTTTCGCGAGGCAGGTGCCATCCACCCACGTGATTTTCACTGTGGCTGAAGCTCACGTGAGGGGGCGCGATTCATGGCTGTGATCGAAAGTGGGCCATTTGATCGATGCAGGGGCCCCACTCTCCCCCCCTAGCAGCCAAAGTAAACAAACACACGCGAGATAGACAAGTCACAGCCCACTATCATTTATCGTCGTCGCGCTTCATGTTGGGGTTAGACTTTAGACTCGACAAAACCCAACAGCTCAATTACGCATGATGGCGCCCGCCGATGCAACTTTGCCTGCTACAAGGCGCACGCGAAGATCAATCGGTGCCCATACAGATGTTAACAAGGCGTTTGAGAAAGAAAATGCGACCGTCGACGTCACAAGTTCGTTGGCCGCGAATCGCAAAAAGTCGAGGAGCAAGAGTTTGGGTCCTGGTGGCTTGGATGCTCTCATGAAAGCCAACGGAAACAGACGAGCTGTGAGACATGAATCTTGTTTACTTCATACAGTAATAACTAATAAATCCAGTCTCTTGCAGTGCCTTCAAGAGCCCCGCGCTCAATTCTCAAACAAACCATGCCGATACCTGAAATACCGCCTATGAAGCCGAGACAGCCCGATCTCATTGACTTTGGAGAACCAACAAAAGAAGTTTCGACTCCGAATAGCGCTGATAATAGCGGCTCCAAGATCGCAGTCAAGACAGAAGAAGAGCAGCAAGCTGCAGCTCGGGAACGAGAGGAGCGTGAGCGTCGCGATGCTCGTCGCAAATCTCTTGCAAACCGTCGCGTATCTTTTGCTGCCGAGGCAACTCTACACACGTTTCATGAAGTTGAATTTAACCAGGACTCGACGACATCTACCGACTCAACAAGGCGAAACTCAGCCTTCTCCAATGCTGCCGCTCAGCAAAAGGAACGCGACGAGGAAGAGAAGAAGCAGAGACGAAGTTCCGGACTCCCACCGATCAGTTTCCATAACTCCGAAGACGACACTGCGACAACGCTCTATAGTTCAGATTCCGAGCCTGCAGATGCAGTCGAAGAGGTTGCCGATGTTGAGGAGGATGGCGATGATGATAGCAGTGAATCCGACGATGGAACGATGATGACCGTTGACGATGTGACCGGAACAACAGCTGCTTCGGATCGATCGGTCGATTCCGATGGAGAGTCATCAACCCTAGATGAAGCGCTCAGGCTGGCTGCGCGAAGAGCTGGCAATCAACAACTCCAAGATGAAGAAGACGACGACCTTGACGAGGACGAAGAATATATCCCCATGTTTGGATGGGGCAAAGAGAATAAGAACAACATTGCTGCACAAGATCAAGAAAATCTACCGCCTCCAGCTCGGGCTCAGCAAGCTCAAGCAATGCGAGATACGGAGGACGCTACCGAAACCAACATGACTATGGACATGGACATGGATATGGATATGGACATGACACGCGCAGTCGGCGGTATCCTTAAGCCCCAACCCGCACGGCAGTATGATCCCGATGAGGATATGTCTATGGACGTCACTCGTGTAATAGGGGGAATCATCAAACCCCAACCTCCACAAGAACATAATCCTGATGAGGATATGTCCATGGATGTTACGCGTGCATATGGTGGTATTGTCAGCCAGCCCCAGAGACCTAGCGCTCGCAATGACGATGAAGAGGAAGAGGAAGAGGACACCCCAATGGAAGAGGCTACCATGGAGTTCACAACCGCAATTGGTGGTATCAAACGTCCAGCGCTCGAGCAGGATGAGGGGTCAGACGGCAACGAAGACATGTCGATGGAACTCACCACTGTTATAGGCGGAGTCCTGTCACAAAAGAAGCGGAAGAGCATAGCTGCTTCTCGAAGGCGTACGGTCAACTGTGCTGAAAACGAAAATGAAGATGATGATGCCCCCATGGATATGACTCTTGCAGTTGGCCAGATCCTGTCAAAACCCGGAACTGACCATCCAGAAGACAGTGAGGATGAGGATGAGGATGATGCTACAATGGGTATGGATATGACCACTGCCATTGGAGGCATTCTCAGCAAAGCGGCAGGTGGCTCACGCAATCTGGGCAAGCGGGTTATGGAAGAGGAGGCTGATAGTGCAGATAGTCCTGATGATGTACTTCAGGCCGCTATTAGCAAGAATTCAGTTGACGAACAAGCTAAACCCACAACGCCGAGCAATAAGCAGACCAAGACACCAAGCCCCAGATACTCAAGGACTCCAAGGAGTGCTCTACGAAGTATCACTGGTACTAAAATCTCGACTCCGCAAGCAAATTCTCGAAATACTCGCACACCTTCACCTGCAAAAGCAAAAACAACACCGCAGTCAACCAAGGCCAAAACACCAACATCAGCCAAACCAGCTACACCTCAACTCGATTCAGTTGTATCGGAAAAGAAGGCTACACCTCGCTCAGCTTCGCCAAAGCGACCATCTTCTGTTAGAACGACAAGGGCGAGTTCAAGGACCCCATCGCCTGTCAAGTCGACTCCCAAGCAAGGCCTTTTCCATAATAATCTTAGAAACAGCAGCCGAACTCCGACAGTCACACTTACACCCCAACGAAGCTTGTCAGGAATTGGCGCTGACCGGGCTGGACTTGGGTCGCCACAGGTCGCTGCGCTTTTCGATCGACGAGGCTCTATTGGTGATATGGCTACAAATTTCGTGCCGGGAAAGCGTGGCGTCGTGTTTGCAGACCCCAAGGAGATGACACAAGAGGTTGATCGCGAGGCACAGGAAGAAGAAGATAAAGAAAGCCGCAGAAAGATCCTTGAGAGGGAAGCTGACGGCGCCGAAGCCACACTTAACCTACGAGAAATGATTGACAGCCTAAGTCCCAAGCGTAAGCCGCTCAGGGGTCGCAAGAGTCTTCATGTAGGAAGTGCCAAAGGCCTTCTCGGCAAGCGACCCAATGAGCTTGACGACGATGAGGATGAACCAGAGGATAATGATGGTGTCAAAAGACTCAAAGGCCACCAAGGAAGTCCAGTCAAAAGCGTCAGACTTCAACAACCGCCCTCTAAAGAGGAGACGACGGGAAGATTGAATTATTCGTTCCGACAAAGCCTGCAACCAAACGCTGCTACACCGACCTTGTCTTCGCCAGAGAAGCCCGATGCAGCAACCACGCCAAGGCATCAGGGTAGATTCAAAGAGGTTGAAGACGACAGGGCTGGACACCAGGTGAATTTCGATGAAACACCGATCAGAGATGCGGAGCAGCTGGAGAACGAAGTAGAGGCAGAGGCCGACCAAGACGGAGACAGAATTCATCTTCAGGATTTCCTGAACATGACCTCTATTCGCTTCATGGAGCTGACAACAACCAAGCGTCGTCACACGCAAGCTCCCGGAACGCTTGACAACGGATTCCTTGATGACGGTGAAGAGGACCTCACTCTCGAACGTTGTGTTGTTGCTGGAGCCTGCACAGTGCCGATGCTTGAACTCTATCAGCACTCATGCCGTGAGCTGAAGAAGTATATATCAGAAGGCCGACGAATCGTGAAGGAAATTGAGACCGATACATTTGAGGAGAACCCGCCTCTGTTCAAGGAGTATATGGCGGCCACGCCGGAGATCAAGACTCTGATGGACAAGCAGTTTATGAACGTCAAGAACCACGCTCGCTTGTTAAGCAAAGCCATGTGGTATGAATGGCGAATGAAACTGCAAGAGGGATTGAAGGAAGGCCTTTTAGGAATCGACGATGGTATGGAAACCGACAAGGAGCTTCTGGATAAGCAGAAGAGTCTCCTTGATTCCGTGCTACCCGCAATTACGGCTCTTTATAAGTCACTCCTGGAAGAAAGCAATAATCTCGAGGAGATCGCCCGGGAGCTTGCTGACTGTGACCCTGCTGATCTCGAGGCTGCCCGCGACGAGCTGGGGTCTCTTAACGAGGACGTCGAATATAAGAAGAAGCGCATCGCAGAGCTAAGGGAGCAGTTCCAAGCTTCGGAAGTTGAAGTCGAGGACTTGATCACCCAGAAGCAGAATTGTATTGATGAAATCGCAGAGTCTGAGAAGATACGAGAGGAATGCCGTGGCTGGACGAGCACAGAGGTCAACAGTCTCAAAGGTAAGTCTTGATGAATCTATTATAAGGTAGTAACTAACACAATCTAAGCTCGAGTTGATTCCATCGAGAAGCAGTGCGGCTGGTCAGTGACTGGCATATCTGGCACTGTCCTATCGATGGCATACAGGCGTGAGATTGAGATCGTCTTTGATATCGCGGCATTCCAGGAGCATCAACCGAACTCGACAATTGATCTCTGGTATATCGCCGATAGCTGGGAACAGAACGCACTTCCCAAGACAACAGAGAAGGAGTTCTTCTTACAGAGTATTCGAGATTACGTTCGTACGCTTCCTCATAGCCGCACTGAGGTTGCCCACCTCCTAAAAAGCGTCCAAAGTGCCTGGGACAAGGCAAACCTCGTCTCGTCGCAAGTTGTCCGACTAAACGCTACTTTCCCCACGAAAGTGGAGAAGACATCCGACTCAAGTGTAGCCATCACAACATCTCTGCTGCTCGTGCCTCTTGAGACTCGTCTTGAAATCAAGCTGGATCTCCAGGGTCAAGGCAGCGCCGAAGCACTCGACGTGATGATTGCACCTGATGCTAAAGTGCTGTATGGTGAACACTTTAACGTACCCAAAGTGACTGAATTTCTAACGGCACGGATTGGCAAGGCTGTTGGGGCTGGAGAAGAGCAGTGGGTTGACGTGATGGTTGAATTGCACGGAAGACTGATTGCGAGAGGTCGCAAGGCAGGATAGTGCATGCAATCCAATATAATGAGTGACGATGGTAACGGGAATTGGTGCATATGGGAACGAAACGAATCAGTGGCGTTGTTTGGACACAGATACCTAGGTTTGCGTTTGTCTTTGTCTATAGCAGTACTTTGTGGCACTGCTCCATTGGCCAATGTTTAACAACGAAGGCTTTTGAAAATGGAATCATCTATTCATTAACCATTATCTCGTGCTTGTCCCATGAAAGATCTTTCAACGAATGGATGTGATACAATAAGGCCAAACTTAAAGACAGCATAGGTAGGTACTGCTTTGATGTTGTAATATGTTAATAAAGCCATCTCTTTATTGTCAATATCTACACTTCTCAGGCCGGATCAGTGCTCACACAGCGAGGCCAACACATCTCAGTGACTGAAAGAGATTTCACTTCTACTGTCACTGTTCGCCAGTGCTTGTTCAAGGACTGTCTTGTTGGTTGACACTGCCAACGTCTGCCTGGCCACTATCAAGGACTTGGTTCATAACAAAAGAATGCTGGGAGCAACAATGAATTCGCTAAACAACTCCGTGACTCTTGAAATTCTGCTTCTTGGAAAGGTCCCTTCACCACTAACTATATGATACGATAAATATTCACCCACGCATCATATGTCAAGTGAGTTCCATAACCCTTTTACTCACTTATATGCGCTTCCACAATCTCATTCGTACGCTCCTGATACTATACTATACTCTATACTATACTCTATACTATACGAAGTCATCATAACTCAAGGGAACTGACATTTGCAACTTCTTAGCCTTTCCCTCGGCACGAATCAACAACATGGCGCGCGCATCAGATCTTAGCTGGCTGCCCATTGAAGACAACGATGAGTGGAATTCTATTTTCACCGTAGGCGAGTCTTTCGACAACAAATACTACAACATTACCTTCGCTGCCATCTCCGTTCTTTACAAGATCCTCAAAGCGATATACATCATCCTTGTGACCATCGCAATCTTCTTCGGCCGCTGGCTTGCTAGCTTGGTCGTACTAATCCTTTTCGTCGTAAGGACTTCCATTTTGGTGCTCATCCAGACAATATTTGGAGATGGATCCGAAAACTACCAATGTGTGGTAAGATCATTCTTTTCCACCATGTGGAATATTTGGGAGTGTCTTTCAATGTCAAGCATCCCTACATCCTTTCCCATGGTCAGGTTTAGGGCTTGCCAGTCAATAGAAATTGTGAGGGAATATCTCGTTTCTATGCAAGACGAGGTTTACGAAATCACAGGCATTGACTTTCATTATCCTGACCTACCAGACGGAAACATAACCCACATCCAACCCAGCGATACTAGTGCGGAACAGTGGATGAGACAGCTGGTCCAGGAGGACAGGATCAAGAGACAAGCTCGACAAGGCGAGCAGGACCGGATTGCTGAGGCGGAAAATAGGAGAAAGCGCATGGAGAATGAAAGGATTGGCTTAGTCTGGACGGGCCTTCAATCAAGAGGACCACCAGCCCATCAACGTCTTCGAGAACGGTCTGGCTTGAGCCTGGTTGCTGCTCCCAGGCCCCGTGAGGCGACATTAGCTGGAAGCTTTAGAGCCAGCGACCCTGTATCTCCGCCTCCGGCCCGTGAGCCCGCTCCGTTACCTTCTCATGCACCGGCTCCTCCTCTTACCCCAGCTCCTCCAGTCCCTTCTCCTCTACCAGCCCCGGCTCCTGCTGATGCAAGACATATACCAAGCGGTCGGGAGATCAAAACAGCTTGGGAAGAAGGCAGATACAACAGCCTACGGCCGAGACGTACCGTGGTTAAGGACAGCAGTACACAAACGGAACCAACAGACCTTGCTAGCCATGGCACCATGACAGAGCCCATCGAGCTGCTCCCTCAACCGCACATCAGCCGTGGCGTACAGACTGACTTGGTAGACCCCGAGGTCCCAGTAGTTGTGCCAGAGCTCCCAGTCTCTGAGCCGAGTCCAGATCCAGCATCACCCGAGGACACACAGAGGTCTCTCGATAAGGGTAAAGCTCTCGATGGCCCCAAGCCAACAATCAACGCGAACTTGGTCATCATACATGAAGAAAAACCTGAAGACGAAGTAAAGGAGCCAGAATACTCTGCTGCACCCTCACCTCTTCCCGCCTTTATCTCACTTCCTGACTCGTATAAGCCTACACCTGATGCTGGATCCGAGCTCGTACAGACTCACGATACCGTCCTTGGCTCTCCCAACGCTATTGAGTCGCTTCCCCACACATCAGCTCCAGCTATTCTGAAGCCCACACGACAACGTCCGGTCCATTCAGCAACGTCTGCTCCAGAGACTTCAAGGAAAATTGGACGGGGACCCAAGTCCTCTATTCGCGGCTTAAAGCCAAAGGGGTATAACGGCATACGTCACCAATCACGAAGGGATGTTCTTATTAGGAATGGTGGACAGGCCAAAAGGTATCAAGACAGAGAGGAGAAAATGTACGAGATTTCTATGAGGTGGCTGGAAGAGCAGTCTCCTAGTTCGTCCAAGTCTCTGGAGACTCAGCAAGTCATTGATGATACTACTACCACGTCCGCTAGCGTCCCTACTTACTACACACCCATCTCACGTCACGACTCGAACCACAATATTCACAGAAGCCCCGTCGTTAGATATCCACTTACCTTCGAGCTTCCTTGGCCAAAGACTACCGAGTCCCATGCTACTCCAGGGAGTACATCTGTCTCTGATGCTTTGACTAGCGATCCCGTAGGTATAGCCTCGGGAGCCCAAGATGACCAAAGCGAAGCCTCTCTTCAGACCTTCACGCATCCCTTTCCTAGCGTCGTTCCGACCGAGAATGAATCTTTTACGGGATACCAGTCTGCTACAGTATACCCATACACTGAGAGGAACCATCAGGTTATGACTGAAGCTTGTGAAAATGTTTCTAAAGAGATATCACTGCTCAAAATCAATGAAGAAGAGGCAACTTTGCCCTCTGCCTCCACCCCCTTCCTTCCAAGCACACCGAGCCGCTATGTATCTGAGAGAGCAAATATAGGGAAGCTTTCCAGCTCTCATGGCTCTAGCCCCATTCCCCTACTCGAGGAGATAGAGGTTTCACTCGATGAGATAATCGCGGCATCTACCTTGCATGGGTACAATGAACCTGAGGAAAATATATATGACGATAGCCTCGATGGCCATGATGTTGCAGAAAACCAACAAGAAAGCCTGGACGGAGTACCAGAAGCCAACCCTCAAGACAGCGACGAAGAGATGGGGAGTTTCGAGCCTGGTGCTGCCGGGGATCCCGGCGCGAGTACAGAGGAAGAGCAGGCCCCCCTAGCATCTACAACCGATGACACTCAAATGGTTGATGTCTGGAGACCAAATGAAGAGGAAAGTAAAAGAATAGGAGATGAAGCTCAGGACCTGTTTAAAGACCTCATGGACCAAGATGACGAAGACTCTTCGGAAGACACAAAACCAGAAAGAGAGCCGTCAGTGAGCCCAATGAGAGATATTATAATCGAATACCAACAGGAAAACCTCGAAGCTCCTCCTATGCAGGATGTACAGCCGTCTGCACCACCCGACATTACCGCTGGACTTCACCTACCTATTCAACAGCCAGGGGGCCCAAGTGTCCAGGCGCAGCCTTTCATATCACCAGAGTCTCGTCCCGTAGTTCCAGTGATGTCTCCGCGGGAGGAAGCTAAGCTTGAAGACATGATTGTGGCCTCATTTGAGGAAGATGGCCCGGACACACCCACACAAGATGCTCAACCTCTCCCGTCTGCAGACCCGCTTCTCGAGGCCTTTCGTGCTAGAGTCAAGGCAGCAGAAAATGAACCGCAGACAGACAAATACTACGCGGAGGTTCCCAAGGACCTCGATCCTCCTGATCCAGTAAAGGAGGCCACCGCTGAACAGCGTGCTAACCGAAAGATTGCGAAGCCGATGTCTCGAGCACATAAGTACACTCCCGCGCCCCAACCAGCCCCCCAGTCAGTATCACAAGGGCAACCCCATATACAGTCGGAAACATTACGGCAAACACCCTCCCAGGTAAATGAAGACAGAGGAGTTGATATAGTGGAGATGGACTCTGCGGCTCGCGGTCTATTAGAACTCGCAGCTGCCACGGGTATTGTTGTCGGGAATGATACTTCAAACCAGGCAGCGTCTCCTGCAGACCAGGAGTCTAGTCACAAAGACACTAACGCCCAGGAGACTGATGTCCAGAGTACAAACAGTCAGAAAACTAATACTCATGTGACTAACATGCAGGAGTCATCCATCAGTGATCCTGAGGTCGAAAGGCCAAAGGCAACGACCCGGCCAGACGAACAATCAGGACCAAACTCACAACAACCTCAAAAAGCGTCTACGTCTATCTTGCCAGCTCAAAGCCAACCCTCACTTGTTCAATCAACGCCCACCCAAACACCGCCAGCCCAACCATCACCAGCAGCCTCAAGCACAACCGCAGCTCAGCAACATACTCCTACCACCACCAATAACTCACCCACCGTAGCGGGCCCCAGCAATACGCAACAACAACAACAACAACAACAACAACAACCAAGTATTTGCCCCGTGATGCATGGCGGATTGCTACTTCCAGGGGGTAACCCACCACTTTTTAACCCATCAGCTACAGCTACATCAGCACCCAAGAAATCTGACCCCGACCCCGAAAAGGCAGCGGAATTCCACAAGAAAAAGCAGGCACAGCTAAAGAAGCAAAGATCGAAGAAGCCAGCCAATGTCTTCATCCAGCCGAAACGGCCTGTTGCAGTTCCATCGACATCTAACACACCTCAGTTGAAACCAAACTCTTCCACCCAAGGACGATCGCCATTACTGACGGCCATTGATGAAGGCGATGAAAATACGAAGGCTGACCTAGACTTGAGGTTTGGTACTCCAGGGTCTAATAAAAAGAAACAAGGCTTACAAATTATCGACATCAAGGACATCCCGGATCATCAGAAATTTCGGATACAGAAAGATGATGCCGGACGTAAAAATGAGTATGATGAGGATTATGATGATTATGAAGAAGAAGATTAACAATAACAAAAAAAAAGGGCGAGGGCGAAGGCGAAGACGAAGGAGAACAGAGGCAGAGATAGAAAGTAGACAAGACACCATAAGACGTACACCAATCAAAAGTTTGCTTGTTAAAGAGTCCTCGGGCATAAATAGAAGTGTGTGATTGTCATTCGGATCCATACGAAATACTACCTTACAATGAACTTGTTCTACTTAGCTAGTATTAACAAGCTGGTATTGTTAGGTTCTTTAGAAACATGGCAGACCCAATACTATGACTCGCTAGAGACATCAGGCTTTCCCTCTCAAGCTTGAAAGTAGGGACATCTGAAAGAAGCACCAGAACCAGGATTGATATTGACCACCAAATTGCTCAGGTATAAGGATCGCAGTCTAGGACTTTGATGCCATGATCTTCGTACTATGAGCCTTCGGGCGTAGGTGGATACACATTGTGCGGATGACGGATCCTCAAAAAGGGTTGGTCGGTCAGACTGACATGAAGAATCAGTCCCAGATCTCTGGTTTAGGTTACTATTAGACATAAAGCCTATATCACGAAGGACTCGATGTATGAATGTAGTTTATTGCTCCACTGGGCCAACTATCCAGACAGGAGTTGAAATCACGATAACAATGCTACCCAAACTCCATCCCGAGCAGTCTATTCTACTCAGGACACTCTACGTGAGGCTGTATGCTTAGCAGCATCCCTCATCGCAGGCGCAGAGACCACAGCAGATCTCACAGCCAGCCTCCTCACCACCACGCATGGTCATATCAGGCTGAGGCTCAGCGCTCTTCATATGTGTTAGTATGTGAAGCATGGAGCCTTGCGCACGACACAACTTACAGGCTGCTGTGTGACGATGTCTCCGTTATCAGAGGTCATGGGGGCTTGCTGAGTGGGTTCCATGGCGGCGGGCATCTTGGATGACTGAGGGAGATTGAGTGATGGATCTGGGCAAGAAGAGGAGAGGAAAGGCAGTGGACGGTGAAGTAGAGTTGCTTGTTTAGTGCTGTGTATTGTATTGTGGCAAGTCTGCAATCCCACAGCTAGGAACGAGCTCTTAAGTACCTTCAGCCAACTGAGAGGCCTCTCTCTTCACTGAAACTCAGCCACTCCGTTCCAGCAGCTCCTGTCTTTGTCTACATTCTTGATTGGCCTCACCGTATGATTCCTGTTAATTCAGCTTTGACCAGAGACTTCTGTGACGTACGCTTGAGATGCCGAGTAGCCGTCCAGGACTGAGAGATTGTCTGCGGGAGCAGCCGTGGGGAGAGTGTTCTGGCCAGGGTCCATACTATTAAGGGTGCTTTGTATAAGGCGTACGGCAAACCTACGCCGAGTATGGTTTCGTCCAGGCACGTAATTCGCCAATGATAGGGCCCAAAGCCGTCAGCAAGCCATTAACCGGCACGGTCACTGCCGAAAGATGCGGTGCCGAACTTCCGGAACGCCCGCATTCCACATTTATGCAAGCCTCAAAAAGCTTGAATAGGCAATGCGACAAACAGGGATAATAAGAGAGACGCAGACAACACCACGCAAGTCATAAGCCACCGAGGGCCCGAGACGGAGGACGACAGATAAGAATAGGTACATGGATGGATTATTCTATCTTCAGGCCACTACACTAATAAACAAGGTGTGATAGCTAAAATAAAATGTAAAGGGTGAAACGAATAACCAAAACCACAAGCTTAAGGTATTGGTTTCAGAGAGCCCGTCCGAATTTACTATTGGAGCCGCTAGTAATGTAGAAGCAGATTAAAGGCTGCAACACATCAATTGTCAGATTGAAAAGCGTTCCGTGTGACCCCCCCTAGAGTCAATAGTCAATAGCCAAATCAATGTCAAGGTATCCTTGGGTTAGCATAAACGAAGCGGTTTATAGTGTAGCAATCACGGATGCCACTTCACAAAAGGCAACTCGAGAGAGGCATAAGACAGGCAACAAATCGATTCTTCTCGACTCTTTGTTCCCCCACCAACTCATTCCAATGTCATTTCCAGACCTGAGTGCCTTACTTTTGTCCTTTATTTGTTTATTTTGTTTAGTACTTTGAGAGCTTGGCAGCCTTGAAGCGGCTGACTGGCTCCCGTCCACCATCTTGCTCCTCTAAAGGTTGGATCGGAGATTCATCTTCCTTGAGAAACCCACCTTCTCGTTGGATGAACTTCTTTCGAAGCTTGTGGTGCTCATCAGCGACCTCTTGATATATCAACTCATCATCGAATTCATCCGGTGGGTGAGGAGCAGCGCGTGTGGATTCGCGCTCAACTAATGTGTCAGCGAGTGTTGTTCCTTCAGGACCCGTGGGTGCCACAGGCCTGTCTAAATCTAGGAACTTGGCGGGGACATCAAGAGGGCCCGGTGGAACAGTATCTCTAGCCTTCTTGAATCTCGATGGTTTGCGCGTCGACTTGATTTCAGATGTATCGGGAGCCTTGGCAGTGCTGGAGCGCTCAACAATCTTGTCGCTCAATGGTTCCACAATCGCTTCCTTCTCCTTCACAGGGGCTTCTCTCACTGGAAGGACAGTTGGCTCTTTCTCCGGTGCGATATCCAGATTGGAAGCAAAGCGAACGCCCTTCTTGCCGTTGGGCTGTTCTGGTTGCTTCTCTTTGATATTTGACTTGGCGGGCGCAGGTTTCGAGGCTGAGGATGATGGTATTGTTGTCGCTGAGGCTGGCTTGACTACGATACGGCCAATGCCTTCTTCATCATCCGAACTTGCATCACCATCCCTATCTTCTGGCTGCTCGGTGAAGCGAGATTTGATGCCCAGTTTCTTCTCCAACTCCAGCATTCTTAGACGGTAATCATCTGTCACAACGCGGCCAGTATACCGACCGTATTTATCTTCCTGGTCGTCGTCATCATCCTCAAAACCTTCATCACTGTACTCATATTCGTAGTCGTCGCTGTCTCCCTCTTCGAGCTGCAGCTCGGCGACAACAGCACCAACTTCTCCTGAGTATTCGAGCATCTGCCGCCGCAACTCTGCGTCCTCCTCATCTTCATCGTCGGGGATGTACGCTTGCTCGTTGCTGATCTTCTCCTGCTCCTTGGCATGGTTCATGATCTCTTCAACACGCTTAGCATTCCGCGAGACTTGGGGCTTTGGGCCGTCTTGCATTTTAGTATCTGCAGCAAATGCCACTCCCTTAGTGGCAGATGGTGCCAGAGTCGTGGTTTCAAGATCTGTATGCTCGGAAGGACTCTCTTGGGAGTATTTGGCCTCTTTTTGTTTAGAACTCTCGGTTTTTGAGGCTGAGTTGCCATCTTCGAGATCCTCGATACCGGCTTTCTGAAGGGCATCTTGAATCTTAGGTAAGGCCGTATCAGGTTGGTTAAGCTTGTAAGAGATAACGTTGTCGTCATCGTCAAGCTGCTCGATAATTTCTGTGATAGGCAGACCGTCGTCTTCAGTAAAGTCGGGTTGACTTTCGTCAAGCTTGGTCTCAGCAGCGCTGATCTGTTTTTGCAGCGACGTGATATTCGTGGTAACGTAATCGATGCGTCGGTCAAGAATGTTCAAAATCTGTTCGCCAGATCGATGTATCCTCTCACCAAAGATCTCATCAAGTTCATGGTCTTTCAAAAGCTCTCCTTCAAATCCGGCGTGGATAGTCTTGAGCTCTGTCTCGCCATTCTTGCATACGGCTTCGACCTCTTCTTTGAGCATCTCATACTCAACATGCCAGGTCTGCCAATGCTTCAGGGCATTCTGCAGCTTGCCAAGATCATCTTCCAGCTGTCTTTGTTGCTTATCAAAGTCCGAGACCTCTGACATTTTTCTAATCCGGTGCAACTTTTATGACGCCGCGATAGAAGGAGAAAGAAGGGGAAGAAAGTTTGTGAGGCGTTGAAGTCATGATGAATGGTCCAGCCTCTCCACTAAGAAAAAAAAGTTAGGAACCAACCTTTGAAGATTGGCGGGCTAACTTCGGCTATCAATCTGACCCACAACAACATCCTCCAACTCAAGCAATGACGATCGATAAGGTAACTCACAATCTCAGCCTTAGCGTTATGCACGCCCTTCAAGTCATAAGGCTTTAATCGCGGGGTTAACCAAGATAGTAACGAGGTGAACTTCACGGTGTCTGTTATGGCATTAACAGATAATGCTATCTTTGCCTGTGAATTCCGATAGAACATCAACATGTTCAGATGCGGGCAAGCATGTAATACATCGGCCTGAATCCTTCCGACCAACCTCTTTACCTGCCAGATGCACTTCCATGTATCCAAGGAATTATAAGACGACGTATGGCGGTACCTGTCTATTGAGTTACCCCCACAAGCAGAGGTCGCCGTATAAAAGCAGAAGATCTTTCGCCGTGGGCTGACCTGCAACCTCGTTCACTATACATCGATCACCGACAGAACAGTCTTTACTAGCTACTCATCTAAGCCTATCTGCAACTGTCTCAACCATGGCAGAGAGTAATGAAAGCAAGACTCTTGAAGCCAAGTGCTATTGCGGCTCAGTCAATTACACAATCGATGTACCGGTTTCGAAACTACCTCTACTCACCCATCTCTGCCATTGCAGCCTCTGCAGGTATGGCTCTGGTGCGCCATGCATCTTCCATGCTCCGCTCCCGGATGGAGTGAAACCCAAGTTCGTAGAGCCATCCTCCAGAAGCAATATGACGAGCTACGCCATCGGGAAGAAGATCGGAACATGGAACTTCTGCTCAACGTGTGGTTGTCACATTGCCTCAACCGGGCCGCCTGAGAACGAGTTCTGGACAGTTGCTTCATCGACATTCGTGAAGGCTTCAGACTTCTTTGATGTCCGCAAGCACATCTTCAGCAATTCCACAAAGGACCGGGGGATCGCCGAAGCCCTGACACATACTGGCGGAAAGGAGTTCATGGACTGGAACCCTTCTGACGGCAGCTCCGAGGCAAAGATCATTGAATCTCATGTGGAAGTTGGGAAGGACGGGGAAGAGCGTCTTCGTGTGGAATGCGAGTGTAAAGGCGTCTCTTTCACTATTCCTCGGCCGAGCCAAGAGATCAAGGAGGACAAATTCTATTCACAATTCGTTTCTCATAGAGATGATACCAAGTGGCTTGCGACTTTTGACGCGTGTGACGATTGCCGGCTTCATAATGGGACTAACGTTGTTGGATGGGCGTTTGTTCCTTTGTCCGTATGCGAGCCCCGTATCGAAGACGATCTACTCATTGGAAGCGCCAAGACGTTCAAATCGTCGGACAATGTCGTGAGATCCTTCTGCGGCACTTGCGGTGCAACCGTTTTCTTCTCTCACGCTTATCGAAGGCCGTCTGAGAACCATCATGTTGTCGACTTGGCCACGGGTATCATCAGAGCGCCTGAAGGCGTCATGGCAGAAAAGTGGCTCACTTGGCGAGCAAGGTTGGCATGGGCTGATAGCGGAAAGAGATTCGATAGTGACTTCACTGAAGCACTGCAAGAAGGCATGAACAAGTGGGTGTTGAAGAGAGAAGGTCTTATTGAAGATTACAACATCGGTTGATGGCTCCGATACTCGGAGGTTTGCCGAAGGACAACTCATGTTAGTCTTGGGGTTGTCAGATGTTTGTTGGTGAAGTGGCAACGATTCACAATTGCATGGTTAAACTTCAACTGTCAGAATAATAGCAAATATATATTCCTCTATATCCTTGTGAATTTTATATAAACTTAGCCATGGCTACTAATCCCACCAGCGGCAATCGCCTCCCGAAGCCCGCCCTGTCACTAGGTTCTTAGCGGGATACACACCGAGTCTGGTGTGCGGCGGCATCGCTTCATGAGCCCAAATCTCTATTCAGCAAATTCTAAAAGGCTCATGTCTGATATCTCTGGCTTGTACCGGCTCTTTCGATATTAGCTACTTATGGTGCGGCCACTGAGCTCGAACACGTCGTCTATAGCAGGGCGTTGATTTCAAGAGTGGATTACCCGAGCTTTCTGCGAGTTACCACCATTACAGACAAGACAGCTTCACTTAAACATCTCAAGACGTTGCCGAATTCAATGCGTCATGTCTTTTGGCGGGCTTTTAGGCAACCTTTCAGTTTCATAGCGGCACAACGAGTCGCGGTATCCACCATGGCCTCAAAAGGACGGTCCTATAATGTACGCAACCTCTCATACTGCTTCACGGAAAGGACAAGAAGAATGGCTAGCTGACTTGTTTTAGGATGCCATCGACGCGCTAAACTCACTCCAGACACCTTTTGATGTCGTCGAGGCTCGTCGGAAAGCGGGGATAAGGCCTGATGCTGTATCTATCAAGGAAATGCAGACATATCTTCATCGCATTGGATATACTGTAAGACTCCCGAGCACAAAACATAGGCATAAGACTGATCAAATGACAGCCGCCTGATCTCAATCGCCTAAATATTGTACATGTAGCCGGCACAAAAGGCAAAGGCAGTACCTGCGCCTTTGTCGACTCTATCCTCTCTCAGTATCAGCACACAAAGGGCACACCCCGCAAGACAGGCTTTTTCACATCGCCTCATCTCATCGCTGTTCGTGAGCGCATACGCATCAACTCAACACCCATTTCAGAAGACCTATTCGCAAAGTATTTCTTCGAAGTGTGGGACCGTCTTGAATCGGCACCGAAAGATGATGCAAAGAAACTCATGGCTCCTCGGCCTATTTATGCTCGATATCTGACTTTAATGAGTTGGCATGTCTTTCTCCAAGAGGGCATAGATGTTGCTATATATGAGACGGGCATTGGTGGTGAATTTGATGCTACAAACGTTGTGGAGAAGCCTATAGCATCCGGCATCAGTACACTGGGCATTGATCATGTCTTTGCTCTCGGTGATACGGTAGCTAAGATTGCATGGCACAAGGCGGGTATCATGAAGACTGGAAGCGCGGCTTTTACAATCGAACAGGTCCCGGACGCAGAAGAAGTTCTAAGGAACAGAGCCTCGGAAAAGAACGTGGATCTGAAAGTCCTACCAGTCGACCCTCGGCTTAGCAGCGTTCAAATTCGGCCAGATGCAACTTTTCAGAAGCGCAATGCTACACTGGCTATCGCACTCGCCGAAACAGCACTGGAGAGAGTTGGCATCTCTCTACCACCTCGGTCTGATACTTTACCGAAGGAGTTTGTAGACGGGCTTGAAAAGGTTGTGTGGAGAGGTCGGTGTGAGGTCAAGAAGGAAGACAGGGTGACATGGCACGTCGATGGCGCCCATACTTCCGATAGTCTCAAGATGTCGTCTAAGTGGTTCAAGGACGAAACTTCTGGACGGTAAGTCGTTACATTACCCGTTCCTGCCTGCCCTTCGACTAATAGATTCAGCAATGGACCACGTGTCATGATCTTCAACCAACAAGGCCGCTCCGAAGCTGTCGACTTTCTCGAGTCCGTCTTTAAGGCGACCAGACGAGAAGGACAGCCAGCGTTTGACCATGTCATCTTCTGCACAAACGTCACCTATACAGCATCTGGCTACAAGCGTGACTTTGTCAACCGTCAATTCGACCCTGCTGAGATTGATAAGATGACTGTTCAGCAACGGTTTGCGGATAAGTGGATGTCCCTTGATCCCACGGCCACAGTAAAAGTCATGCCGACAATCGAGCAATCCATCAACTATGCCCGACATCTTGGAGAGGATATCCCAGAGGGAGAGACGGTGCAGGCCTTTATCACAGGAAGCTTGCATCTTGTTGGTGGTGCTTTAGGAATATTGGAAAAGGCTGATGCTCTATGATTTGATGATAATAGAACGAGCTGATTTGGTGGGCATATCAGGGGGTATTTATAATAGACCTTCAGGCTCCAACGCTCGCAAAACACCCCCTGCAAGATACATGCTCCCTGTTGCCAAAACCTTCTGACGAGATCGAGACCCCGCGACTTTTCTGACCTCAGTTACAGCGTCCTGGATATTATCAAATGTGTTGACTTCACAATTAGCTGCTCTCACAGCCATCATCTTTGCAACACGTGTCTGCACCCTCAGATCTCTGGCTTCTCCATCCGTTGAAGGTCCATCCTGATCATTCCTTGTAAAGAGCGCATGGCTGAATATGTTTTCTCTCCCTGTGACTTCTTGAACAGTGTCAAGCAATATTGCCAGCAGCTGTGTTGCATCTCTCTCCTGCTGGTTGAAAACCAGAACGGCGGATTCGTCCTTTCCAACATTCGACGCGAACCATTTTGCGACCTCATACATGCTATCCTTTGTGTGCGCACCGTCCAGGTACCAGCCAATGTGGCCCTGCTGAATGATCTCACAGCGCCCTCTGATACTTGCCTCCTTGAGCCCTGTAAACATCTTCTCTGGAAGGTCAAGAAAAGCAGTCTCGGGATCGACACTCATACCTAGATGTTGTCGTACAGCGAGAACAGCAAGAGCTTGGTTATACTTTTGAAAATCACCTTGTAGTCTCCCAGCCACGCCTCCCCACCGTTCGACACTGGCGCCATCCAACTCGATGAGCTCAGCACCCTTTTCTGCTGCTCGCTGTCGAAGTACTTGCCTCACGCCAGGCTTCTCATCCATTCGTCGGACAAAACCACACACACCTGGCTTGAGAATGCCGGCTTTGTGCCATGAGATCTTCTCAACCGTGTCGCCTAGCATCGCGACATGATCTATACCCAGCTGCGTGATGACCGCGGCAGAAACAGCCTCGGGGGGTACCACATTTGTAGCGTCATACTCTCCACCGATACCGCATTCAAGAATAACGCTATCGACCTTTTCTCTCAGGAAGATATGCCAAGAAAGGAGTGTCATAAAGCGGAAGAAGAATGGCTTTGAGCCAGGTCCTTCGGACTCTGTGAGGCTTTTGCCATCCTTCTTAGCAGCTTCAGACAACCTTTCCCAGAGCTCAAAGAAAGCCTCAGCGAAGAGTTTCTGCGAAACCTGCTCTCCTTGAATGGCAATGCGCTCGCGCGGACTCACGAGATGTGGGCTCGTATAAGTCCCAACAGTCTCGTACTGCCGTAGCATACCCGTCGCAAATGCGCTTACAGAGCCTTTGCCTTTGGTGCCAGCTATGTGAATGTGTCTCAGACGTGCAAGATCCTTTGGCTCATATCCAGCACGTCGGAGCCATTCGCGCATCTCAGGAATAGCTAAAGCATTGAGGTCCTTTGGTGGTACAGATGAGGCATTTGGGGCGACTGATTTGTCAAAAAGATTCGTAGCTTGGCGATTTGAGTAAAGTGTCGAAAGTTGACGGAGAGCTTCATTGTAATCGCGGGACACGGTACCAAAGCCCCTACGTGTCGGCATTGTGTATATTAATTGATTTCTCCGCCGGGAACTGAGTTTTTCATGCAGTAGGTAGTTTAAGCAAGTCTTGTCAGGTCTGGCTGAGACATGAGTGCACGAATACAGGTCTTGGAAGAATCGATGCCCAAGTTGAATGCGAAGGTGAAGAAATGGGGTCGGATAGGTTATTAGGTCGTTATGTGTACTGAAGTGGTATTTCTACACCAGCCTTTTGTCCCAGTTGACATAACCCAGTTACTAGCATTGACCAACAATTCATATACAACAAAAACCAACAATTTGATGTTACCGTGACACGTCAACGACCAAGTATTCTTCGCTGTCAACAATGTCAAATTCAACCTCTACAATTTTGACGTTCTACTGAATATTAATCAGTTGCTCAGTTTGTGGTGTTGTATCAATCAAGAGATGATGAGGAATCATGCAGCAAGACATTTAATATCGGCAATAATAAATAGTCAAAAGATGGTAACCACGCCCTCATCGTCTATTGCTATCTAATACACGGCTATCCAGCCTCTCTCTAGACATGACGGCGCCTGGGTCCAATTATACACAACAAATGAGACATCCCTTTTTTGTTTAATCCACACGGAGACTCTGAAGACGGGCTTCTGTGGCAATCACCTATAATCATGTTAGCAAAGCAAGAACAAACATATGGAAAACGATAAAACTCACGTCGAGAGCCTGCTGAACCTCCAATACCTTGCGAACCTCACCGAGCCAATCCTTACTCAAGGTCTTGGCCCATCCATCCAAGCCGTTAATTTCTCGCGCCGCAGAATCCAGATCACCCTCCTCAAGGTATGTTTGGGTTCGGGTAAGAATGCTCTCAACATCGTTACCGTCCGCAAGACCTTGCTTCTTGAACATAACGTGGCTAAGAACCCAGCTGGAAGCGTGGCTTGCAACACCGGCCTCATCGGGCAACAATGAAGCCTTTCGGACCTCGTTGGCGACACGACGGAAACGGTCGATCAGCTGAGAAGTAGTAGAGATACCGCGTTGGTAAGCGGATGGGTTAACGGACGCGATGGCGGCATTGACAACAGGATCCTCGGAAGCGATTTCTCGGAGAGCAACGAGCTCGCGAATAAAAGGGCGAGGGTGGTGGTCATCCTCCAAGCTAGCTCGGACAGCCTCAACGGCGACATGCAGCTGCTGAGTCTTGAGGTTGGTGTCAATGACATCATTCCAGCCTGTGGTAAGCTTCTCCAGGTCTGATACGGCAGACGACAGAGCGTTCAGCTTGCCGAGTCGGTTCTCACGCTCCTGCTCAACTTGCTTCTCAACATCCTTGGTAAATTCCTTCTTAAGGGCCAGAGCCTGTTGCGCGAGCTGGTTCTGGAGTTTCTCCTCGTTGAGTTTCTTCTCACGCTCAAGAAGCACATTAACTCGGTCCTCATAGTTTTCTCGGACCTTCTTCATCTCCTGCTCAAAGTCTTGTCGCCATTGGTTCTCCTGGCTGATCATGGTGTTCTCAACGCGATCAATTAGATCTGTAGCAGCCTTGTCGAATTCCTCAATCTTCTCTCTGACTTGCTGGGCAGCCTTCTTCTCGAACTCGCCCTTCATGGCCTTGAGCTTACCTCCAACCTTGGCGATCTCATCCTTAGCCTTGCTAACAGAGGTGCCGTACTTGCCATGAGCATTGTCGGCGTTGATGACTAGGATAAGGTCATTCACCATGTGGACGAGGTCTTGAACAACAGGCTCCCTTGCATCCTCGAGCGATAGAAGGTCAATTGGTTTCAGAGGAGGGAACTTGGAAGGCTCATTAACTTCTGGTGCTTTGAAACCAGAGTCAGACCTGCGGGTAGGAGCAGGCTCCTCGACCGCCTTCGCAACAGGCTTGGCCTCGACTGGCGCCTTGGCCTTGGCCTTGGGCTTAACAGCCTCCTCGACCTTCTTAGCAGCGGCAGAAACGGGGCCAGCACTTGAGTGACGTCCGGCTTGGCCTGCATCGGCTACTCTCCAGGAAGCGCCACTTTGGGCAGGAACTCGAACAGCATCCTCAGTGGCTTGCGTCTTTGATCGGCCGGTAATGTTAGGAAATCGTTTCTTGTAGTCCATCTCCTCGAGGTAAAGAACAGCCTGCTCGCCAAAGGGGACGTATTCGGTAAAGAAATCGTGGAAGTTGTCGCTCACGCGAGAGTACCAGACACCTCCAGCGAAACCAACGACACCAAGAACAAGCAGGGTGAAGACAAAGTTCTTGAGCCTTCTAAAGAAGCCCTTCTTCTTGATAGGCGCAGGCGCAGGAGGAGGGGGAGGAGGTGTCAAAGGGACGTCTGTGGTAGCGGCCTTGGTCTCGCCAACATCGTCAATGGTGGTCTCGTGGATTCTCTCGGACGTAACCGTTTGGGAAGCTGGCAAAACAGGTTGCTTGGTAGGATCGAGCTCGGGCTTCTTTTCAACGGAGTAGAAACGCTGGAATCATCGTCATGGTTAGTTTATTTCTCTTGGAGGCAACTAACATGAGCTGTGACGTTGTAAAGAAAGCTTACCTGACCAGCAAGGCCGGCACGCCGTGTAGCCGCAATGGGCCATTGGCGGGCAGCAGCGGCCACAACGGGCCTGCCGCCAAATGCCCTCACAGACTGAAGCGAAGTTCGCAACATGAGGGATTGCAATGGCGAACAGGGCGCAGTTCGCGATGCAGTTGATTTTCGGTTAGATGGAGTTGAGAGCAGCTTCTAAAACGCTCAGGGTAAAAGTTCGGCAAAAGCCCAGCTCCCGGTTTTTGTATGGAGCTAAATGTTAAGCAAGCGGCAGGAACCGGGTGACGCAACTGCCTCATCTACAGCCGATGAAACAAAAACATTCATCCCTACTTTAAAACATGTTTTCATTAGTTGTGTTGGCATATGCAGTACCGTCACATCACAAACACTCGTTCAATTGATGAGTTCTTAGTTGGATCTGACTCCAAGACATGTCTGCCTCCCCAGACATCCTCACGAACTCTGTTTGGGAGCAAAGAGACATGAGACTTGGAATGAGGTGCCCAAATAACTACCCAGACTACCAGGTAGGTAGCTATAAAGAGTTTCTTATGGCAGTGCAATAGATATCTACCTAAGCATTTTTGTCAATCATTAGGATTTATAGGTAGTTTTAAGTTTCATTCTGGCCTCATCCAGACTCACAACGTGAATATGTCAATTCGCTCTACAAATATTCCTTGCTTGATCACATGCAGCACAAGATTTTAACAACATGGTCCCATAATTCATCTAATAGCAGCCATCTATTCAGAAGCTGTGAAGAAAAAGAAACTATAGAGCGGCTCGTCCATACTCTCCTGTCTGTCCATCTCATGAGCCACCGCTGGGAAATAAGAAAACCTTCACACATTTAAGTCGCCTATGATCGAGGTGTGTAGTTTTCATACCCCCCTAGCCACTCCGTATTCTCTGGCATGCTGAAGTGCCAGGCTACGGCACCGTCGAGCATCCAGGCCACTCAAACTGCCAAGCAACAAAATTCAAGTTCGGTATTAAAAAAGTATGGACTGAACTGATCCCTCCAAAACCAAGGACTCCGATAAATTATATGACGCGCCCCAGCTCATGCTTTACCTCAGAGTCCGTAATCTCGGACAACTCGTCGTGCTGGATCCACGCTGAGGCCTCTGTGATATGTGCGTGGACGTAAGGAAAAGTGGACTCTAAACCTGATGCTTCAACCTCAATACCTGCTTAGCAGCTGCAAGGGCCGCTGACGTTGGTGTTGGAGTTCTCGGGAGCCAGGCTGACACCTGGTCGTTGGCCCGGTCGAGCATGTCGTGGACCAGCTTGGTCCAGGGGCAGCTTCTTAGCTATGGCTGTGAAAAGAGTTTGGACGTTCTCGGCAGTCTTGGCAGAGGTCTCGAAGAAGAGGAGGCCAGCCTCACGAGCATAAGCCTCGGCATCGGCGGTGGAAATGGCTCGTTTGTCGGGTTGCTCAGTAACCAAATCCAGTTTGTTTCCTGCGAGGGCAATGACAATGTTCTCATTCGCCTGGCGTTGGAGCTCCTTGACCCAAGCCTTTGCCTTGTCTAGTGATGCCTGGAGGAATATTAACATGGCCCTACGGTGGGTGTGAATCGGTGAACGTACAGATTGAGTGATATCGTAAACGACAACGGCGCAGTTTGCATTTCGGTAGTACATGGGAGCGAGAGACTTGTAGCGTTCCTGGCCGGCGGTATCCCAAATCTCGAACTTGACAGTAGTGTTCTCATCGAGAGAGATGGTCTGGGTCAAGAAGGCAGCACCGATGGTAGACTCGCGATAGGAATCGAATTGGTCCTAGGATGTCTTGGTAAGTTGCTGTCTCATACAATGACGTGGGCGCCAGTAGTCCATACCTTGACAAATCGCAAGACTATTGAACTCTGAGGTGGAAAAATTAGTAAACTATCATATCAGAGACTGTCGTTGTGATATACCTTTCCGACAGCGGACTCGCCTATGTCACAAGTTAGCAAACATGCCATGAAACCGAGACTGGCAGGCAAGGAATGCCGACACCATGTAACCTACCTAAAAGAACCAGCTTAAACTGAGCGAACCGAGTGTTAGTGCCGCGGGCGCCAGCGGGAGGTTGTCGGGAGGCCATGATGAGAGATGGGAATGTGGTTTCGAGATGGAGAGATATGGAGAGCGTCTATCAAGAGTGATAGTGGCAGCAGTAGTGGCGGTATGACCTGAACGTTGAGGGATCGGACGTGTCCTAGAACAACGGCGTGGAGAGACGCTCGGATCGGAAATCGTATCGGGGTGATTGCGCGACGGAAGCGAATCGAGGGAAAAGGGAAATTTAGGGCGAGAAGGTAGTCGACGATAGTGAGATGCAAGACAAAAGTCGAGGCTGAAGGTGAGAGGCGAGTCTTAAGATGGGGCTTCGCTTCTTTGATTAAGACGGGACAGACGTGGATGGGACTTGGGGAGGTAAAGTGACTGCCTTGGTTCTTTAGTCCTGAGCCGTGAGTGGCTCAAATGGCACGAGGCACACGTCAGGCAGGGCCTGTTTTGGTGAGGGACACCCACTGTGTCACTGTAGTAGGCGGGAAGACGGGGTCTCGGAGAGGTACACTTGCGCAATGCTCACACGGTAGCTGTACTGATCCAGAGACCCTGATTTCAGCGGACGGCATGTACCTCTACATCCCACGAGCCTCATCCCATGGCTCTGGGCTTGTGACGTGCGTCCCTCCTTGAGCCACAATGGTCCCCTTAAGTTCCATTCTATCCCGTCATTACGATTAACCATGTGGCTGTGCTATAGCTTCGCTGCGCTGGCCTCATCAACTCGTCTGCCAATCATCCCAATACCATACCAACTCAGCCCATCCCTTCACGTCGTGTCCCTTTTTTTCTTATTTCACTAGGTATCTCTTGCAGTCCAGGGGCGAACAAGTCGCCAGTTGGCCACTCTTAATTTTTGGGCCTTACTATAACCTTCAACCTTTTTTTATCTCGCTTTCCTAATCTTTATAGCTTCAGCTATGGCACAACTCAACACCCCCAAATTGCCTTATCGCGACATTAATGTCAAGATCGCCAACGACTCTTATACTTTCACTTCGCCTTCGTCTCCCGATGCACCCGCCCTGGTAATCGATCGTCCCACTGGTGATGTCCGCTTGAGTGAAGGCAGCGCCGCATCAGCCAAGAGAACAACTCGCGTCTCGAGTATCGCTGGTATACTGGGAATTATTCAGCTTCGCCTTGGTTCGTCTCTGCCGCGCCAAATCTTGGGCTGATGTCCTCTGGTTTTGGCTTGTGCATTTCACTGACCATGTTAAGACAAGTATGTCATCTTCATCACGAAAGCCCAGCCTGTCGGCCGCCTCAAAGGCCACATG
Source organism: Fusarium miscanthi (assembly GCA_014898875.1). Lineage (NCBI taxonomy): Eukaryota > Fungi > Ascomycota > Sordariomycetes > Hypocreales > Nectriaceae > Fusarium > Fusarium miscanthi. The sequence goes on from JAAVUA010000030.1 coordinate 45,149, forward strand.
GTGTATAAGGTCGCTGCCACGGAGATCCTGCCCATGCGCGAGCGCTTGATTCACGACCCCGACGAAGACATCTTCATTCAGCTTCTTAAGAACTTTTTGGCTTCAGGGCCTATGTACTTTTCTTATTCCATCGATCTGACCAACACCTTCCAACGTCAGGCCCAGGCCGACACTTCCAAGCCCCTGTGGATGCAGGCCGACGATCGGTTCTTCTTCAACAAGTATCTCCAGGGCGATTTAATCGACTTCCGCACCCGAGGCGCTCGATCACAGCCTGGCACACAACCCGGCGTTGACCCCTATATCCTACCATGCATATTCGGCATGCTTGAGATCAAGCCTACCACATTCAAGAGCAACCCCTTGACTCTGGTTCTCATTACTCGCCGATCCCGCCACCGTGGCGGTACCAGGTACTTTACTCGAGGTGTAGATGATGAAGGACACGTCGCCAACTACAATGAGACGGAACAAATCATCATCCTCAACGACAGCAGCAGCGGGTTAGGTGGATACGCAGGCAGTTCGGACATGCAGAGCGGCAAGTTTGGCGCTGGCGCGGGTCAAGAGATGCAGATATTCTCTTATGTTCAGACCCGTGGTAGCGTTCCTACGTTTTGGGCTGAAATCAACAGCTTGCGATATGTTCCTAAGCTTCAAATCCGTGGCGTCGATGCAGCTTTCTCCGCTGCTCAGAAACACTTCGACGAGCAAATTCGCTTATATGGTGACAACTATCTCATCAACTTGGTCAACCAGAAGGGTCGCGAGCAGCGGGTCAAGCAATCGTACGAGCAGATGGTGGAGAAGCTCGTTTCTTCTCCTAAGGAGCGACAAGAAGCAGACCTGCTCACTGAGGAGAAGTTCACCACAATTCAGCCGGAGGGCAAACGCCAAGAGTTTGACCGGCTACACTATGTCTACTTTGACTACCACAGCGAGACAAAGGGTATGAAGATGCACAAGGCTTACGCTCTTATTGAGAAGTTGGCCGATGCATTGGAGAAGCAGGGCTACTTCCGTGCCGTTGATACCCCATCCAGCGTTGACGGTAGCCTCGACGCCCGTAGCTACCAGACGAGTGTCATGCGTACAAACTGCATGGACTGCCTCGACCGAACGAACGTTGTCCAGAGCATGTTCGCTCGGCATAAGCTTGACCGCATCTTTGAGGATGTTGGCTTCATGCCCCGCGGCTCTTCATTCCGTGACGAGGATCCCGCTTTTGAGGATTTGTTCCGTAACCTCTGGGCTGACAATGCTGATGTTGTCTCCAACTCATATGCTGGCACTGGTGCCATGAAGACTGATGTCACACGTACTGGTAACCGAACCAAAGTCGGTGCCCTTCAGGATGCCCGTATTGGTATCACACGTTATTTCCGTAACAACTTCCTCGATGGACCCCGACAAGATTCTTTTGATCTTTTCCTTGGAGCTTACCGGCCAGGCTCAACCAACATCGGCACTACTCTGGTCTTCACTGACCGTCGACCGGTCTTGATCCAGGCTATTCCCTATATCCTTGCCTTCAGTGTCTTCATCGTATTCATTGGCCTCTTCACCCGCCGAGACCCAGAGGCAAGCGCCCTGCCTCTTCGTATCTTCCTTTTCTTCTGGATGGCTATTGCTGCCTGGTCTTTCTACTTTGTCTGGAATCATGGCATGCTCTACGTAAGTTTCTCGCTGCATAACACTCACCTCAAACCATTCTAATTCTTTTTAGGTTAACTGGCCACGCCTCAACCCCAGGCCATTTGCTGTCGAGGGCTACAATGAGCACTTCGCCAAGGCGCGCAAGGACTCTGTCATTGGAACCTATGTGGCGAAACACGAGAGGGGGCTCAGCACAGCTCGATACCTCAATGCCGAGGAGGGCAAGAAGAGGATTGAATAGAATCAAAAAGGGGCTTGAACTTTGGTTGTAATGTGGGTGCTTTGCTTTGGTGGCGCGGGGACATAGCTTTGAAGGTTTTCTTTGTTCAAAGACTATAGAAACCCGGTTTTTCTGATTCTTTTACAGCAGCTGGGTGAATAGGGATAATCAAGACATTTGTTGTAATGATGTTGCTTGTCTATATGACTTTGTCTATGCACAGATAGTGTCTACTTTAATATAGGTCTGGATGAACCCTCAGAGTCAAATGACTCAAGGCCTTGAAACTAGGGGCTAAACAAACTATTATCATATCGAGATGCCCATTGGTTTACCTGAAGTTTCTTAAGTTCATCCCAAGATTACACAAATGCCATTACTTACTTGAGATGGGGAAGTCTTGTTTCTAGACCTCCCTATATGGTTTACAGTGTGGTGCGATGAAGAGAAGTGGACAGAGCTGCATGAGTATTATTGATCTAAGTTACAAAAATGATGACAGGAGTATTAATAAACAAAGAAAACTGTACAGCAAGTGTCGCTCATAAATCAGATATTTGCTCCAAGGCAAGATGCTCCCACCAAAAGACAAGGCGCCACGCCATGCTTCTCCCCACAGGCGGGAAAGGGGTATCAAAATCGGATAATGCTCTGGTATCCAAAAGAAAGAGAAGAGGGAATAATTTGTAAGAATAGTAAAGAAAATGGTAAGGACAAGTGAGGTGTCGAATAATGGAAACAGTGGTATCTTTTTTTGGCAGCACTCAGTCCCATGTAGAAAACTCCTGCGATATACAATCCTCCTCACGACCCCCAGTTTCAGAGGGGCTTGTCTCAACTCATAGCCAAAGGAGCCATCTGACGCCTTGCCAAATGCCCTGCCCAAGGCCCAGAAAGAGTCTGAAAATAGTGACGACAAACCAAACATACCACATAAAGCCAACAAGGACCCATTCAACAACGGACCACATTCCGCGACGGAGCCATCTGAATCTCCTGCGTCTGTTGCGCATCATCTTGTCGGTCAGATCGGTGACATGCTTGACCTTGAGGAGCTGACCCAAGGCCAAGTCTTTGCCAGTCTCGTCAGCTTGGTCCGATGCTTCGCGAGTCATGCCTGATAGTTCATCTGCGATTCGAGAGCGAACACACCAGATGCGCTCCTCTAGTTTCGGACGCGTTTGAGCAGTGAATTTATCGGCTGACGTCTGCCACTGCTCAATTGATGTTTGGATCGCCACGTCTAGGGTCTGGCGAGCTAGGCGGAAATGGTCGGAGCAAGGGACCACATCGTCAAAAGGCAGTGACTTTTTGGGTGTCAATTTCGCGATGTCAGCCCATAGTATCCCCACTGGGCCTGATTGTGGTGAGGAAATCAACTCCCGAAGGTCATTACTAGGAAGTGGTTTCTTCAGCTCCTGAGCCCGGCGAGAAATCTCCATGGCTTTGATGCCAGAGGCAAGAATAAGCGTACGGAGTCGGGCAATTTCACGCTTCGAAAGTTGGCCTTCCTGGGGAATGGCCTGGTTTGCAATGGACCACCTCCGTGCTCTGAAATTATCAGGCTCGTTGAACCGAACCATTGGAGCAGCCTCGTCAGCCTCCCTTTCTATAAGTCGAGGGCCATCCTTGATACTCCCCTGGCAAGACTCTACTTCTGACATGGCAGGCTCGATAATGGTCACCTTTTCGGCTTGTTGAGGCTTGCTAGGGCTTGAGATTTCAGAAACATCAGGCGCGGGCGGTTTGCTGGCATCAACACGAGCTTGAGGAGGTTGTGGCTTCTTTACGTCAGTTGCTGATTGACCATGCGTTTCTGCCATGGGCTGAAACTGTGGCATTGAATCCAAGAAGTGTTTGGCCCCATGTTGAGGCTCGGGCTTGTTACGCCTCGAGTTTGTTCGCGACAAAGTGAGAGAAATTCTTGACCTTCCCTTGGGCTGATCATTATCAGATTCATCAGAAGAGAGAAGATCAGTGGTTCCCTCCATGGGGATGTCCTTTTTCCACAACATATCGCCCAATCTCGAAACACCACCTCGGATTACAGTGTCAATACGAGGGCCCTTAAACATGCCTCGAAGTCCAACCTGGTCGTCGCCCCTTGGCCTAATACTACCCACGCTACGCTGGTGTTTGTGGCTCTCGAAGGTTGGCCGTGAATTAGATGGGTGTCGTTCAAGTGGCTTAGTTTCCGTCGGGGATAAAGGATCTGGGATGGAAGGTTTCCTGCTGGATGCCTCCGTCTCCAATGCCTGTTCTTCAGACTCGTCACGCGTCTTGTCCTTAAAAATTTGCTTTACTTTTGTGAATGGGTTTCTGGAGGGAGATGATGATCGACTAGACGGTGCCGACAGGTGTAGACCAGTCGGTGGTGCCGATAGACTGTATTGAGGAGCAAGTTCAGGTGACATAGGTTGCGGAGAGTCGGCGTGTTCTTTGCTGATTCTGTTGCGTTGGGACCCTCCTCCGGTATTCCTCCCCAGTTTTGGCAGTGATGGGATTTCCAAGGAAGCTCTGTTGTGAATGGGGCGGTTTTCTGAATCCTTGGGGTCCATCATATTCCACTCTCTGCTAGTGGCCAGCTGAGTTTTTGGTTTGGGTTCCGGTAAAGTCGAGTCCTCGGGCTGCATATATTCAGCCTCGGTCTCCTGGACGTGAGAGAGTCTTTGCTGTCTCATGTCTCGGGCCACCATTTCCAACATTTGCTTCTCCAGCAGTTCAGTCTCGCGACTTGATATTGTTCCACGTCGGGCCTTTCCTTCGTTTGGCATATCATCTTCACTGGCGGAATCATCCGAGGATGATCCTCGTCTCCTGAAACGACGGTGGTGCATTGAGCCAGTCTGTCGGTGGAAAGATCCCATCTCGTGGAGTTTCTGCCGTGCTCGGTCTCTGTGACTTGGTTCGAGAAGTTCAACCTCGGGCTTCGAAAGGTTGGATTCGTTCGAGTTTGCTTTTCCGTTCATTTCTTCCATGGCTTCGGTGATGAAAGGCGGTACACCTGTCCCAAGCTCATCGGTCTGTCCTGAAATTGGCCGGCTCAAGGTTTCTCCTGTTTGTGGGTATATTTTGTTGAGATTTCTATCTTCAATGAGTTGCTTGTGATGGTCCTGTTCGAGCCAGTAGGCATCTGCAATCAAGTCGCAGGCTTCGAAGAACCAGTCAACTCTCGGACGTCGAACTCTCAGTGCCGCTTTGGCAGCCGAATCCGTGGCTATCTGAGAATCGATTTCTTCAGCACCTGGAAATGGTGGCAGTATCGAACCGTCACTGGAAAGAAGCTCCCTCGATGCTCGCTCAGAAGCCTCACTGACCCAATCTTTAACAGATTCGACGTCAGCAAACCCCTGCTTCTCACCATCGATGACCATTCGTTCGCGAGCTCTGACTTTTCGATTTCGGATATACTGCAATGGGTTGTACTCTCGACCAAGTGGAATCATGAACTCTCTGCTCTCGAAGGCATGCATTTTGCCCTCTGTAGGTGATCCAGGGGGGCTTGAAGCTGAAGGTCTATCGTAGCCAGTCTTAAGTGGAGGAAGAACTTGTAGCAATCGTCTATACTGAGCCATTAACTCTAGGTGTTCTCTGGCTTTCTGCGCTCTCGCCAAAGTTGACGTCGAAAAATGGTAACGGTATGAGGCGTCGGTAGTTTCGAAAGGTGGAGGGCGTAGTGGACTACTGGATCTAACACCCGGCAGTCGTGGTGAAAGGCTTTGATTCGGAATCGGCGATACCCCCCTGACAGCCTTTCTTTGTTGCTGAAGATGTGCTCTGAGATTGCTCCCGGTCTGAGAGTCTTGTACGGGTGCCAAACGTGGAGGGTTACCGCGGCTAATGTTGCGCCGAGACGCAATTCGCCGTGACTCACTTAGGTTCAATGCCATGTTGACTATCTGGGTTGAGTCGACGTCCAGCGCAGCACCTGGCTGCGATGCGTGCGTCCTACGGCCTCGCCTTTGCGCTTCATTCCTCTTTGTTATGTGCAACTCCTCCTGAGATGTATCTGGTGACACGATGCGAGCACGAGGACCGTTGCCGGAGCTAATTCCAAGACCTAGGTCCCGTGTGCCCTTAGATAAATATGGTTCTTGAGCATCCTTCCCCTTATGTCGAGATTTACTTCGATGTGCCCGGCGTTGGCTTCCGAAGTCGTCATCTGTGGCCATGGGCTCCTGAAGCAAGAATGCACTGCTCGGTTGGGTCTTGTGTGGTCGCTTCGAACGGGCTCGATTCGGTCGACCAGCTTGAAGGCCGCTGGGAACTGCAACAGCACCACGAGACTTGTGATGGTAACGTGGAAGAGTTTCGTCATCGGAGAAAGCAAGAGGTCGTTCAGGGGATAGAGGAGCGTGGAGGAGAGCGTTCATGCTGGGTTCTCCTCTCTCGGCGGTGTCGTAACTAAACCTCGTAGGAGGCTCTGGAGTAACTGGGCCATCCCGTCTGCCATATGCACTCAGCGACGAGGCAGCACGAGGGTCGGCCATTGCGCGCTGGTATTTACATACAAGGGCAGCAGCAGGGGCAGACTCTCAGGCTCGCGCTCGAAAGAGAAGCGGGGAGTTGTCGTCAGCGTTGATGAATAAAATGATATTGCAGCATCGTTTTCTTCTTTTCAAGGGTCCTTGTCGATCTAATCCTGGTCAATATTGTTGTCCTTGGTGACGATGTCTTCTGGGGAGGAGCTAATCTTGTACCGATAATGACGGCAACAAAGGTCGAGTTCGGAGTGGATGCCCGACAGGGGGAATCCGCCTCAAGAGCTCATCGCTCTCTTCGAAGTGCACGGGAATACGTCGCAGTGATGATGCGTTGGACTAAAGATTTTCTTGCAAGTTGGTTAGGATGTTGCATTTGCGGAGCGTTAATGTTGAAAGGATTGGACATTAGACGTAGGGGTCCTTGGGTCTATAGGACGTCACGGGAGTGGATGTGACGGTACAAGACACTGAAGCCACAGGCGGCAGGGCCTCTCTGATGCGCCAGTTTTACGCCTTTCCCACCTATCCTAGGCACAAGCGTGGCGGGGAGTGACGCACGCGTGTCTTGATGTGGCACCTCATCTTGTGTTGGAGTACAAGGTTTGAGGGGAAGCTTACACCTTATGCCAAGTACCGGGTGTCTCAGGCCCGAACTGCCGATACTCGTCACATGAAAATATTTAACTCATTCGAAGCCAAGGTCTAAGTCAGGTTGCGGGAGCTGCTGAACACCTCCTAATGGCGGGGGTTTCAGGGGCAGTCCAAGTTCATAAATACCTAGAGTCATGCGCTTGAAATCTGACTCAACTATCGAATCGACCAGATCCTTCAGCTCTTTCTCATACATTTCTTATACATATCTTATAGTGGCTATTTTGTCTAATTGATACAGATACTGTTCAAAACTAGAATCAGCAGTAACATCAGTAACATCCTCATAGTTTACATAAATACTATACACTTGTCGTGACAAAGAGGGGTACACATCATCAAGCGTGCCCGTCCTTCTCTTGCATCTGCTCTATGCACCGATAACTTCTTCACATCTGCTACATAGCGCGTCTTCCTTTGGCGCCATGTATCGCCAGCATCTGGAGCATTTTTCCTGCTTCGGGGGAAGCACATGCACATTGACCTTGGCGTCTTGGATCTCGAATTCCTTTTGGAAAGCCCAAGCGGGATTTTCAGGGAGGGGTTTGTTGACTTGCACCGAAGATACGACAAATATGTCGTGGAGCTCATCCATGTAACGTCCAAGAACAGCCGCCGCTTTTCCATCCTCGACTTCCAGGTAGACTGCGCTCTGGAGAGAGCTGCCAAGCGCCTTAGCAGTTCGTGCATCCTCCAATGTTGCCTTAACAGCGCCGTGAACTTCTGTGATGATGGACTGATCCTTACGCACCACATCTTGAGGGAGCGTCAAACGCATAGGATCAACGAGAGGGTCATCATAGAGCTGGCGAGCTGGGCTTATCAAGGAACTGATCGATGTTAGCAAATCGTAAACATGAGCGAGCACAGGATGATGACTCACGTGTCTTCAGTCATCCATTCTGGCCGGAATGACCAAGCCTCTTCAACAAGCATGGGAGTTATCGGTGCCAGCATGCGCAAGAATCCGATGAGAATGGGCTCCAAAACACCGCCGCCATCACCACAGTAGAGTCGGTCCTTCAGGGCCTCCAAGTAGAACGCGGACAAATCAGTTGCGACCCAGCGGTTAATTGTACTGACCGCTCTGTAAAATTCAAAGTCGTTGTATGACTGCATGACCTCTGACATGGTATCGGAAAGTTGAACAAGTGCCATTTGGTCTAACTTGGTCAATGGACTCTGACGAGCCTCTGGATAAATTGACCCGAGAAGCATCTTGATGATGGTTCGATATTTAATCAGCGAAGCATTAACAGGTCTAAGAATATTTGGTCCTATAAGAACATCTGATGTGAAATCGGCGCTTGCTGCCCATAGTCGAATGGCATCTGGGCCGAGGGGGTCAAGTTTTAGCCTGCTACCTTTGGAGTAAGCCTGTGAAAGAAGCCCTTTGATGACTTCGCTGGGGACAATCATGTTGCCCTCTGATTTTGACATCTTCTTGCCTTTCCCATCGAGCGTGAATCCGTGAGTGATCAAAGTCTTAAAGGGAGCAGAGGCTTTGCCAGTCGTCTCCTTTGATGCTTGTGTAGCAACATAAGTCAACAAACTGGATTGGAACCATCCGCGGTGTTGATCGGAACCTTCAAGGTAGACATCAGCAGGGCCCTCAGTTTCTGTCCATGAGCTGCCGCTGTCAAACCAAACATCCATAGTATCAGTGCCTCGGCGGTATTTGCCCTCCATATTGGGTGGGATCCAAGCAGGTTCATCTGGGTCATCGGAGAACCAGGCAGACGAAGAACGCTCTTCCATAACTGAGATGATATGGTCGATTGTTTCTGTTGTCATGACAGCATTTCCGTTCTCGTCATAGAGTGCAGGAATGGGGACTCCCCATGATCGCTGGCGAGAGATACACCATTCGCTGCGGCGTGTGATGAAAGCTTCGAGACGATTGCGACCACCCCTTGGAACAAACCGAACATCCTTCAGTGCTTCAAGGGCATCATCTTTGATACTACCAACATCAGCAAACCATTGGGCTGTAGCACGAGTCACTACAGGCCGCTTGGTTCGCCAATCGTAAGGAAAACTGTGACGTTGTTTATGGCTTCCAAGTACATCGTCGCCCACTAATTCCAAAACAGCGTGACTTCCACCATCCATGACAGAACTCGCTTTTGTAAGCTTCTCTGGGTCGTCGGGGTAAGCTTCTTCAGTGAAGAAACCGCCATCGTCGATAGGAGCAAATGCTTCAATACCGATTTTAGAGCACACTTCATAGTCGTCCCGGCCGTGTCCGGGGGCAATGTGAACGAGACCAGTACCAGAGCTAGAGGTCACGAAATCTGCAGTAATGAGAGGCTGCGGCGGAGCATATTTCCCCCGGAGTTTGTTCTTGTACTCTAGACCTTTCATGCTAGAACCCGGAATAGAATCTGCTACAACTTGAAAGTCGCCGAGGAAGCGCTTCACATTCCCAATACGGCTCGAAGCAACAAGATAGCCGTCATCGCCAACCTGGAGGATCGAGTACTTGATTTGGTCGTGGATGGCAATAGCCCGGTTGGCAGTGAGAGTCCAGGGGGTGGTTGTCCAAATAATTGCATATAGGTTTCCCTTGAAATCGGCCAGTTCAGGTATCGAGGACCAGTCTGAAACAATAGGGAACCTTATATATGCGGCAGTAGAGACATGATCCTCTACGAATTGCAACTCTGCCTCAGCAAGCGCAGTCCGCGAAGAAGGTGACCAGTAAACGGGTTTGTGCTTGCGGTAAATCAATCCTCGACGGACCATGTTTTGAAAGACGCGCAATTGCCTTATCTCATATTCTCGGTCCATCGTTGTCCACTTCTTCTCCCAGTCAGACATAACGGCGAGAGCTCGGAATCCCTTCATCTGGTCCACAACCGTCTTGGAGGCTAGCTTTCGTGCTGTGTTCCGGACTTCTACAGGAGTCAACCCCTTCGTTGTGTGCGATCCCAGTGCCTTCATCTCGATTGGTAGACCATGACAATCCCAACCGGGTCGGTATGTCACTCGTCGGCCTTGCTGCACCTTGACCCGCACAATCATATCTTTGAGAATTTTGTTCATGGCATGGCCGACATGAAGCTCGCCATTGGCGTATGGGGGACCATCATGGAGAGTAAATGGCTTCTCCCCGGGTCGGTTCTCTGCTTGCCATGCGTATAAATCGTCGGTACATTGCTTGAGATAATTTGGTTCGAGCTTGGGGATCGGTCGAGCACTGCGAGATCGGATATATTAGCTCCCCACGTTCCAGTTTTGGAGGCTCTGCAAAGGGGAAGACATACGGAAATCTCGACCGAGGCAACCTCAAGGACGACTTCCAGGATTTAAGCATGGTCGATCAAGAACCATGTCGCACTTAGTTAGGATGCTTTTTGGTGTTGAAGTTGACAGGGCTGAGCGATGGAGTTTTTTTTTACGCTACTGGCCTGTTTAAGCAACTGTTCAATTGAAGCTCCCGCTATCCAATCGCTTACACAAGCTGCAAGGCTGACGCCGAAGCCCAATTCCAGAGCTGAAAGAACTTCCATGGCTTTTAGCGTGTCGCGACGCGATTTATAGTGGACAGGTACTCATTACATCACTGAAGCGACGCCATGTCCAGTGTCGTTCACGCTACTTCCATTTACTACACTTCACAATATCACATATAGCGCCAAATACACGATGGCTCCGGTCCGGCGATATCTGAGGATATCCAAATACTCAGTTCTTGAATGCCGTATTTATTTGGATAACCCTGCATTGGCCCAATCATGGCTTCTGAATCCTCGAAATCCAGTATTACCCAAGGTCATCGAAAGCATCCGCCCTTTGGTGCTTCCGAAGCTTCGTGAAGAGAAGGAGAGGATTAGAAAGAAGAGCAAGAAGAAGAGCATCAAAGACGTCATAGTATCAGGTACGTGTGTTGAGGCCTATTTTTGTCTCTGGCAGTAGCTGATCTCACTTAGACGAGTTTGAGGTCTCCATCTTCTTGACAGAGACGAGCACGAGACATTCTCTCCTTTACAAGACCAAACATTTCAGGGACAAGCTACCACCGAAACTCGAATCCAACTCCTCTAAACTCATCGGTGAGACAGATAGTGTTCCCGTGGACGTTGAAGATGAATATCGTGCACCTGTCTTGCAAGAAGAAGACGATGATGAGGTGAGACTCGCCGATATTCCTTTCGCCGAAACAACAACACGACGGAGTAAGCGCCAAAGAGGAATACAGGATCCGGATCAAGATGGCAACGATGAGGCATTTGAAGACGATGAAACAGCCTCGGCCATCGAAATCGACTCTGATACGGAGGCACCCCCACACAAGAGGCACAGGGCCCGGACGAACGACGGCCTTGACGGAGACGAAGACAAGAAGAAACTAGCTATGGACGTCTCATATGAGGGATTTGCAATATACGGTCAGGTGCTGTGCCTCGTGGTCAAGAAAAGAGCAAACGCTGCAGCTAGCAGTGGTGGGGGTGGAAAAGCCTGGCCAGAAGGCCAGGCGACCATGGAGAATTGGATTTCTTCTACACAAGTGCCTGTTGGGGAGGACATTCCATAACCGAGACCAAGAGAATAACCAAAGTAGTCAAAGGACCTCCTACGCTTATGCTAGTCTTGCCCAGGTCTTTTTATTGCTTTGGGTTGAGGTCTTGTTATTCTTGCTTCTCTGGCTGGCCTGAATGGCATGACAATTTGATGTCAGGTCGACGAGGGTTGACCCGAATACCGGGGTTTGACAGACGGGAACTGCGGATACGGCCGTCGGGTTCCTGTGGGTGTTCGGGCTGGCGGCGGGAGGAGACAGGCTACCGGTGACTCTACTGCGCACTCAATGGCTGATATATTATTTGCTCATCACAGTCTGCTGCCGAGCTTGTCACGTCAGTCAAGTCATCAGTCTAGTCTGGCGAAGTACGGTTTACCGCAAGGTTTGAATGATCAGTCACATACGTAGTGTTTTGAACATCCAATTAGGCGAGAATAGCATCATTGTTACAGCCCACCACCGTCGACCACGGGCCTGGACGTTTCTTGGCGTCGGTCCCGCGTGGGTCCTGTCTCCAGCTCGGCACAGCGACGATGATCTGGAGTTGACAAACAGACGAACACCAGGCCCCTACCACGAGCCCCGTTATGAAGCTGGGTTGGTGTTCTGCATGGTTGCAGCCGTAAACCTGGAGCAGCGCAGTGTGGATGAGGAATGCCGGGTCTTGGCCAGTTGCATGTCTCAGAGTGATATGACAAGAGGAAATCCATAACCCGACGTCCGGAGGAGATACCCCCATGGAGGGGTTTCGTGTATATCCCGCACTTGGTCCTCTTATTTGTGTATCATCAGACTGACCCTGGTACCGTTGGGTGGCATAATGGGTCCCAAGGCCGAAAATGAGGCCTTTTTGATATGGAATTCCAGTTTCGAAAATATTCGGTAGATCCTCGATGATAGATAGGTGTACGTACGAGTGTCACATTTTTCGAGGTTATAATGGGCGTGAATGCGAAATTTCATCTGTAAGTCTCGTCTCTTGTCCAGCAGGTCTGGAAAAGCCGGATGATTGCGGACCATTACATTGCCGGCATACGGCGTTGTAACCCAACCGGTTGGTCACAAATGAGTATCCAAGCTATTATAAATATATTTGATAGTGTCAAGACATTACCCTTAAGCGGAGTGTCAGTCGGCTGTCATGGTTCATTGTGAATGTCTCAGATGTTCCGGTGAGGCTTGCTTTGAAATTGATGAATTGTATTTGACGCCCTTTATCCATGTCAGCCTTTCACCCTCCACTATATGCGTCTGGCTGAAGTTGGTCATGTTGAGACTCGGGAGCTTCGATATCAGCCCGGCACTTTGCAAGATGATCGATATCTCCACTTCGAGATGCCCAATATAGGGACGGAAACTTTGGTTCTGGTTCGGACTTCCGACTACATTAGTCTACACAGCATGTCGTAATCGGCACTCACTTACCATGTGAGTCACGAAATGTTCATTAAAAGATTGAGGTGTACGGAATATGATTTGTGATAAAACTATCCAGGCTGAGCTGATAAACCAGCCGTTAAGGAGAGTCGTGTGTAATTGATGAATGTCGCGGATACGGATACGTTGCCTTGGGATGGTTGTGTTGCCTTACGCGTCTCAATGGCTTGGATTATGTCGTAAATATGACAGCCTGATATAAACGAGCTCTCGAGACTCGGGGCTGGACGCTTCGCCGATGACAAGACACGGCAGCATCGGAATCTGGGTCACAAGACGCTCAATCATCATCATCATTCATCATTCATCATTGTCATGTTCTTGACCCCTGGTACCTTGTGCCTGTGCCTGTGCCTGTGCCTGTGCCTGTCTGTGCCTTGTGCCTGTGATGGAGGGGGGGTTTTCGGTGAAGAGGTTGGTAGGTAGTCTTGTGAACAAAGTTGCGGTATGAACCGGCGCCAGCACAGCAGTCTTTCTTTTTTGAGTTTTGCCAGTGAGTACATATCTGTTTCTAAACAGAGGATGACTGTACCAAAGTCTAGGTAGGTTGGCGTCTCAGAAAGACAATGAGTGCGGATGGATGACATGCCTCGCAGCAACTAAACACTAGCAGCGAGTAACCCCGCAACTACAGACACAGAAAAAGCAAGGGTCATAGAGAATACTCAAAGTCAATTCGATGAAACACATAAATTCGGTGAGTACATAGGCAGCCAGCTGTTTGGTCTCATGACGGGGGAAATACTTTGGTACAAGTGGTGTTGGTACCTCTGGGCCTGGGGAGACCATGAGACCATTCTCTTTACGATGACATGGATATTGCAGTTTGTTTGCTAATTCCTTGCATTCGGTACCCATGCATGCATGTATGTATGCAGATGCATGCATGCATGTTTGTTCTGCTCTTGGCTTGTAGACACGCCTCCACCATTGCGACTTCACTGCCTCTGCCTCCGGTACAGCGGCACGATATGTACGCAATTCTTCATGGCATAAACATCAGCAGTGAGTGAGATTGCGGTTATCAACTTACCAGCGTACGTGGGCCCTTTCAAGCCCCTCTTCTTCCGGCCTATTACCTCTCAGTCGGAACTGATACACACGCTGTCGTGGCATCACTGAAAGATGCTTACAGACATGCTCGTGCATGCTGATACTGCTACCTACTGTGCCCTCGTTATCATTGTATCGCTTCCGTTTCCCCATATGGAGATCTGCTGCTCAGGCCATGCATTCGAAACATCATCTTTCGATTCCAGGGATTTGCACGTCTCAGCCTTGAACAAGACAATCAATCCCATGGCTATGGCAGGCATCACACCTACTCTGCCTGCTGTGCCACTGTTGGTTTCTAGTTCCCAAAACATGGTATGGAGAGACACCATAATAGTTTCACCATCCTCATGTCCTACCTTGTATGCTTCTGCCTTGTAATACTGCCTGCGCCCTGCCTGTTCTGCTCTGCGTTATCCCGACGACTATGACTGTTGATGATGCTGAACTTCCCCTCATCCGCCCCCACGATAACTCCATCCTCATACCCATGGCAGCTAGTCACGCTCAAAGATGACTCTAGCTGCCGACCATTCGCTACCAGGATCTAACTGAGTTATGAGCCAATGATGATCCCAACTCTGATCTTCCCCTCTGCAGAACCGTTGCAGATTTTACCATTGGGGCCGCACCCGTTCCAAGATATGCTCACACTAGTTGAACTTACGGCTCACTGCAGTACCTAATGCTAGTCCAGTGGAGGATTCGACAACTCAGCAGAAGACATGCATATTTCGCCGGGTTTTTGCTTGCGAGTACTGTCCCGTGACTCTTTTGTGCAGGCTTTAGACCGAAGATCCATCCTTGAGGTTTGCTTATGGTCATTGTTAGTGGCCGCCCGATCACCACCAACCATATCAACGAACGACACGTCTTGCATTGATCTCGATCTTCATCTTTGCACAGTTGACCGCTTGTTCGACTAACCCATAAATTTCCTCAAATAACACTTCACTGCAATACACGACGGTATAGTTCGACCACGTCGTGGAGAATGACGCTGGCTTGAGTAAATCTGCGTATAGGGTAGCGCGTGGTGTTTCAAAGCTACCTATGCATACGCCTTACTGTATCAACCATTCAACAAATTCCAAGAATATTAATCAGACGAGTTGGCTGTGATTTCAGGCACAGTAGTTTGAGGCTAGTTCACAGCAGCCTTGTTATCGTCAGTCATCATATGTTGATGTTCATCAGATAGACCCGGTTATGACGTGGATGTGCTCTTGTCTTGCATCAACAACCCCACGATCTGCAACACCTCAAGTTACATCCGCTGTGTAGACGTCCTGTCATTTCTCCGCCACGAATAATACGAAGGCTCATCTCCCGCCAATTCCCTTATCTATCTCAGAGCTCCTCAAACATATCCCTAAGAATACATACGATAATAGCATCTGGACCCTAAAACCTGAACACCTGACAAAATGTCGCAGGTTGTTGATCGACAGCATATCTAGGACCCGCAGCGGGCCGATCTGATACAGAGTCGCTAGCAAACATACCCTGTCTCTCGAAGTCGAAGCTCCCTGTAATCTATCATCCATCGCAAGGCGCATGTCTGAGTTTAAAGCCAAGGACGATCAGGTGTACATGCTCAGGATGCTCAACCAACAGACATACCCTGACGCCTGATAACTTCTATAGCTAGCTGTCGATCATGATATGATGGTCTAACAATACGCCCCCATAACATCATGAACTTGAGCTGTCCATGTTCGTAACCAACAGAGAACTGGAGAATCATAAGCACATCATGCAAGCTGACGTCTACAGAGCGGTATTTTGAACAATGCAACTGCAAAGCTTCACAACAGTACAGAGAGTTGCTTGATGGATGTAACAAAAAACGCCGAGCTCCCCGCCTCTTTGGTATCCGCATGGTGTATCCCCCTTCAGGCTGACATGAAGGGTCCCTGCGATTAAGCACGTTGCCTAAAGCGACAGGGCCACAGGTAGAGCGGCCATGCCACCCCTAGAGGCCAAGATATGTAGGCGTCACCACTCAGGGAAAGGACTGCGAACCGAGTTCTGAACTAGGGGTTCTTTCGCATATTGGCCGTAACCGTCTTGAATGCACCCAACTCCATTGTCTGGCGCGGTTGTACTTTAGATATGCATACATATGCACGCCGAGATGGGATGCCTTGATCGGAGAGAGCACACCGTTACTAACGTGGAGATAGCTGTATGTTTGATGAGCAACTCGTGTTGACATGCAGCTCATGGTCCCATTACAAGGGACCGTGCCCACTGATAACCTTGCGAATCATCACCACGTGCAGTTATGGAGGTTGTTTCTGGGTGGGAACTCATAAAACCTGCAGGATATCGGTGAGCCAAGAGATGATAGTAACCGAGGTATCACGACAGCCAGAGGGAACATCACACCCATATCACTGCACCTGGATAAGAAGCACGTTTATGTTACAAGTCGAAGCAGGTTGCTGGAACTCGAATCCACATATCGATATCGAGGTTGATAGAGAAGGGTAACAAATTCCGACGGAAACTTGTTTCGCTCAGCACCATGTTTCATATCGTGGGCGGAAAAACTTGTGTGTCTCATAATCCAACCCCCCAATTTGAAAGTAGGGTCGGGTCAGTACAGTAGCGACGAGAATAATCGGTAATATTGGACAAACAAAGAGTGACAAAAGAGTCCCGTCACTGTGGGCGAACTGGGGTTACATCGTTGGATCGATGGATGTTGCTCTCCCCTCAGGGACTCAATTCAAGACGCCACCTACAACTGTTTGTTCCAATCAAGCAACGTGATGGTCATTCTCACCGCCCACTCAGCACTCGTCGCTGTGCCAAATGAAGCCAAAAATATCAAAGTCAACCTCGCATCATTTCCCCAGTACAGGGGGTCTGACATTAGCAGCCCGCTCACAAAGTAGGTAATTGATGTGCTGTTCAATAGTGGTCGCTAACCCTTGTGCGGCTGGCTTTGAGATAAAGGTCGAGACCAGATCCAGTGGAGGCTGAACTATTGAGGGCGTGCCGTCGCGTAGTGCAGGGAGGCTATCTGTCGTTAGGTGACATTATCTTAGGGTTGGCAAGCTGAGCAGCCTCAATGTCAAAATGGTTATCGGCTGAGAATAAGTGTATCGACATGTCTCGGGGCAAGGAGCACGTTGAAACTCTTCAACAATCAATCAAACCCAGGCCATATGTTCTGCCCAAAAATGATTTCCCCATCCGTGCACCTGCAATATCGCAGTTCGGAATGTGGGAAAGGGGCCCACACGTATGAAGCTGACGACATGAGCCTGAGACAAGACAAGACAAGACAGGGAGGGACTCGAGGGACAGGACATTTGTATGTCCGTCAGAATGATGGGCACGAACAGGGATCGTCAGGGGACGCCACACAACAGCAGCCATCGTCATACGTATCCCCTGACTTCCACGTGGAGAGGGTACGTGCCCCTGTGGCCTGTGGCTTGACAGCCCTGCCTCTAAGCTGAACAAGAGCCTTGTGGTTTGTCCAGGCTGTGATGGTAACGCTGCAGGTGGTGTGGTCCATTTGGTCCCCTGTGGCTGGCTGCTGAACTTGGAGAACCAATTGTTGTCCGAAGGGATGTGGCTTTGACCTCGCGCCAAAGGGCCTTTTGTCTACGGAACGAGAATATTATCAGCTCTACGGAGTAGCGTTTGCGTGTACCTGACCTGACCTGTCGTAAGCTCGTTTTGTGCCGGCAGTGCTGGACTGAGACATTGTAGCTGAGAGTTTAGCGTAGCAGGTCGGTCAACTTTATTAGAGCCACCTAACAGCATCAAAATGTCACTGGCATGATCGCCGACTTTTAGTCAAAAGTCGGGAGACTCCTCCGACATGGAGGTCCCGACGGTCGGTCGGTCGGCGACTTGCAATGAATCCAAGGAAGTTTCTTAAACTGACTAGAAACCGAGATATGGGGTTTGGTTTCGTTACGCTAGACGGAGACGGGCCAGTAAATGGGCGAGAAGCTACGGTACTTGTTCTCGATGTCAGGCCGTCGGCACTATTTTCAAGGCGAGAAGACAGAGTTCTCACAAAAACCAGGTTTCCAAGTCGTGATTGCCCGGCTGAGGCGTCAAGTACGGTTCCGCCAAGCCTCCTAAAGTCCGACCGCCTGGATGAGTTCAACGGTTTGTGGACAAGCGGCTGGCTGGCTAAAGACATGAAGCCCTAAGCCTCATCTGGAGCCGAGGCACGGCGTCTCCGTGATGTCTTATGTGCAGCATGACCAAGCTTGACTGTGAGTGGCCCGAGAAACCCCAAACACGCTTGAGACGGGTTGCGGTGATCTCTGTTCCTTGTCAGAAATGCGACGGTGTCAATTGGTCTGAAAGGAGCGGCCGCTTTCTCATCTCGGCAAAGCAAAAGGGAACGGCAACCTAAAGGGGTAGAGTACGTTACCAGCACGGCGGAACGGACATTATGCTGGTACGTATCTCTACCAGAGTCCGGAGAAAACTGCCGAGAAGGGCAGAATACTCGCCAGCGGTGATGGTTCTGCGTCAGAGGACTCCAACGTACCAATAATATTAGAGATATTGAATGTTCAGCGTAGTATCAGAGGAATTACTCATGATTGATCGCTGCAGGCATTTCTTCCAACAGGCCCAGCCAGTCAGATCATAGAACTGATCAAAGATATCAGACACGGTGAAACCTATCAATTCAACAGCTGAGTCCCGAAACTGATCAGATCGTCCTTGATCTGTAAGCAGACCAGCAAAGAGTCAACCACTCGCCATATTTTAAGTCATGATCTTCATTGTTGGGTTCTGACATGAAACGGACAACAAGGCGGAATTGATGTCAATGAAGATCACATTTTCAGCAACACGGTTCCGCTCAGGAATCAATCGCAATGGCGGGTATCCACGACTGCCATCCAATTTGCCACCATTCCCACTTTCTGGATACCCCCAGGGAAGTCGGTGAAGCAGAATTTAATCAGAAACCCGGCGGTCTGGAACTGACACAGGGTCTTGGGTCTCATGTCAATAGCAACCCCAGATTAAAAAGGAAATATGGAGAGGAACAATCGGAAGAAGAAAGGAAAGAAAAATCTTACTGCTAGTGTGACACGCTCACCCCTGGTTCCCAAATACGCAGCTGATACAGTGTAGTGGATGGAGATCAACACCTCCAGGAGGACGATGTCGGCGCAAGTTGGGATGAAACTAGGCATACTGTACCCAGCCTTGTCATCAATCATCAAATGATCGGCCATATAACGCAGCCTAAAGGCCTCCAAGTCCAAGGCTCACTGCACAACTGCCCTAATAGCCGTTGGACCGTCTGTTTGCCGCTAGTGCTGAGTTTGCCACCACCCGTTCTTTTAGTCAGGGGCACAAAACAGTCCCGACGGCAAATTATTTCATTAATTGAATTATGTACGAGGAAGGGGTTTGCATCTGGCCCGTGTTTCTGATTATTGAGGCTGAATTGAATTGTCTTGTGGAGATAATTATTGTTCGAAGGGGATGAATAGTTCAGACATCGCCAATGCAGGGTCCAGGGATGTAATCTCCCAACAGAAGTACGACATAGGAGAAGGGGTACTGGTAGGCACGTCTGTACAGTCAGCAAGGCTGCCGTGCTCCATTTCTTTCTTTGAAAGTCTATTGAGTGCACGTGCACAACAATAGTTGCCAGCTGGAAATTTATTGATGGCAAAAATAAATAAAAATTACAGGGGCATTGCCTGGCGCCTCAGAACAAAGACGGGAGAAAAAACAGAACTAGACTACCTTAACTTGCAGGCACACCCCTTTCAGCATGGACCAAATGAGATACTCAAACCTCATGTACCGGCTGTTGCTCGGTACAGTCTCAGTGGATATGTATATTGTCGTCCACTGCTATTGAAGGAATAGACGCTCAAGCCCTGCGTTGGGCCGTGTAGATGCCCAAACCTGCTCACTGACGGGATGTCGTGCATGATGTTTCTGATGATTGTTGTCCGTGCAAGTCCGTTGCACCATAGACAACTCACACAAAGACCCGGCATATGGATCAGAAACGATGTCAATCATGCAAGTTTATCACCTTGTCTGCTCCAGCGTATTCCTACGTGAGCGTCTAATCGGCCAACACATTCAAAGGCAGCGGGTGCAAGTGCCCGTGTTGGCTTAGCTATAGCGGTAGCTTATTATCCGTCTCACAAGTGCAGCAGCTTAATAAAAAATAAAAGTGAACCAAATTGGCGGTAAGCTAAGAGCTGATGTGACATCTCCGAAAACACCATTTTCAGCCAAGCCACAGGCGGACGGGAACCAGAGGACACACGTAGAATTACTCCGTTATTCCATTGAGTCCGAGCTTGGCTCTAGAATCAAATCCCGGCCTTCGGAATTTCCAAAGAATATTCTACGAGATGGACCGGGCTCTTGTCGGTGTGAGGTGAGGTGATCCAGAATGTCCTCTCGGTAATCGAAGGCCATCCATGCTCTGACGGTGTTGGCTCTGACGCCTCAGTCGGCAAACGAAAACGCCAACCATGGTCCACGACCTTTTTTTTCATGACATCCATGGTCAAAGTGTGGCACCTCATTCCACATCCACAGCCATGGAAGCCATGGAACGTCCATAGAACAATTCTAATCAAACCCACACACAAAGTTACAGTCCACAGCAAGCAAAGAAAGTAAGGCCTTGACCATCTGTTCGGAAGTTTCGGGGCTATTGGACCATTCATGAATCGCTTGGTTCTCAGGTTCCTTCTCCCAACCTGCCGAAACTCACTCTCAACTCACAAACACACGCTCACCGGGCTCATGGAATTCCGGCATGTGCTGGTGCACCAGATATAGGACCCCTATGACTTCATCACGATGATCTTTGACCGCACTCAGCGTGATATCGCGCCCCGAGCGCTCGCTTCGAACGCACAGTCACAATCGCGGTGAGATGAGGTCTTTTTAATTAGGCCTACGGATACAGGAGTGGGATTAATAATAAAAGCGAGCACAACAAAACAAGCGAAGCGAGATCTGCTACATACATAAAATAATGGGGTCAACCGATGGATGGTCAGAGTGGAGGTTTCATTCCACCTTAAGAGCATGCATGCCTTAGATACGAATAAGGAGTCCTTTTCTTCTTCTTCTTCTTCTGTGGGGGTTACAACCACACGCCGTTAAATGCTGAGCCTCTATGCCAAGACTAGGGAAAAAAAAAGACATCCCATCCGATGCATGGGTCTGCGAGTTGTAAACAGCAACGTTGCCGGCACAGTCGGGATCACGGTCACAACTGGACAACAACATCGTCACAAGGCTAAGAGTGTGAGTCATTCAAAACCCCAGATGTAGGCACAGAAGTGCATGATGGGATTGGGGAATACAGTTGGCAGACAGGGATACAGCTCCGGAGTCTGGGTTGGGTAGTGTCACACCTGCGAACCACTCAACATCAAACCCCGGTGTATGTATCGAACACATTGCTGTGTAATGTTTTGAAGAGGTCGTGTAAGTGATCGTGAATGTAAGGCTGCAGACTGTACCCGTACCGAAAGAACAGAAGAGGAAAAAGGACAGAGGCGGCGGCACAGCAATACCACGAGCATTGATGCATTCGATATACCCCGGCGAAACAGATCTGTAAGAATAATACCGTGCTTTGTAAATGGCTTATGCGGCTTAGCGGTACTATTTTGGTCTTCTCCGTTAGTTGAAGGAACCTCGTAAAACCACAACATCGCCGTCTCACTAAGCAACATGACACGGGAAAAAACGTGTTGTAGCCAGGCACAGGCACGCAGATTACGGTAGTCGTTATTTACACTTTTGGCCTTCTCAACTGTCGGGAGAACAAACGTCAAAGCGAAGGTTTTTCCCTCACCATCGCCCAGAAGAGCACTGGAATGCTCGGTACGCTTCTACCGAAGGCGGCCCGCATCCTGAGCCCTCCAGACCAATACTACAGCTCTGCTCTCTCTTAAAGTTTTCTATGACACATGTCTGATAGGTAAAGTGCGCCAGAGTCTCGCCAGCCGTGGTGCCTAAGCTTGCGGAGAGTTCTGGGCCGCGAAACCGGTGCGATATGCCGAATACCAGTGAGAGCAGGGAGTAACCTGAAACGAATACGCTTATTTTCAACGATGGTGAAGGTACTCCTAGTCTACGCCGTAATAGTAAGATAATCAGGTGGCATTTCCGATATGGAAGAGAAATTACCCCCATTGCTTGGCCACAGACAGAAACATGCCAACTTGAACAGACAAACACGTGTTGTTACACGCCAGTGTTATGTTGTATTGCGGTATGGATGGTATGGTATCGTGTTATCGATCTGAGACTTTTTGGCACCAACAACCGAGACATGGGAGCAAGGGAGACGATCGGTCAGTGTAAGTTAAGTTACGTTAGAGCCTAGAGGTAAAAATTCGTGACACCAACGTAACTACTATGGATATCCCCCCGCAATCGATATAATTGTCTTTGGGGTCTGGACTGCATCTATCAGACCGACAGCAGCATTAAGGCCCAAGTACGGAGTATTAATGCAGCTCCTAATTAGTTCGATATTTGATATATATCGGTCAGTCAATATCATATCCACATACCAAGTTGCTTCTTTTCGGCGGTCAAGATTCGCCTGCAGACATGCCTGCATACTCAGCCCTAATCAATGTTGTTGAGAAAGAGCCAGTATGTAAGCTGACGATGGAAATTCGCAAATTGGTTGACCCATTTGTGTGTGGCATGAACCAAGCGGTGACAGAAAACCGCCGCCCCTGGTCTCCAGGGCGTTTGGTTTGGTGAGATTGTGTCTATTTTTTTTACCAACGCTTCATCTCAACTCACATGTGAACGGGGGCATGACAGTCAAGGTTCAGGCTCATGGACCACCGAAATTGGACGTCATTCAACGAGCATCAAACACCCTGGGCAGCATACCCACCTGAGAAGCGCCTAGGCGAGGAGGGCTAGAGCGTAATCTCAATCTTGTACAATTGGCCGGGGTGAAATTCTTCGAAAGCTTCCATGCGACGTTCTATACCAGGGTTTGCTGTGGAGCCCCCAACAAAGAGCCAGTCTTTCTCCAGCTTCGCCTGTTTCACACTGCTTGGCTGACGAGGATCGCAGGCCGTCTAAGCCGCTCTGCCAGCCTAGATGGGCGTCGACCGCTGCATTTTCCAAGAATTGCCTGTTTTGTCAAAATGAATAGCGCTACGAAGGCGATGGCTGCCACGGAGAAGATAAAATCAAACGGCTCGGTAACCGGACTCATCAGCAAAGACTTTACTGGCTGGTCTGGACTTGATTTTCGCTGCCGATTTTTGACGTTGGCGGGTTTTGTTTTCCTGAGTTGTTCTTCTTGGAGAACTAACCTAGAATTAACTCTGGTGCGCCTCCACGGCGGAAGCCGGTTCCTAAGATGTACGTACACTGGCGGTTGATAGCGCTGGGCCAAAGTACACGCCGGCTCATGATACTCGTGGCCTTTGGACGCATCGATTGGATACCCAGTACTGGTAACAGTTAGTTTTGAGTTGACTGCATCAAACATCACATCTACGGGCTGCTGGCTGTGCTACATTGGCAGCCTGCTAGGCAGCCCAGCTGATCTCTCGATATCCAATAGAAGGCTGATAATGCGCCGTAGGAAGCAAGGAATCGTCATAATGGGCATTTACAAAGTGCCCCCGTTATTGCTTTTTTGGGGTCGGCCGGCATTCAAAAGTCCAATGGGCGTGTCATACAAGCAGATGATTGAGGGTGTCGTATTGGCAGAGACTAGGCTGGGCAGTGAGAGTAAACTGCTGTGCTGTACGAACTAATTGATGCACATTTGCATCTGCAGCATCGGTGAGGACAAACACAATACCTTAGTAGCTATAGTAGAGGTTGAAAATGTGGCCGAGCACATTGCATTTGTGCTACTGCATGCGCAGGGTTCAGGATGGGCATCGAGAGACAGCCTGTAATTAATTGTGAGTCGCAATATTAATTAATTATTGAATGAAATGGTGGATTTTACTGAATTCCTGGGCGCTTTGTTGTGCGACAGGGGCTGATTACTGATGACTTGGCTTGATTGCTGGAAAGGAACTCCATGTCTTGCTATTCAATGCCATCGGCCGTTTGCTTGTTTCAATCCCCGTATTTCTATTTTTTGTCATTGTCCGTTCTAGCAAGAGGCTTGCCAATGAAAAGGAGACAATATAGGAGCTGTATCGTGTTCTCTTACACCGCACCAGAATAGCTGGAGAGAAACCCAAAGACTCGGCTGTCAATTGACTGTCCGCTTGCTTCAGGTGTCTGGCGGGCTCTGGTACCTAGGGCCAAAGTACCTCGACTGACGTATCTACCTCGTACGAGAGAGCCTTAGCCCCATCCTGACCTCCATTTCACATTTCAGCGTGGCATGGCCCACAGCATTGCATGGGTACGGGGGTGTGTGGCCTGGAGCGGGTCCTCATCATCTCCTGGAGGGCTGAGGGCGTGCAGGCACACCCCCTAATTCTTTTCTCTGGCCCCCCTGTCTCTCTCTCCAAGTGGTGCCCTGTGTCTTGCGCCCTGGCTGCCCTGGCTGGGCTGCTTCACCTCAGATTACCTTTTGGCTAGGAGCTTGAGCTGGGCTGGAGGCACAAACCAAACACCAGACTGCCCTGGCCAGGAATATTAAAAGGGCAGCGACCTCCCTCTTCCCCACGACCGATCATTCACATCATCGACTCAATAAGAATCTATTCAGGCATTCACTCTTGGCCTCTACTAGCTCACACACATTAACTCAACTTGCAAACACTCGAGCACTTACACAACAACAACCACTACTACCTACTACTTACTACTACTTGATCGATACACTCGGATCAACCTGACCACCAAACAACATCTACATCTTGAACTGAGCTATCTACACTCGGTTCTCAAAATATATCAACTACTACTCGAAGTTATATCTTCAACTACCATCAACATGCCTGCCCAACGACCTTCGCAGCTTCCTCCCTGCCCCGGCCCCCCTCCCAACCGACCTCTCCCTGCTCTTCCCAAGCGAGGTTAAAGCATCTCGACAGTATCGACAGCTAACCAGCATCTGTCTTGGGTTTCAGCCTCTTTCTCCTGGATCACGCAACCACGACTACATGACACCAACAGGCAGGCTCTTGGCTTCAGCTCTTCTCGTCCTCTGTTACACAAGGGCAAAGGACAAGGTTCGCCCGGCTCTTGCGACCTCCCGCGCCGCATATGCACATGCGAACTACGACTGAACCCCTACATGCACATAATCTATCATAACCACTCTGGGTCTTGGTATGCAAGCCGCCTGCATGCAAAATACCACCGCTTTTCGACTGGTTCATCCGTCGAATCAGACAACCTGCTTTTACCGGATCTTCCTGGCCACTTTTGCCCAGGCATTTCGCGACCCGGTCAATTCACCAACTTCGTCCCTTATGGCTGGACCGACCGGACTCTTCAACTTCACTTCTTTGCGTGCGCCGCTTCACTAAGCGCATCACCGTTAAAATACCCTTTATTACACTATCTAATAACATTTTACCCTTTCTCTACTTCGTTCACCACTATTCGGGAGGAATTTGTTCCACGATCTTTAAGGGAACTGTATCAATAGACAGGCATTATCACGGCGTCTCACAACATACACCGCATTGTTCCACTATCTTTGGCATTGCGCGCATGTGGGCTTATTGTTTTTATGATGAACGCGTTGGTTGGGAACATAGATATCATTTGGGATGGGGGTTGGCTATTTACACCCGATTATCCTCTGGAGCAAATGGGTTTACCTTATGTTTATGTCCACTGAACACTCAGTGTTGACGGAAATGGAACGAGATACCAGGAAACTTTTTACGCGAACTCAATTATACTTGAAATTGACCCTAAACAAACAAGATTCAAAATAGTGACCTTTGTTCTCGCATCGATAATTTAGTATGGCTTCCCTTATTATTTTTTTCTCTCTTTGTCTCTCTTGCTTCCCGTCTCTCCTTTTGCGAATCTCCGGACCCGAGAAGTGCTTGGCGGACGGGCCTCTCCAGGGCCTCCTGGTTCCTTCATGAACGAAAGGCAATTGCCTTGCTCAAATTACCATGACCCCCTGGCTCGATAGCGCCTCGTGATCTCTAGTATCCCTGTCCAGTAGCTCCCTTACATCGTACAATCTTTGTCATTGTTCATTCACTTATGTCTGAGCTTGGTTTGGCTCCTGGGCATTGCCAGGCACAGGCACAGAAACAGCAGTTCGCTTCCCTACATAGCAATTCTCACCCTTTGGTGCCTACGCCGCGCTTCTGCAGCGTCGATCCGAACAGCTGACGCTCGCCTCAACGACAACTGAAACTTACAGGGCCCCTTTACCAGGGGAACCTGACTGCTTGCGCAATACATTACTGCGGCTGCCCTGAAATGTCTAATCATAGTAGTGATAATTGCCATGTACTATCATGTCTTGCCCGTCTTCAACTGCGGCCGGACATTCCGTGGCTTACAAGGTAAGAAATCCGGCGCCGATCGTCTCCTATTCCCCAAGTTGGAGATGTCACCGGGGTGAGGGGCAGACAAAGACAAGACTCATCAAATCGTCATCTTTTAGAGAGAAAAACTCGGCCGCTTCGCTTAGTTGGTCCCTCGACGTGTGATCTGATCTCCCCCTAAAAGAGCGACCTAACGTTAGTCCAAGGTACGGCACACTGTATAACTCTTGGTGCGGAATGGCATCGGAATTAGATCCAATGACAGTCCAGAGACCATTAGTGTGTTTTTCTTTGTCTTTTATGTCCGGCCCTGAGCCGGCGCGACGCCATCAGGAGCCTCTCAGCCTTCACAACCGCAATTGGTTTGTTGGCCGACCCTATTCAAGTTGGTTGTCATCAATTCCTATACAAAGAGTGAGACGGGCTGGTAGTTAGCTGGGTTCCCAAGTCCAAGGTCAAGAGCTAGCCAACAGGTTGGGATGATCCATGATTGGTACCAGCTGTAGGTGAAGAAATCCAAGTTCATGGTATTGGAGTTTTTGGCTTGCAGTGGTTTGCTTGCTTCAATTGTTTGCCTCTGCCACTCTCTCACAGTGATAATCATTAAAAAAGACGATCGTGCACGCACATCGAAAATGATGAAACAGGTGGCCACGCCCGTCAAAGCTATGAGGCTGCTTATCTTGACATGTTTGGATCATCTAATTGCCATGTGGCGAACATGGCCAAATCTTTTGCTCCATCGCCTCGTCATGTTCCTGTACCTGTCTCAGAAGATTGACGATCGCTGTCAATGTCCGTTCTGTTACCGCTTCAGGGGTACGGTGAAGATTACCAACAAAGGCCTGATTGTCCGTCGAAATAAGGAGTTAGACGAAGATCACTCATTACCATCGGTCCAATTACGCAATGGATGAATGGCACAAGCTAGGGGAGGCAAGAAAACTTAGGACCTTGACACGAAGTGATAAAAATAATTAGGTAACTTGGCCCAAGTTTAGGGGACTCTTTGCTAAGTTTATTTTAGCATCTTCTTCTCAAGTCTTATGTTTTCTTTCTTCCTGAGGACAAGCTAGCTGTAGTGAGCAGTGATTAGTGGCGCCTCAATACCAATAGTTTAGGCTTTGTGCTATCTTACCCTCCCGCTCTGCTCTGGCGGTTCGTGTAAGTTTGTTGGTGAGACGTTCCGATCGATGTGGCTCATGTCGACCACTAGTATTTGAGAGCAGTTATTGAAACACCAACGTACATACCGCAATCATTCGGTTCTTGTTCATCTTATCTATCTCCGAAACTGTGGTTTCTTGTTTGATATTGGTTAAGCCAACAGCGAAACAAAGCTGTGAGGTTGGTATGCAGATCAGACCTAGTTGTCAAAGTGTCTATCCCAGATAGGAATATGATATTTCTCCAAGGTGGGTATAAGTGGCTTCATGGACTCAGAACGAGAGAGTCAGCCACTAACCATCTCAAGCCGTTTCCATGACATGAAAAGCCAATGGCAACGATATGCCAGATCGAGATAGTCCTCGGGCTCGAACCTGGGCCGACAAGACGGGAGGCTGTATCATGTTGAAGCCCAACCCGATGGTCTGAAGGCTAGACAAAAACAAAATACAGGTAGCCGGCCGGATTGAACTACTAAGAGAGTTTGTTCTATCAAAGTAGACTTAACCTTCGCGATGTAGTAATTTGTCACTGACAGACGAATTATGGAGTAGGGTTCCCGCTATGATACTGGGCGCGAAAATCAATCACGTGGCTACGCGCTGTCACTCATAGCGGGCGGGGCACTCTTTTAGGCGCGGGCTAGTCGAATAGAGACAAGAACAAACACAAGGCTGGCGTTTGTGAAGCCTTCAAGAGTTCCCCGACCTCGAGGATCAACTAAGTTTCACTTGGTGATGTTGGCGTATCGCCACGACATCTATCTATCACAAAACTTTATACCATCTCCCCGCCTTAGACTACCGCACGCTTCCGTTACTGCGGACTGAATCCCGCAGTCATACAACCTTTGCTTTCGGAGCACATGACGTCTGTGGTATAACTACAGACAGCCTGGGATAGCTTCACAGCCTGATCGTCGGACCCTGGCCAGCCATGTTAGACCTTCACGTATGGGGCTCCGCCTTTGGCCTCCCGTCCATTGACCCCGAGTGCCTTGCTATCATCACATACCTGCATAGCAGCCTCCCTGTATCAGCCTGGCGCCTGATTCCAAGCAACGATCCTTCCATCAGCCCGTGTAGTATGGCTCATCATTACCATTGCCTTGACTGAACCCTGTCTTGCTGACCGTTGCAACCAGATACACTACCAGCATTGCATGATGAGGGCGTATGGGTATCGGGCTTCGGTCCTATTGTCGAGTACTTGACTGACAAGTCCATTGGTGACAACCTGGATGCTGGCCTGACCGACTGTCAGCAGGCTGACCGTGTTGCATATGCTGCTTTCTTGTCAGCGCACGCTGCTCCATTGCTGGATCTTTCACTCTATGTCTCCGCTGCTAACTGGTCAGCCACAACTCGGCCCGCCTTCAGCACTCTATTATCTTTCCCATTGACATGGACAGTTCCGCCACTGCTCCGTGCCGAGGCTGTTAAGCGTGTTGAGCACCTGGGCTTTGCGGATATGGATACCGACTTTGACCCCAATGGCGGCCTTCACCTATCCTCCGGAAGAGATGCTTTGCCAGAGACATTCCGAAGGCACATTCCTGTGAGGACAAAGAAGACGATTCATGAAGAAATGACCCCTGAACAAGCAGTTCTTATAAGGTTATATGGAATCACAGAAGACTGTCTCATTGTGCTAGATGATTTCCTTGAGGGAGGGCCCGAGGAGCAGATGCATGGTTTCTTCGATGGCACAGAAATCTCATCTTTGGACTGCTTAGCGTTCGGCTATCTCGCCTTGATGCGTGATGCTCCCGTACCAAGATCTTTCTTAAAAGATTGGCTCATGAAGAAGACACCTCGGTTGTCAACGTTTGTTGACGGTATGAAGACAAGATGTCTGGACAAGTCCAAACGCTTGCCGTGGGTTGAGCCTGGTAATAACACCGTATTACGCATTGGAAGCCGAACTCTTGGCAGCATCATTCACAACGTTCCTGGTCTGGGTGATGGGTATGCGACCGAAGTGCGAAGACGTGCTGAAGGAGGTATCACTGGC
This sequence comes from Fusarium miscanthi, assembly GCA_014898875.1. NCBI lineage: Eukaryota > Fungi > Ascomycota > Sordariomycetes > Hypocreales > Nectriaceae > Fusarium > Fusarium miscanthi. The sequence continues at coordinate 74,810 of JAAVUA010000030.1, forward strand.
ATTGATGCCAGATCCCTCATGTTGGCATTGAGTCTCCTTGCCACAGGTGCAGCTCTTGGCTATGGCTACCACACATACAAGGCACTACAGCCATTTGGGTCACGGATACAAGTGTGGCACTCACACAAAAACTATTCGAAACTCAGCGAGTTTGGTGCGCTGGGTTCTATGCTGGGCAGTGTATTAGGAGGATCAGTGGAAGCACCGAGACCTTCTCATCCGTCAAACCAGGCTCGGTTCGTCGAGACCGATACAGACGTGGACTAGGAATGATGACAACGATGTAAAATTATTGTACATTTATGTAATAGACAAACCACTTCCAAATACCATGTCAGAAGGATAACTCCAAAGGACGTTCTCTTCCCATGATCTAGATGTTGCGAACTATTTATGGTAATTTTTCTCAAGGCTTATCAGACCTATTGTCACTTGGTGACTTCACAGCTCTTTTTCTCATGATTTATATCTGCCTGATCTCTTTGCCAACCATCTCAGGTCGCTCAATTTCCCACTCATCTCGCAACACGGCGAAAGTGAGATCTGTCACCAACAGACTCTGGCCCAAACTCCACACAAGAGTGATGGCATAGAAGAAATTGGCATTGCCACTTCCTGCATAGATCCACAGGTGGTAAAAAGCTGGCCCAAGGAATGTCGCGTACAGCAGCGTCGAGGTGGTAACAAAAGCGTACCTCATAAGGGGGAAAACATGTCGGAACAGAGGGACCACAGACAGGAAGAGGCTGGCATCTGCAAGTGAAGGGTAAGGCTTGAAGATGGAGAAAATGCCCAGTAGGATGGTCAAGACAGCCAACGGCTGGGGGCGGAGACGGATAGAGAGGGCTGCAGGATAGGATGCAAGATGCAGCCAGAACACGCCAAGAAAGAAAGCTCTAAACGAGTCAAACATCTCAATGAAGAAATACCACCACAGTCCCACGTTAGGTGTGAGATCCGATAAGGTCAATTGGATGCCATATGTGCGAGTCAGGAACTCCCAGGAGTTGTTGGCAAGTAAAAAAGACATGCCTAATAACGAAACCACGCACCCCAGCACAACAGCTACGTTAGTAGCTGCAAACTTAGTGGTGCAAGTAATCCGACGCTTCTCAGCTTGGCAATCGTAGGCAAGGAGGACAAGCGGAGGGAGGAGCAAGATAGGGTACATAGACAAATAAGATGCGAAAGAGATTGCGACCATGGCATTGAAAGGAGATCCTTGGATAGCTTTGGCGATGGCAAGAAGTATGGCGCAGTTGGTGAAGACGCCTGTTGATCGTCCTATACATGTCGCAATGGTGTATGGGTTGAACAAGAAGCTGGTGCCTGTTAGTTCTGATACACGGAGTTCTGAGCCAAGATATCCCTTACCCAGCAGCAATTGCAGCACTACCAAACTTATTGGTACGCCGCGGCGATGTAAATAGCTTCGAGTTGCCCGCAACACCCGATTCGGCAATTTTATACAGAGCATCGGCGCTGAGGAGGTCGACGGCGATGTAGAGCAGGTGTGTGAAGATGGGCCAGCTCTTTACGTCAGGGAGTAGCGAGAACAAGGGCAACAGAAGAGGAGCCTGGTGGAAGACACCACCATCGTATGGCGAGACATTGTTCGTGTATAGGAATAGACCTTCTTGTACTTCGGGGTTTGTAAGTAAGTTGCATTCAATGCTCGTTATGCGACGGCCGGCCGAGACTTACATCGCTTGAAGCTTGTGACGGGGGTGGATATCTCGACGCGACCTGTTAGAAGATCGGGCAGGCCAGGGAAAGCAAGGAATAAGATAAATCGGAGCAGGGCAGCGCCAGCGAACACGCTGGCTTTGCCTCGCAATGTCATTGTGCCTGACATTGCATCACTCCAGCGAATATTGTTGGTATAAACAGCTCTGGAGGAGGTTCGCGACACAGTTGAATTGGAGGCCACTTGGCTGGTTGAGCTCCCTGCTTGGCGGCCCCTCCACCTTCGGAATATACCTGTACCTGCGACGGGAGAGGGGCCGCTGGAAGAGCCGCTGGAGCTTCTCGCCAGAGCTCGATAACAGCTCCACTATGTTCGCTGGATTCGCGATGCCAGGCGCTGCAAAGCGCTTGAGGGTGCTGAACATGCGCCCGGGCGGTGAGTGCCCCGTTACCCAATGACAAGCCTCCACCAGTGGTCTAGTCCATACTGGCGTCAGATCAAGGCGGTACAACCCGGCATAAAATTTCATGTTGGAAAAAAAAGTTGAAAGATTGTTAGGAAAAAGTGCCCCGCTGGTTTCGCAGAGAGATACAATCAACCACCAACACTATCACATCTCCAATCAACAATGCCTCGGATAAAGAAGAAGGGAAAGGCCGGCGCGGCCAAGAACTACGTTACTCGAAACCAGGCGATTCGAAAACTTCAGATCAGCCTTCCCGACTTCCGAAAGCTGTGCATCTGGAAGGGAATCTATCCTCGCGAGCCCCGAAGCAGAAAGAAGGTTTCCAAGTCTTCCACCAGCTCGACTACCTTCTACTACACCAAGGACATCCAGTATCTGCTCCACGAGCCGCTGCTTCAGAAGTTCCGCGATCAGAAGGTTCTTGAGAAGAAGATCTCTCGTGCGCTCGGTCGAGGCGATGTCACCGACGCCGCTCGCCTAGAGGGCAATGCTTCGCGACCTGAGAAGACAGGAAAGCCTCGCTATACTCTTGACCATGTCATTCGCGAGCGCTATCCCACATTCATTGATGCGATCCGAGATCTTGATGACTGCTTGTCAATGCTCTTTTTGTTCGCCAACTTGCCTTCCACCTCCTCAGTTCCCGCTAAGATGATTGCCCGTTGCGAGCGCCTGTGCCTCGAGTTCCAGCACTACCTCATTGTGTCGCAGAGCGTTACCAAGTCGTTCCTCTCCATAAAGGGTATCTACTATCAGGCAAACATCCAGGGCGAGGAGGTCCTCTGGCTGGTTCCTTACAAGTTCAACCAGCGCGTCGTTGGCGATGTCGACTTCCGTATCATGGGCACCTTTGTTGAGTTCTATATGACCCTCCTCGGCTTCGTCAACTTCCGACTGTACACCTCTCTTGGCCTCAAGTACCCTCCCAAGTTCGACCAGGCTAAGGATGAGGCTGGTGCTGAGCTCGGCGCTTTCACCCTCGAGGGCAAGACCTTGGTTGGTGCCGACGAGAAGGAACAGAAGACATTGGAGGCTGCTGAGCACAAACCTGACCCCAAGGTTCAGGCTGCTGTCAACAAGGTTATCAAGAAAATCAAGGGCAACGATGACGATGAGTCGACAACAACGTCCGAGAACCAGGTTGAGGGCGAGGACCAGAAGGCCGGTGTAATTGATAAGTTTGAGCCTGCAGTATCTGGTGGCGATATTCTGCCCCAGCCTTCTAACACTGGAAACAACCCCAACAGCCTCTTCTCCAACCTCACCATCTACCTGTCCCGCGAAACCCCACGACAACCCCTCGAATTCCTTCTCAAGTCTTTTGGCTGCAGGCGTGTCGGCTGGGACGCCGTTCTCGGCGATGGCGCTTTCACCACCAACGAGCTTGACCCTAATATCACTCACCAGATCGTTGATCGACCCCCCATCCAGGCTTCTGCTGAGGATGAGGCTGATGGCGACGACAACCAGACATCACAGAAGCTTGCTGCCAACCGACGAGTTCCGGGACGAACATACATCCAGCCTCAATGGGTTTGGGACAGTGTCAACGACGGCGAGCTGAAGGAGCCTCATATGTATGCTCCTGGAGCTGATCTTCCTCCCCATCTGAGCCCCTTCGTTAGGAACGTCCAGGGTGCATATGATCCCACTGTTCCTCTGGAGGAGCAAGAGCCTGAGGCTGAAGCCATTGAGGCTCAGAGCGATGGCGATGATGAGGTTGATGATACTGCTGAGGGTATGGATGTGGCTGATTCTGATGAGGGACAGGGAGAGGGTGACGAGGACGACGAGTTTGGCGGCTTCTCTGCAGACGAGCAAGAAGAGGACGAGGAAGAAGATGATGCCGAGCAACGGCAAGACGAACTTGAGGCTGAGCTCACTGGTGGCGCCGTCAAGCCCAAGACAGCGAACATCAAGGCCAAGGCTAAGGAGGACGCTCTCAAGGCCCTCTCCAAGAAGGCTCGCGAGGAGGCTGAGGATCTGGAGCGTGCGAAGGGTATGCTCAGTAAGAAGAAGAGAAAGCTGTATGAGCAGATGGTGTACACAAACAACAAAAAGAGTGCTGAGGACCAGAAGCTACGGGCCAAGAGGAGAAAGTTTGAAAAGGAAAAGGCCACCAAGGGCAAGGGCAAGGCTTAGGCGTAATGTTAAGGCACTGTTTTATACCATTCCTATAGATTTTGAGCTGTACGCGATTAAAAGCATTTATTTAGTTGGTTATACGCAAATCTGTGATGAGCAAATGCTGTGTCAGTGAATGTAGTCTCAGGTGGATAAGGTAACCTGGCTTTTACCTTGCGATGTAGCTCTGAAAAACTTGATCTTCTCAACTCACCACCGATCCTGGCTCAACCGTCCTGGCAGAATACTCCCCACGGATAATGTGGTTCCTGGAGATTAATCTACATCTAGGTAATTATATTTACACGTCATTGCTACCCGTATTTCCGCCGAGATGGAAGCAAGCGCTACCACCTGGGAGTTAGACAGCGATGAGATCGCATCTATCGCCTCTGAGGACTTGCACGAACATAGGCCGAATCGCTGGACGGGCGCTAAATCGACATGGCGCACTCTGACGGAAGAGGATAGACTCCTCTGGCAATCAATGAAGCAGATTCAAGATCAGGATCTCGCGGTGCATTTATACAATGCTTTTGCGCTAAAGCGACGAGGCCGAAATCCGGAGACAGCACAGTATTTAGTCGTCAGAACAGTGAGCCGATATCATCTTTTGTACTACAAGCAAAATGCACTGACGATGGAACTTAGGAATCTGGTGAAGAAGGTATTTGGGCGCCGCCCAAGGCATGGACTGCATGGCCGCTCAAACATAAACATGTGCCCAAGGAGCGCTTCACCAACGGACAGCACGACGAAGATGACCATTTTACATTCCGCAGAAAGGAAGAGATACTCCCCAGTACTGAGCTTGAAGAAGAAATATCTGCCACTATCTTGCGATCTGCCAAGCGGCGGTTCCGCAGGAGGAAGAGTAAGATGGCCAAACCGTCCATCGAGGAAGATTCTACGCCTCTACACAATGAGAGCGGCAATAGCACGCCCGATGCTTTATCACGCGAGTCTTCTGCCAAGCTTGAGACTGATGAAGGCAAAGAAGAAGATGGAGACCAAAAGATGGCTGTCGATGAAGAAGATAGTCGGCGTACACGACGTAATCCCAAAACTTATGAACCAGTCGAGTCTACCAACGACGAGGCATCCTATGCCCTTTTACGTCCATCGACACGACACATTTTATCACAGCTGGACAATACACTAAAAGTACTTCATAATTCACGTCTCACAGGCATGAATTATCTCTCTGATTCTTCAACTGAAGAGGAGTCAGATAGCCTCAGCCAAAGTGGGCAAAAGAGATCTCGTGGTCGTCCGCGAAAAATTCTACACGAGGTTGACACATCTGGATCTACCTCACCAGCGGGAGCTGGTAAACCCAGCAGACGAGGTCGCCCCCGAAAAGTCCATACCCCCCGTGCTGGAGAATCACATGAAGAGATGCTTCAACGTGTTGCTCGTGAATCTCATCGAAAGATCCCCTCAACGCTTGAAGACAGGGACGCCGCTTTTGAGGAGTGGATCCGCAAAGGTGACGAGATCATCGAGCGATCGCGATCGCGATCTCAATCGTTGAAGCGAGCGACTTCTCAAGGGGCAGAGACGGAGGAGGAATCAGTACCAGGAACAAACGTTGAACGGAAACTCTTAAGATGGGGCTTGCGTGATTGGAGCGATGTGCTGGGCGCAGCTGCTATAGCAGGTTTCTCAGGCGATGTCATCGCGAGAGCAACACGAAGATGCGCTGATTTGTTTGGTGAAGGAATGGTAGTGAGGACGCTGAACGAAGTTCCCGCCACTAATGATAAAGGCACCACTTCCGTCGAGTATCTTCCTGAGCCTATCCAGTTATCCTACTCGGATGAAGAGGCCGATGATGAAAGCGATGATGCCGCAGATCTCATACAGCGCCGTATCGCATCTCGTCAAGCCTCTCTCGCATACTCAAGCCGCAGCCCAGACTCCGTTAGAAGCCCCAGCCGTCACTCAACACGCTCTCCAGGACCGCCATCCGCCGTCCGGTCTCCAGGCTCCCGCTCCCGCTCCAACTCTGCGGGTGGAATGTTATTTTGCCCGATTCCCTCATGCGACCGCGCAGTACAGGGTTTCGCACGCAAAGCAAACCTTCGACGGCATATGGACCTTATACACCAGGGGCAGACGGAAGAACTTGACAGTGACGAGGAGGTTGTAGGTGGTGTACATGTGGATGGCTTCCTCAGGCCTGTTGTGCCAGGAAGGGGCTGGAGAGGCGAGGACTCTATCCAGAGGAAGAGGAAGAGATTCTACGGTGACAAACCTGGGATGAGTCGTGAGACGAGTTATGCTGAAGAGGATTTGTCCTCATGAAACAGGTGTAACTCAGACTGCCACTATTGTTGAGCGGCCTTGTGGCCTAGTAACGAGGGAATGGGTTTGGTTTATTCATACATATATTACTCACGGCATGGAATGCATGGTACAATGCGAATATCTACTACAAAGAATAAATAATTTCATATCTGATCGGCCCTCTCTCCTCCCTTCTCTAGCTGGACGTGCCCCCAATGAAGAAGATAAAAAGGTAACAAAAGATTCTATGCGGACAGAGAAACAGCAAAAGAGAAACTCCGGTACAGGGAATCGAACCCTGGGCTCCGCGGAACTGATCTCTCAGGTTATGAGAGCGCGAAATGTTAGCCACTACACCATACCGGACAGGTCTGATGTTTTGTTAGAGAGGATGGCTCTGGGGACCACCAAATCGATACGCCTGCACGGTTTGCGATGCTGGACTGTGATTTGTGAAGAAGAGTGACTGCAATTTGATATCAACAACGCAGAGGCACTCATGCCAGTCAAGCTCCACGTTTGTCTAGCTGAGACCGAAGTAGTTCAGAGATAGCGTAGTCGGGAGGTGCAGGCGACAGAGACCATAAGAATGTGAATAGCATTCATTACTTAATTGTCTAAAAGCCAAAGGGTATCTATCAAGTACTCAAATAACCCTACAACGGAAACCCAGACAACAGTGCTGGGAATCGAACAATAAAGAAAACCATCCATAGCTATGCTTCCTTACAACACCCCCAAACTCCCAGATCCAAAAGGCCCTACGAAACAAAGGAACAGTGACAAATAGTATATAGTTTTAGTTGAGCCTTGGACTCTTTCTCCTAGACAGGCTCTCCTCAAGCGCGGTTGGAAGCATATTCTCGCCGCCCTCAGAGATGATGGGATCCCTGGCTCCAACCTTCTTGGCGCTGCGAGTCACACGTGTGCTGCGCTTAAACAGTGGCAAAGTGCGCTCAGGGGGCATAGATATAATGCTAGCGCGAGGATCGAAGCCAATGGGGCCCGTTGTGTGATTTGGCACATTGGGGTTCACTTCGCGAAGGCTTCCAGCCAGACCTATGTGTTCAGGGGCACTAGCATTGGACATGCGAGAGGGCGGAGGTCGTACTGGGGATGTCATCATTTTCTGAGGGCAGTCAAGGTCGGCAAAGACCATGGTGCCATCCCTATCAGATGCGTCACGATCCTTGGTTGGTGTAGAAACCTCGTCGATGCGTGAAATGATGAGATCGTGATCTTCAGTGCGAGGAAGGTCAGTGGGGTAATGATATTGGACCTTGGCTGGTGTTTCACCAGTTGGCTGGTATTCTTGGAGGGCCGCGCGAGTGATGTCTTCGCGCAAGTTGGCCAGAGGTTGGCAGAGCTGATCATCGAGTGGCTCCAAGCCATCTTGAAGATCACCAAGATCGAGCTCCATCTCCTCGCCCAAGTTCTTGACGCGTTCAAATGTAGACTTGAAGTGCGATGAAATGTTTCCGAAAGACTCCTCAACAGTATTGGATAACGACTGAACGGACACCCTGTGAGACTCATGGTGGTGGCCGTTCTCAGTCTTTGCACGACTAACAAAGTCGTCTAGGGCTTCCATTTGAACATCGAGATCCTTGATTTGCTCGTCGACAACACGAACAGTCTCGGCATGAACAGACTTGGCAGTGGCTTGGATGGAGCTGCTGTGGTCATTGGCAGCTGTCCAGTCATCCTTCAACTTGGTCTTGAGCTGCTCACGAGACTTCTTGATCTCGTCCAGCAGCTCACCCTCCTTGACATCCCACGTTAACATGCCTTCGCCATATGTACCGACGGCCTGCTCCAAGTTGGTGCTGGTGGCCGTGATGCTCTTCTGAATCTGGGAAGCTCTGTCGTGAAGCCGTGACTCCTGAGCGTCGGCATGGGTGTTGACAAGAGCTGCTATTTGAGCCGTGAGCTTCTGACGTTCATCAACGGCTTGGCGACGCTCCTCCACCAGGGCATCTTGAATTCGCGAAGAGATTGTAGCGTTTTGTAGCACAATCGTGTTTGTTGCTGCTTGGAGCTGTCGCTTGAGGTTATCGCACTCAGCTCGCTGAGCAGTGATGTGCTTGACAAGATCCTCGAAAGTGGACTTGAAGTCTTTTCCAATAGCACTGTAAGAGTTATGAAGCTGTGACCTGTCAGAATATGGTCTCTAAAGCTGTGACACAGAAGCTTACCTGTCCGTGGAACGCAGTCATCTCATTCAACATATCTGCCGCTATCCTCTCGGCAGAATGAGAGATAGACTGCAGGCTCTCGCCCATTCGCTCCTTGACCGTGTCACGAACAACCTTGATCTCCTCCAAAACCTCGTCCATATCCTCCTTCGACTTCTGCTTCGACTGGAGTAGGTCCTTCTTCGACTGAGAGAATGTGCTCAAGTGCTCATCGAGGAACGTTTGTGTAGTTGATAGCTTACGCAGCTCCTCGTCTACAAAGCTCTCCATGCGCTGTCCGACACTTGCAATATGTTCTTGCTGCTCCTCCTGGAACTCATTGATACGACGCTCGACCATGGAGGTAACATCAGAAACCTGGTCTTGAGATGTCGTCCACGTGTTTCGGTTGATAGACTGAAGATCTGACTTTCGCTTGTTCTTGGCATGAAGACCACCAACATCACGGACTGTCTTATGCAGCTTGTTGATGAGCTCTCCACCGACCTCGGTGAGCTTCTGCTCCGTCTTCTGGTGTGCTTTTCTGATCTTGGTTTCCTCAGCAAGGGACTTCCGTGTTGCAGAAAGAACAATCTCAGTTTGGTCCAGCACTTCCTTGGTATCGTCCAGCTGGGCTTTTGTGCCCTCGTGGTCTTTCTTTAACCCCATGAACGTAGACTGTAGGCTGAACAGCTCCTGGACCTTGTTGCGCAAGTTGTTTTCCAGGGTCTCAAGCTTGGCCGCCTGTTCCTCGTTGACGATGCGGCGAGATTCGCTCTGGGCCGTCATCTCTTCGTAGGCTTCGTTTGAGAGATAGACACCGTTACGTTGGCGGGTAGCGATAAGCTCACTCTTGAGCTTCTCGATTTCCATAGTAAAGTCCCTGAGCAGTGTCTTCTTCTCAACCATGGGGTTGAGCTGGGGCTTGTTCTTGATGTTCTTGGCCCTGAAGGCATAGTCGAGTGTTGATATGGTCTCTTCCAGGTTACTCTTGGCAGGAGAAATGGTCGCAATAATGCAAGTTTTTGTTCTACCACCAAGTGAGTCTTGTAACAGACGAGTCAACTTGGACTCTCGGTAGGGAATATGAGAGCTGCGGTCCACAAGCGCGTTGATGACTCGACCGAGAGTCAAGAGTGACTTGTTGATGAGGCCAGCCTCCACAGCACGCTTATTCTCGGCTCCTGAACGCTGAATGTTCTCACTTCCAGCCAAATCGACGAGGTTCAGCTTTCCAGCACTAACAAGAGCATCCACGCCGTGCTCGTTCGGCTTTCGGACATAGGTGGTAATGGTGAAGACCGTGTGACTGCGAGAACTAAGATCATTGCACTTTGTAGCAGCAACCTGGCGTTTCAAACTGCCGTCCTGGAGCACTTTGACACCCTCAGTAGCGCTCTTGATGTGCTTCTCCTCCATGCCCTGAACAATGGTGCTGAGATGGCCTCGTCGTGAAGTGTCGTCGAAAATCTTGAGCTTATTGCCCTCGTCGGATGAAAGCAGATCGCGGAGTTCTTCATTGTAAAGTTCAATAAAGGAGCACTTGATGGTACTCTCGGCGTTCTCCAGCTCGAGCTTGTTGAATAGTGTCTGTAGGACTCGAGGAATGATACCAGCTTCGTCTGAGAGCATACCCAGAGTGTCGGTCATGTCACCAGACATGGTATAAGTCTTTCCTGTACCTGTCTGTCCATAGGCAAAGATGGTGCAGTTATATCCGGAGAGCATCTAAGACAGTTAGCAACTAGAATTGTGTCCCGTATACTCTTTCGACCCACCTCGTCCAGAATTGGCTTTACTGTATCATCAAAAACCATGTTTTGATCCGCCGCCTGGGAAAAGACGCGATCAAAATTATATGAGCGGTTACTCAAGGCATTCGAGCCCATTGACAGCTCGACAATCTTCCCCTTGACCGCATCTGCCGTAACAACAACATTGCTGTTCTCGCGGACCTCACGCTCGTTGCGTCCACGACATCGCACAACGACCTGGATGTTTGTCTCCTCGGCGCTAGACTCGGCCTCAAAGTCGCGCTCCTTGCGCTTAGTTCCGATGGTATTAACAGTGTTTACTGAAGCGATAGATCCAGTCGGTGATACGGCGCCGTTGCGAGTCGCGAGCGATGAGCCATATCGTGTCGGTGGTGCTCTCGACCCAGCTCTTACGCTGGAGCGGCTGCTGTTGGCGGTGGCAGCGCGCACGCCTGGGGCCATGGCGATGCGGCTGTGCTCCCGATCGGAGCGGGTTGGGCGTGGAGGAGCCACGATGGGCAACTTTTTGTGGTTTCTATCGAGTTGACTCTGGTGTTGAAGGCTGTAGAAGAAGCCTCGAGGATGCTTCAGACGCTGCACATTCGCTTGATCGAGTATGAAACTAAATGAGCAAAAATGTTTGAAACTTGTAGAACCTCGAATACGTTGACGGTACGAGGAGGGGATGCCTGCATATAGTTTTGGTTATGATAGCAGCAGGGCAGTTTGACACAAAGTAAATAGCACAACTGTTGTACCATGTTTAGGTGGAACGGACTAGGATCAACACAAGCTAGGGCGTCTGTTGCTACGACAACCAGCCACACTCTAGCTCACCCGCTGCCCATCCTGGTCTACACTCAATGGAGCTCTCACTAAAAGCGGCGAAAAGTCATGTTACGATAGGTCATTATTTCATGTCTTGGGTGCGAGTATCATGACCTCCGTTGTCATCATGAGACACTTCGGTTAGGTCCTCAGTGGTTCAAGGTTAAACATAAACGGCATTACATTCCCGTAAGGGGATAAATGCTTAAATACGCCTTCTATGTAATACAAAAAATTAATCAAAACTCCAGGATTTGTAGATTCATCTGATCATGAAGCGCTCTGTGAGGCTGATAGATTGCTATTCGGTATCCATCTTATTATCATCGGCTTCTGACCTCGCCTCGCTCGCTGGAGCTTTGGCTTCCTCTCCCTTTTTCTCTTCCTCCTTAACATCAGGGGCCACTGTATCAGCTTTCTTGTCGTCCTCGGCGGCTTCTTCTCCCTCTTCTTCTTCCTTGAGCTTCTTGTGGGTTTCGCTTTCAAGATCTTCGTCCGCCTCCCGTTTGGAGCCTACGCTCTCTGCGCCGGGGCTCTTGACTTCACTCTCGCTCTCAGCATCTCCATCAGCGTCCACGTCGACCTTGCCCTCCTCGTCATCATCATGTTTCCTGCCAACTGCCGCCTCAACATCGATCCCTTGCATTCCCATGCTACCTTCTGACATGAAACTCGTAGTTGTAGATTGAGGTCCGGTGTCGCTCATGCCGATCTCTTCGGGCCCTCTGGCATGGGGTATCTCGTCTTCTTCCTCGTGTGGCTCTTCGTCCTCTTCCTCGTCCATCGTCATACGTTCTCCTTCATGAACCACTTCTTGGGCTCTTGACAGTTGGCTCACGGGGACCACGCCGGCTCTTTGCTCTTGGCGCAAGAGTTCTCCTTGTGTAACCCCTCGTGCATGCCCTGTGGATGGAATTCCGTTGACGCTGACTGAAACTGTCTCGATGCTTCCCACTCCATTGGGACCCTCGATAGTCTCTGTGCTTTCACTGTGAATTTGAGCTCCCGGGGTGTCCTGTGAGCTCTCCGGGCTCCGCCTCGTCAACCAAGGAATAGGCGTTAGCAGTGCTCCTCCTAGCGCTTCATCTGTGCCCAATGCTGCCGTTGTAGGGTTGCTCCATGAGACTGACACTGCCGGATCCTTGGGGTCCTCGCCATTCAAATGCATTGAAGACATGTCAGGAATAGGCGGTGGCAGGGGATATGTCTTCGTGCTCGATGTCACCTGAACTACGCGATCAACGGCATGTAAATAGGGTGCTACCGCTCTATAATGCGCTCTGGGTCGTAGGATCAGCTCGGCAAGGCGCTGAATGGTGTGTGGGGGGTGTGTCTCAAAGGTCTCGAGATGTTTGGTGATGTCAATGACCATATCGGCCAGTTGCTTTGGTAGCGCACCATCTATGACTTGTGTGGTCGGAAGCGACTCGGTTGCAGCGGTTTCTTTGTTCGTTTCTTGTGACGATTCGACTTGTGGTGACGAGGGCGCAGATGCTCGCACCTCAACAGGAGGCTGGTGAGCCGGTGGTGGAGGCGGTAGTTCAGGGATGGGGAATTCGTTGTGCGCAATCTGAAGCGGTCAGTCTCTAGGATGAAGCAATCTCAAAGAGACGGGTGGTAGGTAGTACCTTGTCAAGTCTGGCAATTATGTCGCTGCGCACAGTAGGCCAGACGTCCCTATTGCAGTCAGGTTTTCATGTCCACATACGTGCATCCAGGTGTTTAAACTTACTTTTCCACAGTAGCACCTGATGCAAAGAGAGTGAGTGGTCCATTATCGCTATCGACCTCCATGTTATAAGCTGCGATAGAAATGTTATTATGCGATGGTGTTGATCACCACGTCGCGATCGGTCGCGATGCTTTGGTCAGTGGTGGGGTTGTAGATATGGGGGCACCTGTCCCGTTAGATGCATGTAAACTTAACCTACACCATACTGGCTACCAGGTAGGTACCTCCCTGGATACCTTAACTTGAGGAGGCAAGGTTAGTAGGTAACAGGGAACTACTTTGATCTACAAGTCTGTGAAGATCACATGAATCACCAATCTAAAGAAGATGTTAATAGAGTGTGTTGGTATTTTTACTTTAGCAAAACAAGTTTGTAGTAGAAGGAACACCCATAGCATTCCACCTCAGGCGCACTTTCATCCAATGACCTAGTTTATCCATACCCAATATCGACACAATAGTATCATGAAGGGCAGTATCGAGGTGAAATCAATCATGTTATTATGAGCTATAACCAGTCCGTTCTACGTTTAGAATTGAAACGGGTTATACAACCACTTTGACGGCTCAAACATTGCCTCAAACTTAATCCCATCATACGTTCCAATAGCACAACTTAGATCATGGAAACCCTCCAATCCCGTAACCGGTAGATCTTGCTCAGCATCAGTCTCCTCATGGAGCGCCCACCCACCCGTCATCGTACCGTTGCGCGTAAAGAAGATATCGACCTGCGGCTTAGGTCCACCAACAGAACGCAATGTCATGCCAATACCGTAAGTCTCTCCGCGCTTGAAAGGCTGAGTGAAATCGCGGCCACCCCAGCGATCGTTGACGTATTTGTGTCCGTCGTCACCGTGTACTGCTAGACTTCCGCGGTGCCAGCCTGGCATGCGGAATGAAGGATAGGGTAGCGCGGTGAAACCCAGGGCGATGAATACCTCAGGGGTGTCCCGCGCAAGCTTAACTTCATAGTAGATGGTCTTGGGCTGGCCAAGGCGAACAGGGTCATGCTCAGTTACCGAGTAGAGAGGTGGGTAACCAATAATGCAACGGTCAGGTGAGTTCTTCTTACTCCAACCTTGCCAATGTCCTGGCTCCATCCAAGTAAGCTTACCACTGAAGCCCACGGGCTCCATGAGGCGAATATTGCCTGCCTGGAGAGCTGTCTTTCCAGTCTGATCCAAGTTAATGGGTGCTGTCAATGGATACGACTGGCACCAATCCTCTCCAGCATTGGCCTCTTCCTCAGTAGCATTGCTTGTAGGGGACCTATCGTAGCCGCTAAAGATAGCGGGTGGTGGTGGGAACAGTGAAGTATCCGGCACTGCCACTTCCCAGTCATGCTTGGGCGGAGGTCCAGATGGTGGCGCGTAGTCTCCTCGGCCTGGTGGAGGCCCTGGAGGTGCAGAGTATGGAGGTGCATCATGCTGCGCTGCGGCCTTGCCCGGAGGTGGCCCTAGAGGAGCAGAATATTGCTGTGATGAAGATTGACCAGGCGGTGGTCCCGGAGGTGGTGCAAAATCCGAGGCCTGTTTTCTGTCTGGGGGAGGTCCTGGGGGCGCAGAATAGCTAGACTCTCCAGCATATTGATTTGGGTCATTTTGAGGGTTGTATTTGCTCTTCTTCACATCTCCTTGACTCTGAGAAGATGCCGGCCTCTGCGCGAGACGAGGCGCAGGGTCATTATTCGGCTCTGTCTTACTTCCAAAACACATGCCGATGATGATGATGTTGAAGTTAGGTGTAGGACCTCAAGGGACAAATGACGATGTTAAGCAGGGATTCAAAAGTGGGCACACCTGAAACCACGTATAAGCTTAAATCAAGAAGGATTCACGGTTAAATAGCAAATGATTACCCAATAACAGGTATTGGTGAGCAATTGAGGGTTTAGGAGGAAGTCTATATAGGTTACCTTTGGCCCTTTTGGCCTCCTTTGTTGACATCATGTTGGTTTAAAGTAGTGGCTGTGCCGCTTAATTTCCCCAAACACCACGCCGCTTTGAGCTTACCTACCTACACAGCCCCTGGTATCACGAGGCAGAAAGCTGAGTTACGATACGCCAATACGCAGGGCATGATAGGTCAATGAATTGTATTGGGTTAGGCCACTATAGGTATTTTTTGCTCCTCCAATAAAAAAATAAGTTGGGTCATCTTGTCAATTTGAGTTATTCTTTCCCCTTTGTAAGTTGTGTTTGTTAACTACTGGGCATCTCAGCCCATGTTGTTACTACTCTGATATTTGATGTAAGGAAGCCCAATCCTCAGCCCTCACCAGCCGAGTTTCTATGACGCAGACTAACTACCTCCACCCCACTCGCTGGCTTGCTGTTCATTGGGATAGAAGAAGGCTACCACAGCAATGATGATGTACACCGCGCAGAGCAGAGCGCCTTCAAGGTAATTGCTTCTTCCGTCCAGGACGAGGAAGTTGACAATAAATGCCGAAACGAACAGACAGACAGTCTCAAATAGTGTAAAGTAAAGAGACATGTCTTTGTCCATGATCCATCCGAGAATAACCATGACGGGAGTAAGGAGTAGAGCAATTTGAATGGAGCTGCCTACAGCAACACCGATCGCGAGATCCATGTGGTTTTTGTATGCGACCTTGATGGCAGTGACATGTTCAGCGGCGTTGCCAACAATGGGGAGAATGATGAGACCAATTCCGACCTCGTTGACACCAGAAGTCTCAACGACCTCTTGAATAGAATCAACCAGAAACTCAGCGCAAACTGCAACCAAAGCTGTGGAGACGAGGAGAAGAATGATGGCACCACTCTGAGTGAGGTGGTCTTCTTCATTCTCCTGTTCCTTGGCGATCATTTGAGCACCAGGGGCAGTCAAGATTGGAGGAACAGAAGAGGGCAACATGGCGCCTGGTGCTCGAAACTGGAGAC
This sequence comes from Fusarium miscanthi, assembly GCA_014898875.1. Classification (NCBI taxonomy): domain Eukaryota; kingdom Fungi; phylum Ascomycota; class Sordariomycetes; order Hypocreales; family Nectriaceae; genus Fusarium; species Fusarium miscanthi. The sequence goes on from JAAVUA010000030.1 coordinate 90,773, forward strand.
GGTCCGGGAGAGAATTTGTACGTCTGATTCCATAGCGAACGTGAGGGACAGGAGTAGATGCCACCGTCGGCTTTTCAGTGAAAACGGGGGCGATGTTTTTGACAGACAATCCTCGCAGTGGGAATGGCCGTTTGCCATTGTTTGAGGGGCCAACTTCAAGGTCATCCTGAACGGCGAAGTCCACACGCCGAGGTTCACCTTCACCATGGTTCTGTGGAACATTTTCGGGCAGCTCGTTATGTGCCTCAGTAACGTCTGCGGCCTTCTTGGCGTCACGAGCTTGCTTTTTGCTCTTGCGGTGCCTGTGTCGGCGGTATCGACGGCGTCGACGTGAACGCTTTGCCTCTTCTTCATCCTCTTCTTCAATAGCACTCTCGCTACCCTCGTAAGATGGAAAGCGAGGAATACGATGACGTGAAGCTGTTGCCTCAGAGACCTCATCCTGTGGGGTGGTGTTTGTCGTTGTGAACGAGGTACTGCGTGTTCCTTTGGTATCAGCGGTATCAACTGAAGCAGTGCTAGATCTCCTATGCCGCCTATTTCGCAGAACCTTCTTCATTTTCTTTCGCATTGTACCATGAGATGAGTCAGAGTCAGATGAATCCGAACTTGAGGATGAGCTGTCGTCAGAGCTGGAAGAATCCAGGAGGCCGGCAGCGGGTCCAGGGGCCAATTCAGCATCAATGATATGTTGAGGGGTCGACTCATACATGTAAGCATGAGACTTCAGCTGGAACATGAGATAGATGACGTATACAAGCAGAAGGACCTATGTTTGTTAGCATATTGAAGAGATCGTATATAAACCTGAGACTTACGATGCTCGTTCCGCGGCTGATTTTGAGGGATTGCCGGTCAGCGAGATCATTATCTCGGAAGGAAGCATGAAAGGCTGTCTTTTAAATGGTTAGTACATGTAAAGATATCAACTGTTAATAACATACCGGCAGAACAAGACTGATAACACTCAAGCTGAGCAAACAAGCACTCATTTGAGTGACAGTACTGTTATAGACTTGCTCTCTAAAGCGCAACCCACCGAGAAGCATGCTCATACCTAAAATGAAACTATTAGTATTTGAAGTTGAAAGGCTGGGCAACCGCTGGAACGGCTGACAGCAAAGGGGAGGGAGGGTACCTAAGATAAGCAATAAATTTGCTAAGATTGAACCTAATAGAGACGCCTGAACAATGCGAATTTCGTCTTTCGTTAAGGCTAGGATAAAGATAATGAGTTCCACGGCGTTGCCTATAATAAACATGCAGATTAGACTATGTGTTGTGTGGTATTGCGTTGTGGGTAGATTTACCAAAAGTGACATTCAGCAACGCGCCGAGAGCATCACCCATCTTTCGGGCAACAGACTCAGTAGCATAAGCTAAGAGACCAGCAAGAGGAATGATGGCAACTGCATTGAGACCAAAAACGATACCTCCATTGATGCCATCCACCTGGGATACTGCAATACCAACAGGGACGAAGATGAGGAGGATGTTGAGCCAGCTGTGGAAGATAGAAATTTTGACGCTTCGCTTAACTTCAGCGAAGAATCTGCTCATTTTGCTAGTTGAATTGGGGCTCTCTTGTGACGGCTCCTCGGCCTTGTTGGGAGTCTCTATGACAGACCCCGGCCGTGCAGCCTGAGACAATGTGTGAGATGGGACATCGCCAGCAGAGAGGGCCTTGAGAAGAGAGGAGTTGTTTCGGCTGGGACCTTGACGGCCACCACCGTTGACAGAGCCAGAGCTGCCATTCTGTTTTTCGTTGAACTCTTTGTGTTGAGTGTTGTTGCTGTGCTCATTCAAGCCCTGAGCAGTGGGCGCTGCGGGTTGTGCACCAGAGCGACTGCCATCTATGTTTGGTGGATCAGGAGAAGCTTCCTTCATCGAACAGGTGTTTGGCTCTCAAGAGTGTGGTGCGAAGCCTTGAACTATCAGAAAAGATAGTCGTCTTGTGCGTGGTGAGTTTGCGTAAACGTCGAAGTTGTAAGTAAAAGATGCAGGAGGACCAAGAGCCAAGGCCTTGGCTTTAAGGCGGGAGCTAGATCTGGGATGACGCTGGAATCCAGTGGCGTCAGTGGATATCAATCCACATTTTCTGTGTGGCTGGAACTGTCGTAGTGTAATGATGGATATCTGATGGCGTCAAAATCGGTGAGGGAGCCGGCTATAGTTGTGCTTGATTGGCCGGCTCCATGCAGTGGTGTCAGAGGCAAAGTGAGGCGGTGCAGCCTCAGATTATCAGATAATGGACTAGTTTGCCCCGTGATACCTGAGCTCGCTCGCGTTTAAAGAATCCCGACGTTTCTAGTGCTATCGTGACTCATTTACTTTTTCCTCGACGAGGACAACGCTCAGTCATTACTAATTCCTAGCCTCTATTGCAAAGGCCAACAAAGAGACTCAGCTTCGCCAAAGCTCAGAACAGGCCCAACAAACAGGCTACTGGAGACACGCTATGAGTAAACAAGCTTATCGATGATATCCCCCGTCTTTCTCGGATGCGAGGTGCCGGATTGAGGCTTGGCATGGCCACAACAAGAGCTTGGCCTCCCGAAGCGTAAATGATCGACAGGGACCACAAACAAGTTTCCTTGAATTGGACTTAGCTGTGGCTTGACTCGATACGTATCGTTGTCCCTTGAATGATAACAACGCCGCTTACTCGACGTAGGAAAGGACAAGCCCATCCCTCCAGGTGACGCAATATGACAACAAAGCATGTATCGCACGGGGATACCACTCGGGTGTAACTAGAGTCGGAGCCGAATGGTGAATTGGTCAATACGCCGCCGGACACGCTTCGTGGGCTCCGCCCCTGGTAACGCAATACAATCTACGTAACTGGATCCATTAGAGATTGCTTTTCAGTCAGGTACTAACTCAGTTGTAATGACGCTGAGCGGGACTTGTTGCTGGCTGCTCAAGCTCGACAACTAGCCAGAAGAGTAAAGGGTTTCATTGTAGGTAGCTGAACTCGAAGCCATTCGCGGGTGTCGATATTCAAACTCTCAGCACCCAGTTGCAGTATACCAGCTTATTTCCATTATATTTTGACCAGTACTGCTATTGGCTCAAATGTTTCGGCAGCTTGGATTCCTCCTTCAAAACTCGAGGGATCTTTACAGGTCCAGAGTACTACATCTCAGTCGTGGGACGATGGATACTTTCACAGATGTGATTACACGAAGATATAGTTCTACCCGTTGCACAAAGGACGTCCGGTTCGCGAAGACATCCCACTGCGTTTATCATGACTCGTCGCGTCACTCTAGGTTAGCTATGGTGGATTTGAGTACTATTTGCGAACTCTGTTTCAACGATACTTGGATCTGAAGTAGCCTCTCAACTGGATACTATGTTTAGTAACAGGAAAGATTAGGATTTCCTGGGCTAGTTTAATGAACATATATGAGAGTTGACCCATATTGTCTCTTATGAAAGAAATGCAAACCGCAAACGGCCCTAGGAAAACCGGACATTAGTCAAATGAACCCACGTATAGAAACCCCATTCATACTGTAGATTGGCACCTATAAACGAAAGACTCAGAAACCTAAAGTCTTAATAGAGTAGCTTTCCACATATATTTCTCTTCAATATCTCATATAGGCATGACCGCGTAAATACATTGCGGCTCAGGTCAGAGCGCCCTTACTCGATGACCGTCGATCAATCCCTTCCATCTTGGTGCAAGTGAATGAGACAGTTAAGTCACAAGCCAAATGATTTCAAGTCACGAGAATGTTTTGGTCCCGCTCGCTAATGCCTTCTTTGAGACAAACCTGGCTGAGATGCGTTGTATACGAACAGACAAATAAAATAAAACACTTTCCCTCACTCCCTCTTCTCTTCTTATCTTCCTTCTTCTTCGGCGATTCAGAATGTACAGAAACATTGGGTCATCCAGCCCACATCTTTGTTCTCCATCTACCGCTTATGAAACGACAAACTTTGCTTAACCGAGTAAATGTATGTAGTAGAGTGTAGAGTAGTATAACCATCCGGGACCACCACCCAGTCTCAATCTCGTATCCCCTTGCGCCATGATGTGATGTGAGTATATGTAGGTATGTGCATGCATTATGGAGAGGACCAACCCTAGGCGGTCTCCAAGTTGCGTACGGGCATCGTCGAGAGCCCTTGGTGTTCGTCCCTCATTACTGGTAGATGAATGTGTGTGGTGTTTAGCGTCCCGGCAAAAACAATAATAGACAATGACAATTATGGCATCCAACTGCGAACATTGGTGCAGAACTTCCAGACAAGAGATCTTCAAACTCAGACGGTACGCCGTTAACTCCTGGTGCTGAACGCATGCTTTGTTCACCGGTCCTCACCACCCCTTGCCTTCCCGCGTCTCCTGAAGAAATCCATCACTCGCTTGGCGGCTCCGCTGCTTCCTTCGTGCCCACGGTAATTCTCCCCGTCGTACGCATCCGCAAACTTCTTGTGGCTCTTCTGAAGCACACTTGATCGGTCGTCACGACTGCTTCCCACTGGTCGTCCATCATAACCTTCAGACTCTGAGAAATCCGCTTGGTATGGGCGAGACCTTGAATCAGTGGGAGGTCGTCGCATATCCACTGATGAGTCTGAGCCTGTGTTCAGATGACTACCTTGTATGTATGTAGGAATTGCGCTGGGTCTTCGGCCATCCTGTTGTTGAGCGTTCGCATGGCGTGTGTGGTACACAGGGCTGGATTGTGCTGTATCACGTTGAGGGTATTGTTCGTAGGGGGCGTCAAAGTATGGTTCGCTGTGTCGAGCCTCTTCGTGAGCGCTGTAGCCACGGAGCTGCTCAGCTCGAGGATGTTGGATGGGCAAATCTTGTTGTGAATCCGCCTCAGATCCAGTTACACTACCCTGGTCCTTGCCAAGCCCCATCGCCTTGACCAGAGAGAACCGACGGTCCTTCCTATCACCAGAACCTTGGACGCTGCCACTACGCTTCTTTCCAAGGCCGAGAGAGAATGATCGTCGGGAGGCCTTTGACTCCATGGAGGGCCTGGGACCAGCTTCCTCACCTGGCATCATGGTGGTTGGCATGCTGACGGGAGGATACTTCCTTGATTTGTCAGGCTGCTGCTGCTGCTCCGGTCGCTTCTTAGATCGCCCCCCAAAGATAGACCCGCTGCGGCCCATGATCTTGTTACCAAGATCACCCAGGGTGTTTGACCTCTTGTGACCCCTGCCTGTCGACTTGGCCTCATTCTGGAAAGTTGACATCTTCATCACCTTGGGGGGAACACTACCCACAGTCTTGGCGATGTTCTCCTCATCCTCAGGGTTTTGAGGTTGTTGAATTCGACCGTGAGCGTTTGTATCGGCAATGGTGGGAGGTACAGGTTGACCATAGTTCCCATGAGACTGCAGACCCATTGATGCAGAAGATTGCATTGAGCCTTGAGTCCTTGGCCTTGCTGTGTTGGTTGGCCCAGCCATAAAGGCATCGTCGGAAGTGGCGCGGGTATCGCGAGCTGGCCTGTGGGGGATAGCGCTCTTGTGCGAGCTCTGTGGACGTCTCGACTGGGTACGAGAAGGGTTGTCCTTTGTCATAGGAGGTTCACGCGGAAGAGGCTTCTCAGTATTGGCTTCAGGCACATCCACTGGCCCTTGCTGTTGGAGGGAATGGGAACTGGGTTTTGAAGGCGCGGCATCTGCACCGCGCTGAGTTTTCGTGGTAGGGGCCACGTATTCAACCTGGACCGTTCTTCGCTTCGCATCCTTCGGTGTGCTGCGATGAGTAGTCTCGGATTCGGGATCGACACTGCCATGAGTCTTCGCCAGTCCTCCAACAACAGGAGGATGAGATTGTTTTTGTTTCGAAGCTTCGCGGACAGAAGAGCTACGGGCAATCGACGGGGCCTCGGCGTAATCGTCTGGCGACACGCCCGAATCGGGGACTTCTGACGGTAACGTTGTCGAGCTTGTGATGAATTCAACGAGGTTCGCATATTCACTCAGCCAGCTGTGCCGAGCAACTTCGAATAGATCTGCTCTCTTACGGGGATTAGGCACGAGAATGCGGCGGAGCAGGTCTCGAGCGTGAGGTGTGACGTATTCAGGGAAGGTCAGAGGCGTTGTCACGATATACTTGTATAGAAGGTTGATGTTGTCGCCTTCGGGGTTGGCGGGATCGTCATCGAAGGGGAGGTAACCGGCGAGCATGGCATACTGTAAACAATGGTCAGTGCCAACTCTCGTTCCGTATCAATCGCACGACTTACCAGAATGACACCACAACTCCAGACGTCCACCTTACGTCCAGTATAAAGAGAATCGCTAACAACCAGTTCAGGCGCAGCATAACAAGGACTACCACAACTTGTCTGCATGAGATCGCCCTTCCTGGATCCGTTCATCTTGACTCGGTCTAAGCCCATTCGCTTCACAAATTCCTTATCTGTGAGATTAAGCTCTTCCTCCTTGCTCAATTCTTCATTGGGGTCAAAGGTGTTGGCAAAGCCGAAATCGGTAATAATAATGTTGCGGTTTCGATCGAGAAGCAGGTTTTCCAGTTTCAGATCCCGATGTACGATTCCCTTCTTATGGAGATATCCAACACCAGACACGAGCTGGGCAAACAAGCGACGAGCCGCGTTGTCCTTTAGATAGCGGTGATTAAGGATGTAGTCAAAAAGTTCACCACCGGACGCGTACTCGAGGATGATACCAATGTGTCGGTCTGTCTCGACCTTGTCGATTAGACGCACGATATTAGGGTGTTGGACTCCGCGAAGGATGGCAACTTCGCGGTAGATCTTGGCAAAACGAGAGGGGTTGCTACCCACACTGTCTCTTTTGATGAGCTTGATAGCAACCTGTTATATCGTGAGTTAAGCGTCTCCAACAATATTAATTGCTAGCTTACCTGGACGCTACTGTCCTGCTTCCAACCCAGTTTCACTTTGCCAAATTCACCTTCACCGATAGTATTGCCCAGAATAAAATCGCCGAACTTGGTATTGCCCTTATGGCTTCGGCTATGATCGTGTCGGCTTCGCTGTCCTCGTCGTTCCTCATGATGATCACCCCCCGCGACAACAGGAGGCGGCGCTGCGGCATCTTCGACGCTGTGCTGAGCAGCGGCATGATTGCGATCCCGGTCGATGGTATCTTGAGCAGCTGCAATTGCTTTCGTCAAGCTGTCAGTGGCATCGTGGACGGGTTTCGACGGTGTGCTGTGTGCGGATCGGACTGGCATGGAAGTGGTAGCGGCCCTGCCGTCTCGACTACTGGCTCGGGCAGCAGCGTCAGCCTTGCTGCTTCGGTGACCGTTCTCGGCAGCCGCTGAATCACCACGCGAACCAGTTCGAGTGGATTCGTTTCGACGGGGAGAATTGGTAGGCTTTTCGTTAGAATACTGGGACCTGCGCGAACTACCACTTTGGTGGTTGGACGAGGTCCTTGGGGGAGCGACGGGAGGCATGTTGCCTTGCCAGTCGGCGGCAGAGGCTGAAGATTCTTGGTCGTTGGGCGCTGAGGCGGTGACGGGTGAACCGAAGCCGGGAGCTAGATGGTAAGAAGGTGAGGGAGCGCTGTCGTTCGTTTTTCGTGAAGGAGGTCGTCGCGAAGATGAAGAAGCGGTCGAGGTCTGCTGGGCATTGTACGCCTGGCCGTTATTGTTAGGGGATGAGTGCGAGGGCCTGTACTGGCGGGACGACGGTGTGCTCAAGGGGGACGAGGCCAGAGCGGTGTGTTGATGGGGGGCCGTCTGTAAGGCAGCCGACGACATCTTCCACGCCCAGACGCGTAAAATAAATTTGACGGATCAAACCGTTGGGCAGAGCGTTTTTAAAACACACAATACAACGGTGTGCGCGAGGGTTGAGGTTTTCTGACAGTGGCGCTCAGGAAAAAAAAAGCCAGGCGGCGGACGCGAATATGCAGGTCGAAATACCTGGCAGTTTCAGACAGCCCAGCCTAGTAGGTAGGGAAGCGCTGAACCAGGGATAATATGCACGCGGCGCCAGAGAATCAGTTGTAAGCAACCAAGACGGGGAAAGCCGTTTCCAAGTCAAAGAACGAGCACTAAAATGATTTTGAGCAAGAGTTGGGAAGAGTAGAGCAGAGTTCGTGCGTGTCTCGACTATCTCATGGTGCGCGCGCGACGAATTGCGAATTACTCGATATCGGCCGTACCCGCTTTCTTGCTTCTTGTGCTGCGTCTGCTTGCTTCTTGCTCGCTTGTTTTGGTTTCTGATTATATTTTCGGGGCGAACGGGACAGATCCAATACAACGAAGCTGAGTTCTGCGGTCTGAGGTGCGTGCAGCTAAACGGCCGCGACGGGCGGATCAGGATTGGAGGACGGCCGACGCTGGATGCGTTGGCAGCCGAACAGGGCTGGGCTGCGAATGGCACCGAACTGTACGTAGTAGGTATGGATTGTGTTTTTGTTGTTGTGTTGATGCCCTGTGTTTCGCTGCACCTTGGGTCTTGGGCCTTGGATGCTGCAGGTGCTAATTAACTCCCTTTTTTGATAGGACTGGATCCAATTGGGCTTGACGAGACGGGACTTGACTGGACTGGAGGTTGGGGCGCGCGATGGAGCGCAAAAGAGAGTTGAGATCGTCGGTTCGACCTAACGCGCAATGCAATGCGATGCTATGCTATGCTATGGGATAGTAGCGACGCGCAACGTTAAAAAAAAAAAAGACGTGAAATATCAAGTCGCCAGAAACAGGCGAGTAAAGAGAAAGGGAAAAAGGGTCGATCGGGAACGAAGTTCAATTAAACGGGATGTGGTAACAGAACAACTGCCAACCACCAAACCAAACCAAACAAGCCAGGTCCCTAACGTTAGGTTAAGTTTAGCAAAATGGTGTGAGGACCGTGTCTTGAGTCGGGGCCTCTCGCGCTATCAGAGTCAGACAGAGGAGTCGAGAGGTTGGAGGTGGAGGGAGTCTGAAGGGGGAACTTTCCAGCCACATGCCCTTGTAAGCCAGTAAATTTAGTGGACGGGAGGGAAGCAGAAACAAGCGTCAATCCGATCTAAAGAGGCTCGAGGTACTTAATTCCATGCGGGATAAACAAACGATTCTCATGTATAACACCCCGGTCCAAGAGAAGGGAAGCCATTCATCAATTTCCCAGATGGGACTCTCAAGACTCAAAGACTCGGGCGCCAGGACGAGATGAGACGTTCTAAGAGACTACGAGACCAGGGTACGTGAGGTAGGTTGGGCTGCAGGTGTGGGACCTCTCGAATCATGGATCTTCCAATGGAGAGGGAAAAACAGTCAGCCAATTCATCAACTCCAGTATGGATGTAAAAGTAAACACTTAGTAGGTACCTTACATCATTGATTAGACTAGGATGCCTCTTGACTGAAAAAGCGTTAGAGCATTGAATTTTGTGAGATTTTCCAGTCGAAATCTGTCAAGTCTCGAGATGCCCACCCATCCATCCATGCCCTGCCTGACCTTGTATATGATCCAATGCAAGGAGTCGAGGGGAAAAAAGAACCTTGGCTGGAAGGGGGACTTTGCATGGGTTTGAGCGCATCAAGATCCATTATGAGGGTACATGGCGCCCGAATCGAGCGTAATACAGAGTACCACTGCAGTACCCCTGAATATAGCGCTGTCGTTCCTGCAGGTACGGTACAGGATACAGTTTTGTGTTCCATCTTGATCAACTCCAGCTGCATCTCCATTTCGTGTCTCCTCCGATGGATGCTCTTGATCTCATTACAGCCAGTTAGTCCCCGACATTGGCACTATCAGCTGATCAAGAGAATAATATCCCGCAACTGAGAACTCACAGAGTCACAATGGCCGTCAACTTTAAAATGGCAAGTATTTTAGACCTTAGCTTCAATAGGTAGCTCATTTACATGGAGATATTGAATGACGATGACGAGGCAGAACAAAACAAAAACAAAACAAAACAAGCCTCTTGTTCCTCTACCAACTCTCCCTTCTCTCATCTTCATGTCTCTTGTTTTCTCGAGATTGGATATCATGCTTCAACCGAAAGCCACCGGCCAGTGCTCGCACCATCAAGTCTCTTGACCTTTCTCGAGCCCTTCACCCTTGGCCCTTGTTTCGAGGCGTCTGAAGCTAGTCCAACCTAAGTTCTGCCCAGCCGATACCTTCTCTCAGGTCCCTGTTCGTCTGACGTCGCGTACTTGGAATTGGATCTGGTGCCTGAAGCCAACAATCTCGACGTCGGTCATTACGGACATCTACTCAATATCGTGTATCGCATGCTGACAGGACCATCAGCTCAATCAGGGAGGTCTTTACATCCAAGGCAAGGACAAAATGCCCGGTATGTGATGCGAGGCATTGACCAGTAATCTTACAAGTGGGCTTTGCGAGGGGGTTGTTCTCTGAAGGTGGGTGGTCTCAGCTTGAACTTTTCTTCTTCTTGATGACATCTACGGCAACCCGCGTCACGATGTTGTGAGCGAGTTGTCGGGCACACCGTCGATGGTAGTGTATATGGATGAATGAAGACAGTCCAAGATTCCAAGCCAACTAACTGCATTGCATGGGTGCATCCGACGGATAACGTTGAGCCGTTTCCATGCACTATGTACGTATCATAATTACAATTTTCGGCGCATCAACTCAATCCTCCCTCTGGTTCCCTGCATGCATCAAGGGCAAGGTACCGTCTTCTCCAGCTTCAACAGCTCACTCCACGGTCCGTCTCGCCTGGGCCCGTCCATGGTCTTGTTCCTCGTATTCAGCCCGCACCACGTACAAGAACAAAGGAAGCTCGAGGTCAAGTTTCCACTTGTTTCGAGAAGTTAAGATGGAAGTACGTAGCGAAATCGTGCTATGGGCCGTGCATATACATGAAGACGATTTCAGGATTGAGCTGTTGCTCCGCTCATTGAACTCAGCTAGGTCACAGGTGTAAATGGCTGCATTCTCAAATCTGCAATGATACTGTGTAAGACCGTGAAGTATACCACACAATAGAAAGTCAGTTTCCCCATAATTTGATTGTGCAATTCTCTCTCCCGCTTTACAGAATGTAACCTCGATTCAGCTGTCGAGATGTGATGTCCCAGGTTCAAGGTTCGACTTTAATGTCTTCTCCCCTGCCTCGGCATACACATCACAATCACTAGGCTCGTCACGAGCGTACTTCACTTCTTGGACTTATTGCTACTACGCCACAAGATTTGTCAGAAGCAGTGGTTTCTTGCCATGGAGCGGAGCTTTTTTAAGTACCCAACACACACAAGACATGCCAACGAGGAGGATGTTTTACAGCGATGGCTTGATATAGCGACCTCGCCTTCAAGTGAATAATTGGTTGTGAGTTTGAACTACGTACTGATAGAGAAAAACATGGGTGGCTCTCAACTTTGGCGCAAATTAATAGCACTGTTTGATATAGGCAGTCTTAGGACTTACTACTCCTTAAAGTGAGATGATGTGTTGCAAATTTAGGATATATAGGCCATCATCTTGTTCGCAGCATCTTCCTTGGGGGGTTAGTCCATGGATTCTTCCTTGACCTTGCTTGAACCGAATGTCATGCATGAATTCTCATGACTCTGGGGGTTGTGCACACTTGATCAGCGTCGAATCTTGCTTGTCATTCATTTCCCCAGATCAAACAACGGAATTCTTTTGATGACTTCAACAACAGCAAAATATCAGTTGCGGCTTACAAGCAATGGTTCAATATTGTTACATGTGCTACTCAGGCTATGTTGGTATTAACCATTTATCCCGAGACAGTCCATTTTTTTCCCGCAGACTTCTGAAACACCCTAATATCATCTCTTATTTTCCCGCGACTTAGACGCCACGGCACATATTTTTATCTAATATTGACGTGCTAGAACCAAGGCAGACGAGGAAATAGCACACATCTAGGAAATCATCTGAACGCGCACGACTGGTTTTTCGATGGGAACTTGCACAATAAGGCCGCGCTTGTGGTGTTGAAGTCCAAGACCAGCATTAATATCGGAGATGAGCTACGCGTAAAGCAGACAGGGATCCATCTGACGTGAATTTGAGCTTGACAAGGTTGCTTTGACTTCTTTTCTTCGTTTCAGACGTCATCTTCCGGCGTCGCCGTCTTCAGAAACAGATTCTTTCTTTCGGGAGAATCGATGTGGGAACTGGAGATCAATTTTCGCGTCCAAATGTTTGATTCATGAACGTCAAACTTGGTACGGGTCCCATAGATGGCTTCTACCATCATTATGGACTATCGACCTTTGCTTTTCAATAGATACCTTCTCAGCTGAGCCACTATGTCATGTATAAATGGTACGTTATATGCATCTCAGCTGAAATTGGAATCACCCCTCACTTCCTGTCGCGACGCGTCCATCCTGGTCATAATGAGCCGCCAAGTGACATGCCGGGCCAGTCATCCTAGTCGTCGATAAGGCCTTGACACCTAACCCAGATCCTCAATATGTTTGCGCCTTGAACCGCAATCCCATTTGCATGAATAAACATCGCGTTACATCCACTCGACATTGCATCTCTAACGCATGACTCGACTCCAGTCATGGCCTTGATTCCCCTCTCGATCTACGCTCTCGATGTCACTCTTGATCTTTGATGCGATAGCTGTAATAAATTCATGCTCCCACAGCAGTCATGACTAGCTTTGCTCATGCGATATACTCTGCATATGGGACTACTTAGCAATCTCCGCAGGAACCGAATCTATCACGTCACTAGCTATGGTGCTTTTCGCATATGTTCGAAGTAGTATCCAAGCTACCTGTGACCTTCAAGGAAGCTACTAGGTATCTTGGAATCATCATAAAGTGAGAGGCCTTCGTTCTGTTTTGAGGTATCCTGGAAAGAGATGTGTCCTTTCTGAGATCCGTTCAAGAAGCATGAACTTACCTCATGTCGTCTGGCAGAGATACAACTTCTCTGTCCTTGTCTTATTTAGGTATACACATACGAGAAGCAACACGGTATGCGAACCTGTCGCAACTCACCTCTCAATGCATTAAAAAGTCATGCGCAATGGCTAGGATATTTCCTAACCACGAACCACTGGAGGGTTAGATATTGGAGTGGCCGTCCAGTGTGGCCAAGTCGAATTCTAGCATTTGCATCAAATGTACAAATAGAGTCAACACAAGCTCAACTCATTATCTGCGGAATTTGACCACGTTCTATTAAATAACTCATATAATGACCACAAGGCCGACGAAATCCTGCGCTTGATATGGGAGATCAAAATATCAGAAGCCATGTTTAAAGCTTGATACTGATATTATAAGCATCTAATGCCACCGCGACCCCTGTGATCGTTGCGGTATATGCAACTAATATTCCCATTGTGAGTACGGGAGTAGCATCCAGTGTGTTGACTGTCATATTGACCAAGCCAGTCAACAAGTTTGCCAACAAGAAGATGGCCAACCCGTTACGATTATATGCTCGGATTACACGGCTGGTGGCCTGTATGTAAGCCTCCCTCTCCGTCTTTGCGTCTTGTGCATTATAGAAGGCAGGGAAGAATATCGTGTCGATGACCGCAAAACCCAACAATTGCAAGGTGTTGAAGGCAACAACCCATAAAACATAGGGTAGGTTTGCCATGCGACGGGATACTGCCAAGCCGAAACCGTAGTGATAATTCGTGGAGAGCAAGTAGAGTCCAGTCCAGACACCACCCCAAACAGCCATGGTCATCAGAAGGGTGTTCCTCTGGGCTCCAGGGCTGGCGGTACTCTTAGGGGGGATGTTACGGGGAATAACAAACATGCCCGTGTCTTGCCCAGCAAGGAAAATTGCCAGGTATCCAATGAAGCTGAAAATACCTTCCCGGTTCATGCTAATTAGGTCGGTCCTGGGCGCCGTCAGGACGTACGCCTTTAGACTAGTGGTTTCAAGCAGGATCTGATATGTGACGCCCACCAACAACGACAGGGCTGCGAATGAAGGAATCCATTTCAGAGCCGACTGGAAGATGGCAACAAATGGGGGCAGAAAGCCAAGGGTGAAGAAGAAGTTCCAGTGAACGCCATATTCTGTCACATGTTCGGCGTAGTCTAAGCCCTTAACACTCAGGAAACGTATTAACCCTAGCACTAGTAGTGGGATAGAATGGCGCAGCGAATGCACGATCCGGTGGGAAAGGGGTGTTGCCCGGCCTGTTGCGCGACCGACCGCTTTCTCACGCAGCACAGGACGAGCTGCAACAAGGCCAGCTGAGAAGACAAAGGATCCAACACCTAAGTCCATCAGAGAGGTACCCCATGTCTCAACCTTGGCAAACCTTCTAGGAAACAAGCGGAAATCGACAGCAAGAATGGCCACACAGGTGACAATCATCATGCAACCGCGAAAGCTTGTGAGGAAGGGCTTCGTTGATAAGATATCAAGCTGCCCGGAGCTTTCCTTGGACCGCGCATTTGGAGGGACTTTGAGCTTCTTCTTTCGACTTGTAGAGTGAGGCGGGAAGACGAAGATGAGAATCGCAGGTGCAATAAGAAGAAGGTTCAGAAGAAGCGGTGATTTTGAATAGAGAGTTATTGATAGGAGAATGGCTCCAACGTTGAGGAGGAAATCAACAGCAAATGCGAGTACGGTATACGGTTCGAAGAAGGACTGGCGGGCTTGGAGGACGGACCACAGAATAATTGCTACCTTTAACAATTCAAAATTAGCAACTATTCACGCACAGCATGGTATGAGCGGGTGAAATAGGGGTACCAACAGCCGCAACGGATGTAACATAATTGATTTCTGCAACAGAGCCGCCAGAGAGATTGGACACAAAGTCCTCCTTTCGTTGCTTGTAGCTCGCGGATTCAGACATGGCCGTCGGCAAATGATGGCAAGCCTCAGCGCATAATTTGGGAGAGCGTAGAGGTTGATGCACAAAGAAACTGTGTAGGCGGCAGACCTGTAAAAGTTGACAAGTAATGTTAAGCCAGCCTTGTTTGCAATGAAGTTACCACGTTGTGACGTGTAAGTAAAGTTGTCGTAGGATATTTAGATGGAGGGTCCGAGGCTGCGGGACAGGGAGCTTTGACCAATCAGCCAATGAGACGTTGCGCCTTAGACAGGACGCCCTGTCACGTGTATCCTCACCACCAACCTCATACGTCTACTACACAGTATTAGTCTCCGCCTTCAACCTCACACCAACAAACACGGTCCCCTTGCGATATTCGACAGGTCAGGCTTTCCTCAGCGCCTCATTCAGGCCGCTGGGCCGGGGAGGCCAGCCAGAACCGGGCTCTGTCCCGCGGACGTAGACTCATCATGTCGGCATCCATTGCCTAGAGCAAGCCGCATTTCTTTGTTCTCTGGCTTAGCAAGCACACGCTTTCATTTCGTCAAAGATTTCCGCCAACGCCATACGGCTAACTCCTTTGTGTTGAAGTCTCTGAAGTCAGAGCATGTTGGGGCAAATGTGCAGCGCATATGTCATCCTTTCTTTAAGATCGAGCGCCATTTTATTCCAATAATAAAATATTTATCATCCTGCCATGGGAGGGAGGGGCTACTCCTTGTTCCTCATAACACTTCACTCTCCCATCTTCCAGGACCAGCAGTGTCAAAATTCTGGTTTATGTCTCATTCTTGTCTGCCTACCTACTCATAGCCCGTCCAATAACTTCGTGAAACTCGCTCTTCTTCGTCATATCAACTATGACCACAGTCGCCTCTGAAGCCAGATCTCGTCCATCCATAGAACCTATCCGAACTTCAGGCCCTGGTCTCAATGTCCGATCTTTGCGATCCCGTATCATCCAAAAGAGCCCGTCATGGACCCCTTCACCCCTGTCACCCCACAGTCGACCTCTTCCACAACTTCGAGAGCCCGAAGATGATGGTATGAGGCAGGATGATGATACAAAAGTTGATCAGCTAGAACCCCGAAAGCGTGATCTTCCCAAGCTCGAGTCCGGTTTACGCAATGTCTCCTTGAGACCGATTGCACCTCTTTCTCTTCCAAGCCCAGGCCTCAGCACTTTGCCATCTCGGCGCTCTCCCCTTTCTGCACCCCTCTTAGCTCCTCCCGTTTTTCAAAGACCTACTCTAGCAGATGAGACAAGAATCATGTTGCTTGAGGAGTCAGATGCAGAGCGAGGTGGTGAATCCCCTCATGTCGACTATGAGCGCCGACAATCTGCCCCTGGTGGTCCTCTTCACGCCAGAGCCATGCACCTTGCTCGACAAAGAGAGCATCATCGTCGACGATGGATCGCAGCTTCATGCAGACCTCGTGAGCCTGAGATATTTGTGCTACCTGTTGAGCTTCGTCGCTTGTCTCAGTTATCTTCGAGTGACGCAGAAGCGTCTTCGCCCTATCCTTCGGAGAGACGTTTGACTACCCGTGTGGCTGTTCATTCGCCTGGCCGGAAGTCAATTATACTCACTAGAACCTTCGACTTGGACGAGTTGAGAGCTACACTTCCAGTTGTGAGCCCTCTTGAACGACATAAAGAGGATAGGCGTGCATCAGTTGTCGCTCTTCAACCTCCTTCTGCCAGCTCTCGAGCATCCTCCCCGGGAATCTCTCACGAAAGACGTCATTCCCATGGCGTTCTCCCTAGAGTAGATGCAAAGCACTCGCCAGCTTTTGGGCACAGAGGTTCCCGCCAAGGTTGCGGCCCTGTCGCTATACGTAAGTACTTGAACCTTTAACCTCGACATTACCGCTCCACGAATCGTGTCTAAGTTTTCTCAGGCCTCAGCTATGCTCGAACATACCTTCCCGTTCTGGCTGCTGTCATTCTTTCAGAGCACGTTCGTCCTGGCGCCACGGTTGAGCTCCCCCTCCCACATCCTCATGCTTGGGGGGACACTGTCGCACATGTTTATACTGGACGAGTACCACTTACCGAGCCCATCAAGCAGAACATCCTGTATCTTGGAGGCTCAGTCTAAAGGAGCGAGAGAACAAATCAAGGAGGTTGATGCGTGAGAAGGTTTGAGGTTCTTGGACTTGATGGGTCACCGGACTATGGGGGGGCTTTTAATATGTCTTGTAATTTTGGATGTCACCAGCGAGTCAATGCAACATTTCCATTCTTTATATCCCCCAATTCCTTTCTGCAACAGCCACTGCAGTTAAGGGGCGTTAATCACCTTTTAATGCAAAGACTATAAGAATGATCTTCTCAGGCTGTATTGTATAGTGACAGCCCTTCATTTTTGAGTTGCATACGTGTTCCACCGGGCAGTGCTGACTTGCACAGGCTCTGGCCCATATATGATGTCTTCAAGCTGCCATTGCTCCTAAATTATTTATTTTTTTGCCTTGCAGCCTTCGAGCTGGATGGATACTTACATCAAGATATGTGTATTTCGAGCATCACATCGTTCATGTAACAGAGACTATGAATTAAACACCATAAGAGCTCTGAATCTATTGACGAAAATCTCAAACAAATGCCATATAAAGGGAACGCTCAAGACATTGCAGCGTGCTATGTGGTCATAAAAACAGACCTTTTTATCACGTATTACAAATGTCCTTGTGAGCCTGGGGATTGAGCCGCGGACTAAGGTGATCGCCATATTAGCTGGTTAATTTATATGGTGAGTTAGTATCGACGTTGGGAACCCGCATTTCGCACACCGGAGAGAAAACCCATATTTAGTCTTTGAACGACAGTTTAGAAAGGAGGTCTAGGTCACATCACGTTGCTCTTTGTTATATCTTTCATGTCATTGCTTGATCTATGTTTGATATCGACCTTACCATCACCATGTCCGGGGCATAACTCAACTACCCCGGGTTTTGATAACGCACATCATGTTAAAACACTACATCGGTTGATCGATATATCAATAGTTTTCTTGGCGCGGAAGACCTAACTCTATTCAGAACGCGTCATTGATCTAAAATGGCCGAGCGGACGATTTCAGCTTTCACATGTCTCAGACTGGCTCTGCATCGCACATCACGCGATGTGCCCACAAGATCACTGACAAGAGATCAAAGCTATGACATCTGGAGCTAGCATCACGATGGTGGTCAAAGAACAAGCCCGTGCCTATCTGCCACCCGTTCGCTCACAGCCTATCGTGATCCCCTCCCCCACAAGTGTTCGACTTGTTGTCGACACGAACCCACCCTCCAAAATGCCAACTTCGCTTGGTTTAGTAGTGGAGAAGGACGGCGCGACGCAAGCATGGCCTGCAGGATGCACGCTCGGACACTGATGATATAAACACACCTGTAGTGTGCCGCGCTAGCCTGGTCTGACGCTGCCAGGGTTCCTCGAGACACTAAAATCTATCGCGTGTATTTTGGGCTAGGTTCTTCAGGTAGCGCAGTTAGGGTGTTCAACAGTCGATTTTGAGACAACAACCTGCATAGATAATTGACGAAGGAGAAAACATTGCGCTACTAGGTAGGTTAGCAGTTTCTCCGCCGTAGACTTGCTAAACCCCAGTCCGGATACTCATCCATCCAGTCTTGATAATATGCAAACGTGGAGGCAATTCGTCACAACAGCCACACATAAAGTTCCGTCAAGGGTCCATGTTGAAATGGACCGGCCCGGCGGCTATTGCGGCTTTGTGAGTTGAAGCGGACCTCCGAAGAGTGGGCGATGACCGACCGATGGTAAGCCGCCGCACCTCCGCCTACCGTTCGGGTGGGCTTTATGAAAACGGTGCATAAAGACCGCGAGTAATTCAGTGCATTCACAGAGTTACGTGAGCCAGTGACAGTTGTGGCCAAGTAATTAACGCATGAGGCCATATATCTGCACGACTTTGATAGGCGAGTTGCGGCCAAGAGAGATCAGAAGTCGAGCAGAGCCGGCCTCCTGACGAAGCAAAATTTACCCTTCCTCGTTCTGCTTCGTTTCAACAATGCGGCAGTCAATGCATTGAACTTGGCCGCAGCCACAAACAATGGCCACAGGGTCTCTGTGCGACATTTCTTCCGGGAAGGGACGGAATCTGTAGCAGTAACTCTTGGCTCTGATTGCGTTGGTGTGCCTGAGAAAACAGCAGGGTTCACACCAAGACGTCCTTTGCTGGTCATGGGTAGGCATTTGACGATGTGACGCCTCCGGCCGATAGCGAGCTGCAGCTAAGCATATAGGGATGGGTGGTGGGTGTACACTTGACGGGCGATGCGCGAACAGACTTGTCGATCTTAGAACTGCATTAGAGGGTCGATAATCGTCAGACGCCATCTCGGCCGGGGTCTTTTCTTGCGCCATCTCTACAGTAGCAGAGGAGGAGACTACGGTTGAGCTTGTAGGGATGAAGGATGGAGACGGGAAGAGAGAACGGAGATTGATGAATCGATGAAGTCCTTGCCCAATGAACAGCCAAGGGAGGGTACGTACTACGAACTACTTTCCCAAGTCGATCGAACTGGTTCCTTCCAACTCTTACATAGTACCTGCCTACCTACCTTCTTAGTACCTAGAGTGAGTGCTTTCCAATCTAGGTACTAACACAGCACCCAAAGATAGGTACCTTAGGAAGGTGTTTATCTACTAGGTAGATCCCGCTCGGTACGAGATCTCAAGTTGCCTCATCAGGCAACCGGCCATGAGAAGCTTTGACCATTGCTTGTTGCTATCACTCGATTAGGCATCTCGACCTTGCGCCAAACCCTATCACCAGCCTATACTGAATATGAGAGATAATTCGTTGTACCTCGACAGGCATGACGGTTTCTTTGTGATTCGCCTACTATAGTTTTGATTTGGCTATCAAAACTTCAGCATCTCGATCACCTCATCGGGTTCCGGGCCGTCTGAACAGAAATATGTGACTTAACTTATCCATGTGCTACAGAACAGAGCACCTCAAAAATCCAAGACATGCATATGTATGCGTATGTCGTTACATGTGTTCAACGTCGGCAGGTCTCTGTGTATGATAGAGGGGCATCGTTTGTGCAAGATAAACCACATACTAATGCGGTTCCGAAACATCAGGAGCGCTTGGTGCGACTTTTGATAGCCGTTGTAGTTCTTTATCAACCGAAAACCCTGTCGCCAGTTGCAGAGGGTTTCTCTTGGCGTCACGAACGCGATTGACCCGTGCCACCCTTGCTATTGCCGATTGAAGTCCGAGCTCTAAACCCACGATGATATCTTCGCCATCAAAGAGGGGAAACGGGGCCACTCGCAAGGGTCCATGGCGCAGCACCTGGATAAAGCACAACGGGGACAGTGGCTCGACAGCCAGATCGAGGTTCAGCATGTGCAATGTCGATTACCCAGTGACTTTCCTGATATGTGGCTATCCGTCCCATCGCGTGGGGCTGGTTGTGCTATGAGCGTTACGATACGACGAGAAAAGGGGAATCTCCAGTAAACCTTCTATACTCTGTACATATCAATGGCATTAGTCACTCGCTGACTGACGAAACTGACGAAAGATCTGCAAAAGGATGGACTATTCCCGGAGGATTGACGACCAGGGACCTGCATCCAATTCGATGTAATATGATGTTATGCAAAACAAAATATTCAAGGTTGTGGGGGGTATTTGCAACCTTTGCCAAAGGTTGGGTTGGTGACACAAGCAGGATCGGTCCTTTGTTGAGGTGGATTTAGGAGTAAAACATCGTCACAGACATCGTTCGTTGTGGATATCGTTTGGGTATGTTTCTCCATGGTCAACCAACATGATATGCAGCTTTGCAACTCCTGATAGGCCTCGTGAGCCCACACAAGACATTACGCCAGCAATAGCATCTCAAATCAAGTTCTGATACAATACTTATCTTGTTATTGGCAAAAGAATATTGTTTCTCAAACAGAGCCGGTCCAATGACGGTCATATGCCGGCCGCACACCAAAATAGCAGAGCCCCAAGGCCCGCAGAAAGCTAGACAAGAACAAACATGGCATTACGACAATGATGATGAACAACATACATGGTGGACAACTGTCGTAATTCATCATGCACCAAAGGTTGCAAAAATATTCGACATCCACACCATCAGACATGTTTGCTCTTTTTGCAACTGGTAGTCTATGCATATACAGCTATACACCCCATGCATTACGCACTATTAGATTCAAGAAGAGATATTGCAACGAACGGTATAATGATAATCACGATGCTGATGCTAAGCTAACAAGTCAGTTGCCTCACGGTGATCCTGGCCTAGCCTGGGTTGTACTCGGTACTGTACCCCCAGACTGAGACTCAGCCAACGAGAATTACATCAGGTACCTTGCTTTGTCCATCTCACATCATGATGGCTTCTGTGTACTACTGTACTCCGTTAGTGGATATCAAGAAAAACCCCGCGTCAGAATCCATATCATATCAAAGGAGGCCAGGTGCAGACGATCGCTGTCCACAAATGCTTAGCTTGGCTTGAAAACTCTAGCCTCTGTGCTTGGCGTCTATCTTGCATGTCCTCCAGTAAACTCGATCAAACCCCTCCCCACCCAAGCAGGCTCATTACGTTTCCATTCTGCCTTGTTCCCTTTGAGTTCTGCCTGTGCTCGTGATTCACACTCGCTATGCTGCGAGGTTCTTGGGTTGACACATGATCTAGCCTGATATCTGTCACGGCCACGGCGATTGGAAATGGAATCGATGTCTTGGTTCGGCCGACAAGGAGGGGAAGCGGAGCGTATACAATGTAACGCTTGGTGGGGGCTTGCAGGCTTGTTTCTTGACTCTGAGTCTTGTCCAACCAGACTCCCCTGTCTTGTCTGAGCCTGCACCTCATCTCAAGTTGAGTCCCGCTGAAGATGCAACGGTGATCAGGGAAACCCGGCCTGACAATGACACGAAAGTGGTTCCTGTTTGCCCTCGATGCCACATATTACGACTCGCGCTGTTTCGACTGAGACTCATTGCCTAACAGGGCAAGACCCTGGATATCCCGAGCTTTAACTATATACGTGTGTATCAAACCCTCCAGAGATGATACGATAATTAATTCCTTTTTGACTTTGTGGCTACCTGTCTCCTCAACCTCCGGCACTTGCGCGAGATGCGAGTGTAACACGTCAAGCCCTAAGCCAAATATAGCTTGTTGCAGTTGAGCAGATGCAAGCTTTTGGTGTGCCATACTCGAGAACATGGTCACATCTGAGCGAGGCCTGCCTGCAAACCATCTGAGCTGTCGTACTATGAAACTAATCACTTTGTGGGTGGTGCTGTGGATCGCTAATTGCCAGTCCATTGACCATCCTTGACTCTCTTCTTTAGGCTAGGGCTGTCATCACTAAACTCGAAGCTAGTGCCAACGATGCCATTTTGGGTTACTCAATGTCTCTGCTGAGTATCCTTGTGAACTAACAGGTTGTTGTGGGTTTAACTGGGCATGAAATGTCTGCGCCCGTTATACCCGCCTCAGAGCCAACTTAAGTCAGATGGATCACAGACGCCATAAACAAGTAATTGTCAGATAGGAGATATCTCCCAATGTTTTGATTATCAACTCCGCATGCCTTAAAGCTAGCTTTGCTTTGTGTACCCTTTGAGAGTCTCACACACCACCTAGAATAGCCTCCATCCATATGCCAAATCATCCCAAATTGTTACAAAACGAGGGAAGATGACTCTCGCTCGGGTTTTGTCAGCAAGTCAAGAAGCTAGTAGTCATGATAGCCTTGACTGCTTTCCCACCAAAATCTTTTGGCCCAGCAAAGCTCGCTGTTCAGGTTACCATGTCTTTCATCTGCTTCGGAAATATCCCATTCCAAGAAGGTGACACTCTCAACCTCGTCAGCGGCCGTCGACTGGAAAAGCATAATCATCATCCCCCTAAGAAGCAAGAACTTTTGCCAAACCGGCCTCTTAAAAGACCTCCCATCTGTGTCCCCAATCCGTCCTTTTTTTGGTGGTGGCTGTGGTGTGGTATGGTGTGCAAGAAGTAGTAAAAGAGAAGAGGTAGGAAGATTTTCGTCATTCCATTTAACCATCGGTCATGGACAATTAACTTCCCACGTGAAAATGAAAACGTTACTCATGGCCTCATCAAATCGTTTCATCGCCAGGTCAAATTACCCAGCACTGTGAATTGATCGAAGTTTCGTTCGCGTGCAGCTTGGTGTTGTTTGGCGTCATTGCCATTGGTGTATGCACTCGTATGGGCACATACGAGGTGCTTGAATCATAGGCGGCATAGTCGCTCTTTTCCCATGAGACTTGCTGTGCCTGCGGTTGCCGTCCCTTTTGACGAGCGTTATATCGAATAAGCGATCCCTTGCCAGGAGGGGTCTTCAAAACGATCGAAGGCTGCGGGGCGGGAGCAAGTCGCTGCTCATCATTTGCATCTCCATCAGCTCGGCTACCCCATGAAGTCTAAACAATAGATAGTTAGTTAATTGCTTCGGCACTAGTTTATCGAAACATACCATATTCAAGGTGATCAAGGCGTACAACTTGACCAATCCGTGGAAATATCCAAATATGACGGAAACGGGCAAGAACATGATATCGCTTGGGTTTCGAATAAATAGACCCATCAGCTTGACTACCTTCGTGAACGCGAACATGAAGATAAACTGAGTCCAAAATGCGTAACGGCGATTCTGGATATCCCAGTCCGCAGTTCCCCACCAGCATGAAGCTAAGAGAAGCGGATCAACGACAAAGGCCAACGAAGTAAAAGTTGCGAAGTGAAGAGCATATGTGCACCACAACTGTTGCCTGTTTCTTGTTAGATATTCCGAACAAATTTCCCACCGACATAACTTTTTACTCACGTCCAAATGTAGCGTTCCGTGACCATGCTGGTCCAATTGCTTCGCCAGTTGCTTCGGGCCCAACGAGAACATTGGTACAAAAATTTGGTGCTGTTCTCCAAAGTCGTTTCGATCTCACACTCCTTGTCGTACTGGATCCATGTCTTCCATTGGTGGCTTACCAGCCAACGAGTCACAAAGTTGTCGTCGTCAGCATTCAAAATCCACTTTCTCCACTTCTCGTTCTTGAAGCCGTGGAGAAAGTCATGACTAGAGAGGATTTCAGAGCGGTAGGCGCCGGTACGACCAGACATGCATGAGGTGCCACCGTCGATATTGTGGGTGGCTGATATCTCAAAATTTCGCCGCTCAATGTAAGCTGCACCCAACCAGTTCCAGGCCTTGGTTGACCAAGAGCCATCATGCTCCCGCCGAACTCGTTGACAAGTCCCTACACCGCCGATTTGAGGGTCTTCAAATGGAGCGAGGATCCAGGGCATGAGAGTAGAGGGCCAGGTCACATCATCGTCCGCCATGATAGTGATGGGAGTCTCGACCTTGGGGAGCGCCTCGCACACCTGCAGGCGCTTGTTGGCAATAGGAGTATCCAGAACACGGACTTTGGGGAAAACCAGGGAGTCTGCCAGGCGCTGGAGGTCTTTTCGCTTATCATGCGTTGTGACCAGAATCAGCTCGGCAGGCTCGCAAGCGAGAATGCTCTCAAGAGAAGGGCGCAGCTCCTCGAAAGCATTGTGAATAGTTGGTATGACCACAGTCACATCCTTACTCGTAAATGTCGGTTTGCTGGGGATGGGCTTCGACTTATATGTCCAATGGCTGACGCAATGAACTAGAAGACGAAGGTAGCGATGGACCCTGAGATCATGTTAGAACTGGTTCGCCATGATCAGATTTGAAGGCCTTCTTGTTGAGAAACGCAGCTTCCATTTGAAGATATTGAAAGTGACTTACCAAAGACCTACAAAAAGGTAAAGCCAAAAGGTAGTTGAATACCAAAAGTTGAAAGAAGGCGTGGGCAGTGCTAATAACCCAGCAAAGCCAGGAAGATGGCTGCGACCATTACTTTGGGTCTCATACTCGGACATGCTGAAGCTGTTGAGTGTCGAAATCCAACGAGGTTGATAGGTGGGGGGAGATGCTGTTGATCCCGCGATGCGAAGAAATGCTCTTGTGATACACGGCTGTTGATGGGTACTACACAACGAGGATAGAGATTCGAAAGAGCAAGGGCGAAAAGGGGTTTATAAGTGATTTCAAAACAAGACTTTATGTCTTGTAATTTGGAATTGATAGTGGTTGACCGTCCAAGATGAATGTGTTGTGGTGAAAGTGAATCAGAGACGCTGGAAGTACCAAAGCAAACACACTATGCACGAGAGACACAGTCGCACCGTTGCAAGACTCGAGGCACCGGAATAATATACAATGACGGGAAAAGGAATTATTCAAAGATGGCCATGACAAGAGGAATTGGCCGGTAGAAAAAGGGCGAGGAGGAGGAAAAGAGGTAGTGGCGATGATAACAGCCTGGGGTGAAGACGGGGAACGGGTCTATGATATATACCTAGGCCAAACCCCGTCTCTAAAACGGACCATGCATGAACATGGAGTAGTGAGGGTCCTTGATGAGGTCGTGGGCCATCGTAGTGTGTACCTAGTTGTGGTGGCACTGGTAGGGCGGCAACTATGTACGTAGAGACAAGCGCGCAAGTCTGTCGAGATTTGATCTTGTTCTGGACAACGGACAAGACAGCAGGGGTGTATTGGTCTTGCGCTCACTGCATTAGGACCAGGACCAGTGGGGAGCGAGGGGTTGGATGATTTGAGAGGGTTGGAGGGGCCATGTATGGCGGCGGCGGCGGCTCGAATTGGGGAGTTAAAGAGGGCACAACTATGTAGCTAATTAGTAGCGCAAATGGGATTGGAGGAGGGGGTGTGTTGAGATCACAGCAAAGAGAAAAGAGACTGGCGCGCGTTATTTGAGATGTGTTACTGAGAGCCATTTGAGTCTCATTCGACGCCGACCCCGGCCGCGTTACTACCGAGAACGGTACGGGTTTATTTTCTGTGTTCTCTTGTTGTCCATTTCCATGCTACTGCTGCAAGCTGTCGAGAAATACTGGAGCGACTGAGCAAGCGGGGTGACTGTACATAGACATGGAGCACTGCGACTGTATTCAGGACAGGGCATGGGGGCGCAGGCTCGCAAGCGTGGAGTCGACATTAGCATCTTTTGCTAGGTACCTCAGTGCCTTGGCTTGAAAACTCCAGCATGTCCGTTCGCCTCTCTGAGACCCTATCATCGTGGCGCCGATTCTGGGCTGGCGCATGAGAGTCACGTCTCGTGCCCGGTAGCAGCCCATGTCATGGTATTCAATAGCACTTGGCCAGTGCTGCTCGGCCCGCGGCGCACATCATGGTCCTTGTCGTTTCGTTGTTTTGCCTCTGGGGTCCAAAGTGCAGGGTTCACACAAACCTCGATGGCGTCGATGGCTACGGACGGGAGAGGAGACATGGGACCTTGTTCGTGTTTAGCGTGTGGATCTCGTTACTGCTGGCGCGAGTGAGTAAAGTCCAGAGAAGCCAAGGCAAAAACAAGACAACCATTCAGCATCGCATTACCTTGGTGAGGATCTGGTGGGGAGTGGGTTAATAGCTGGAAGCGGCTTGGGCATGAACCAGGGTCGTCGAGGATACTGTATGCATGTATCTAGGGACTCATCAATCTGCAACACAAAGCATAAAGCACAACCTGACTTGGAGATATGCCAGTCCATTAGCCGCTCACCTGTAGTGCGACAGGCTGGCTCATCGTATCAGAAGCAAGAGGTGGTTGTCTTGCATCTTGCATCTGAGGTTCAGAATGAATTCAGCGGAATGCATTGGACAAATGAGCAAATTGCAGCGCTTCTTGCAGCTGCAGTTGTGAGAGGCCGGATACAGCTATGTATATGTATTTCGAGATTGCATATCGACAGATGAGGAGAAGATCATTGATCCATTGGCCAACCAAGAGCCACTGAGCGGAGAGACAATTGGCTAGCGAGCTACTGTACGGAGTACGGAGGACTGCCTTCGATATCGGATATCATGGACGTGCAGGCTAAGAATCCTTGGATGCAGGAACTGGGCTCTGATGCGCGCCAGCTACTGGACGAAGTATGGAGATGTTAGCGTGTGTATGGAGAAGATGCAGCATGTAGGTCGAAGAAACGATATCACACAATGTACAAGGGAGGAGCTGAGCGGAAGACGGCTGATTCCTTCCGTAGCAATGAGATAAACTCATTTGAGGTAGGGAAGGTCCATGCTAAAATCAATCTTGATCCCAAGGTAATCGACAAGATGGGGGATGAGCAGCACTAGCCAGGTTCTATTTTCTTTGGGCAGATTCCTGCCAGTTGAATCATGGATGGTCCGGAGGAAAGTGGTACAGAAGGTGCAGATAACCTCAAATCCGAGGTCCCTGTCTGGTCAACGTTACCTAGCTTCGTTGTCGAGGAAAGAAATGGTGGGGAACCCACCTCAGTTACCTACCTACCTATGTACCTTTCCTGGTTGCATACTAACTTGCGTCTTCTAATTTTCCTAGCTGATAATTGACGTCTTGGTGGCTTCATCGAATTAGTGCTGAGGTACTTCTATAATGATTCAGACATGTCACTCCCATCGTCTAGATACAACCATCCGGTACCCTCAAACATACCGTGGTGCTGTTGCGGATTCCCTTCGGTTTTCTTTATCGTCTACATGCACCTCCACATCTACCACCATGGGCCAGCATGGATGGATATCTTTCTCCGAGTCAAGTAATAAAGTAGCTTGAGGTGCAGAGAGGATTCCCGTGCCCTATCCACGCAGGAAGAGACAATAAGAGGACAACTAGAGAGGACAGTGCATGTATGAAGTGGCCAGAGTAAACGCATCATCACATCACATCGCATTGTCTCGCCTTCTCGAGTCGTCAAGATTGGACCCGCTCCGCCCATAGACGGCTGCCGCGTTGCGTTGCCTACCTCCAATGGAACTCGTAATAAGGACCCGCGGCCGATTATGCTCGGCGGGAGGAAACCGGCCTGGAGAAAACAACCGACCAGCGGACACTGCAAAACCGCAGATCGACCAACCCGGCAGCTAAACAGAGGCGGCAGGGTTGCAATGCTGCGGATCCTCTTCGGCTTCGGCTGGCTGATGAGATTTACATTTTGAAAGACTCCGAGAAGAGCCAAGAGCCTGCTTCTGCATCGTCTCCGCTGGCCCCTTGTCTCTCTCTTCCAGTCATGATGGTTGTGTTACCTGCATCGGCAGCTTTAAGAGTCAGTGCACGGTGCAACGCACCAAAGCCGATGATCTGTGCCTAGCTGCTATCTGTTGAGATATCAAGTCTTGGGTGTAATATGACAGATGTCGCTGTATGGATGGCTTGGTACGATATGCCACTGCGCTCTCTTTCAGAATACAGCCTTGTTTTGCTACGCTGCGTTTTGGACTGTTCTGCTTGAGGAAGAGGAATTCCTGGCCGCTTGTGGCTGTTCTTTTTTACCCCAGCAAATTACTGAATTCTGTTCCTGAGATTGGACCCCTCTTATGATGAAGCTGCACTTTTATGCGGTTGGTCCTCGTTGGAGTTACCTTGCTGACGATACGGGCATGGAGTCTGAAGGAGTCGTACGCAATTGCAGATGGTAACTAAACCCGTAAAATCACACCATACCCGGATCTGCTACTTCTTCGCGATGCTCGAACCCACATGGCCTGTTGTTGGTTTTTGCTTGAGACAGGCACCACAAGGGTCCTCCGCGTAGTATCATGTACGACAGCCAAGACGGTGCCACAACGCCTGGGGTCAAATGAACATCACCGGTTTGAGCCAAAAGAGGGAACTACAGACACGAGGAAAGTCTGCTCAACTTCCATACAAAAATAGCTCAGCACTACCACCTGCTCGTGCACATCTGGATATCGATAGCAACGAGGCCGAGTGGCATGTCGGTCATGATATACTCCAGTTGGTTCATCTTTGTCGACTGCACATTGTCGCAGTCCTTCCTGATCGATGATGAGCCGCAAAATAATCCGTCCTTTCATTCTCCCACGGCTGAGGCAGATGGGACAGTCGTTCGTTCCTCATCTGCAATTCTGCATAGCTTGTCCTTGCGAAACCGACTCCACTGTCAGCGAAGAGCCACTGTAATTGTTGCTCAGTCGACACTGGACAAACAAGTCAAGCTCGCCAGATCCCGAGCCCTTACCATATGTGATCTAGGCTGGCAGAGGCTGGCGCGTGCGCTCCAGCATGTGGATATTATAGACATGTCTGTCCTGTTAGGAGCCTTCAATCAACTCCTAGTTATCAGCCAGCATCTGTTGGTCTAAGGTCGAGTCAAGCTCTTCGCGGCGCAACGCAGCTCGACAGTTTCGGCAATAGTTATCGTCCTGCAGACTACTGCAGACCATCGGCCATATTCTCGCTAGTTGGCTCCTGTAGGTCTCAAGTTTTGCTTGGCTATCTAACGTAGCAACTCAGAACATCCAATCCGAGCAGCGTTGCTTTGACCACTATGTAGAGACGTAACTGTCACTCAGTCTGCAGCTGTTCACAAAAAGGTGCTGCAGTGCTCCTACTGCTGCGCTTGAGGTTGCTTGCCTGCAATTCAATCTCGAATGGCATTCAGAGCTCAAAGACAACTTACCATTACCTGCAACGCAACAGGTAGCATAAGTGCTGTTATTTGATCAAAACCAATCGACAATGCATGGTGGGTCAGACCTTTTGTTTACAGCATTTTCAAGACAGGCTCTCGGAGGGAGTCTGCCCATCAAGACAAGACTGCAGGGATCCCCACTGCACCCTGATGCTGATGCCACTCGTTTATTGTTGAACCCTCTCACATTTACACCTTGATTTGCCGCTATGGAGCCATTGGCATTTTCATGGGCGCATGCTCGAGGTATTTTTTCCCTCATTCGCAGATCTTTGGTAACCTCGCCACTATGCATGCAGTGACAAGAAACGGCTCCGGGCATTGTTGGTCCGGTATATCAAAAGCTGTGCCTCAAGAGAGGCCATATTCACAATGCATTGTGATATCACATTCAAAAGGTTGAAGACGAAGCCGATCTTCCTGCCGTTATTCTTTTAGTGCAACGAAACTTGTGGAGGAGCCGGGATAACCCTAGCTTTGCTCGGAGGTCAGGGTGGCTAACTAGACAGGGGAGAAACGATTGAGGCGCGGAGCATATGCTAAACCAACGTCGACAGGGTTGAATCTTGATGCTCTCCTCTCCAAACCAGATAGACTACTTTTTTCTTGTCGCTCTGTGAAGTCAACTTGGTATAAATCCCGCCGTTATACTGAATCCTCGGCCTCCTGGTCAATATGGCTCGCATTTCGGTATATTCTTATACAGATCACATAGCATCTACGTTGGCGCACCCAACTATTCGAAGAGTTGCCAGTCAAGAATTTACACTGTTGCATTCAGTTATATGCACCTTGACCTTGATTCGATTCAAGTGGCAGGCCTCGATGGAAGGGATACACAGATAAGAAAGCCAACGGCTTCACGGCCTTGTTGTCATTCACCGGCATCATCATGCATGATGACTTTTGCACATGTCAGTTGGCAGGAGAGGGCAGCTTGTTCAAAACATGGGTCAATGCATCAAGTATCAAACTCTCCATACAGAGCTTCTCAAACTGGGTTCTAATAGAAGGTTGTCCACCAGACCGTGAGCTCGTACTCTTAGAGGCGAAGTTATATTCAATATATATATGCTCACATGCAAATTTGTCTGTCGCTTCTGGTCACCAACCCCCCGTTGAGCCTTTTCTCGTATACTATGAGAATTCTGCACTGACTTGGACACAGTTATTGTCAACTTAAGACTCCAATATAGTCAGATATAACACGAGTACCAGTCATAGTTGAGAGAGTAGGCTCCTGGTTGAGAACGGTAAGTTATGACTGCGCAGTAGTCATTCGAATCTCAAGTGTCTGCCTCAAGGCGTTTATAACCGCCCCTACCATCTCCCTGTTGGAACTTCTCTCTTGTATCATAGGCACATTCATATATATTTCGTATGGACGGCTATTAACGACGCTCTTTTGTTCCCAGATCGCACCGGGCCATGGCGGGGCATTGGCATGCTTCGGGGAAGCACGAGGTACTGCCGGATGTGCTGTCGGAATAAGCATGCAGCATGGGAGCTACCATCGTGGACTTGGTCATAATTGATCGATTTCATAGGTCAAAGCTCATTGTACCTGCACTAATGCCTTTTTTCTGCAGTCTAGTATGGCGCCAAGTCACGCATCACGAAACCTACCTATGGTGTTTTATATCGCGAGGTGGAAGTTGATGTAATCAAATATCAGATGAAGCCGACATACCTTATTCAGAATAAAATATCACTGCCGTAGCTAAAAAGTAATACAACTTACTTTCCAGTGATCAATAATTCGGTAATATTCTGGTTCAAGGCAAAGTTGCGTGAAGCACTCACAAGTTTGTGACCATAGTTCGCTAAATACACCATTTCGTCGTCCTAGAATGTGCACTGTCAACGCCCACACACAAGGCTCAGAACATCCCAATTAGTATTCTTAACATTATAACTCGCCTATAGAGTAACCCTACCTACATTACAGCCCAGATTAACTGGAATCATGACTTGTAATAGATGATGCTCACTACCCTATATGCAAAAAGCGTATATCCAGAATTCAACAGATCCAAGTTTTCGACCAGATGTCAATACCGCATACACTATTTTGGTCTTGAGGCTTCTTTAAGTCGTCAAGGTGGCAGTGATTGCGGTACTGATAAGTTACTCCAAGGTCTATCAGGTCGAACCCCCGAGAGAATAAGAAATGGTAGACATGTCAAGCCGCGGTGATAACAACGCGATATCCACATAAACAAAGCTGAGCTGATAAAGAATAAACACTAATTAGTCAATTACCTAGTCATTGTGGTGACCTTATACTTGTGTGTTCCAGCCTCAGGGTGTATACACATTATACCGAAGTGGCATACCAATATAAGTCAAATAGAGACAAGACAAAGCAGGAACCCACCAGTACAAAATCAAGAAGTAGGCATTTTAAAGTTATGCAAAATTCAACAATGACTCAAGATCCAGGGCTTTGTTAAACACAGTAACGAGTGATGGCGGTGATGGCGAAGCTGCATCGCTCGCCCCCTAGAACCCAGCTACGGACCTCCCAGGCGAGCGAGTCAAGGTAAGATGGATCTCTAAGAACATCTCGTGGAAATTTCTCCCTGGAACTATCATCTACAAAGTGGACTGTGGGTAGACTGGTATTCGTCAGTGACATGGCTACATCCCGATGGGGGGCATATTATTAGATCACTCTGGTTTGACATAACCACGGTACGGAAGAGGACCTAGACAATGAAACTACAACCGTTTAGTGAGCACTATATTGGAATTTTGGCAGGTATTTGTGTCTAATTAAGCTCACTAGAAGGCAACTTCCTGATTTCACTGTGTGAAGCAGTGACCGACCTTGAGATCCAAGACAGCACAGCTCAAGAAACAATCAATGCTGTGATAGTTCTATTTTCGGACCAAAAGATCTAGATAGAATAGTTTTTAACACATAGGTTTGCGTGGAATACCATCGCTATTAGTCCAGACTTACACACTTTACCAGAGACTCCCCAATACACATCATGAAACACCAACACCAAAAATGTTTGAGACCAGACAGGCAACGCCATCAGACGAAAGAGCCAAGGCAGGCCTTTCCGTGTTTCAAAATATAGTATCGGAGTCTTTTCATGGGAGGCATCGTGTTTGAAGATGGAGTCATGATGATGGTTGATGCGTGTACGTATGACTTAATTACAAGACAATTTAAGATGGTTCACGATGTATTACCAGATAGTATAACTAGCTCTCCGGCCTAGACCTGGCTGATACATATGATCACTGGGTAGATAAAGTTTCGAAAGTATTGATGCTTAGGCTGGCCTGGGCCTCAATGACTCAATGAGCGAGGCTCCTTTACGTAGCTGCGTCTTCTCAATCGAGCCCGTATTGAACTCGCAGTAATACCATGCACACTATATTTATACAAGCGAAGGGCCTGAAATTGATATGACTTTTAGAACTGCCGATATCCGATCATCATGAAACTTGTTTTACATGTCTCAGATGTTTCCGGCGTAACTCGCTGAGTTTCTAATTCGAACTATAACATGACTTAAAGTCTCCACAGCAAATTATGGTCAATCACAGACGATTACTTGTGAGTCCACCTAGTATAGCTGTGAGGTCATGACCTAAAGACAATTCTTTAGCTGGTGGATACAAATGTCATTTTACCAGGTAACTATAGTTTGTTCCTAGTGGATTAGCATGATAGTACGGAGATGGCAAAGGAGCTCCCCACTCCGAATACTATAACAGGACAAGGCGAACGGATACTATGAGGCATGATATGGATGTTGAGACTCTGCGCGAGACGTTTTGGGAGAGTTGTTGATGTTTCTGCACGTCTCAACCAACATCATGCTGTGGAGGCAGACTTGCCCACTTAGACTAGAACCTGTTAAGAGAGTAACATGATGTACAGGCAAAAGGCCACGTACTAGTCAGTTACGAAGGTCAAATGCTACTGAGGCGTGCAGGTAGCTTAATCTGACTGCCAATTCCACCTGACTTCACCATGAGAGAGGAGTTGCGAATACATCGGGGCGAAGGTGAGAGGAGAAGCGGAGGCGGGGGAGGGATCGGTTGTGAAGAGAGGGGCAAATGAGGAGAAACAGAGACCTCATGGACGCTATCGACTTGTGGCGCAAGTTAAAAGACGCCAGTTGAGGACCCTTTTGAGGGGAATCTAGTTGTGATACCAGCATGAACTGACGAGGTCGAAAGTCTAGGGGACCTTATCTTGTTCGGCATGTGGTGTTCAGCCGAGGCTTGAAGTCGCGTGACCTTGAATAGATTGACAAATGTATGGAATTCCGAGAAGGGTTCTTGGATTGGATGCCTCACTTGACTGAAAATTGTCGGGTAAGTCTCGAAGTGATCGCCAGGAGACGACGGTTAATGGCGTTTCTGTACCTGATGACGAGGTGCCTGGTGGCGCAGTCCCGACTCCCCTCCTTTGAATAAGCATAGGGACGAGGAATGACGAACACATGGTTGTCAAGAGGCTAAAGGCATTATGGTATACTCATCAAAGGATTCGTAATTGATCTCCGGCAATGCTGTTGAAGTGTAATTAAACTCAACTCTGTACAGTGATAGATACATAAGCCCCAAAAACCACGTTTCCCGCTTTCATCAATAGTCAATTCCTACTATGAGACAAAAAGAATCAGTGATGACATCAAATTGGACTGGCCTAGAGCGAATGATCGACCACTAGCGTCGAGAGACAAGGGGTCGAGAGCCACGAATTCGAGGTCGGGACCAAGATAAGGAACGCGGGATAACGGGAGACGAGGCAATTAAAGAAGCGAAAGTATCAATCAATCGTGTAGTCAAAAGTTTGATGATGCTTGAAACGAAACTACCTATGCAGGCATCAGTCGCTACGCCTCAGTGAAGAGAGAACCAACAGTCGTGAAGTTTAGCCGGTTGGTCTCACGGCGTTACAGGACCCGAGACAACCCCCCGCAAACAGAAGCGTTGCTGGTAGATCCGGATGGATGAAACGGGATGATGATGTTGTTAATGGTGCTGATGTTCCGGAGGATCAACACGGATGAAACAGTACATGATGCAACGAGGGGGGAACAGTTTGTGACAGATCTGCCCATACAACATGACAGAGAAACAAGGCTGAAAACAATTAAAAAACCACAGTGTTTCTTTGGCGCCATGTATGTACCTACCAGAAAAGGGCCGATACAAGGTGAGTGTAATTGTTAGTGATGAATGACTCGAGGAGAGCGAAATCACGACACCAAGAATCACATTATCAGAGTTGCGTGTGCCCAGATTACATAGGTTATTGGCACCTAACAGTAAAATCCTTGCAAAGCTGACGAGGCTATTGGCGAACCAATGGGTTGGTTGAGCCTCGGGGACTTCATTTCGCTCTGTCTTGGCCGCTCGCTTCCTGGCAGAGTAATTAGTCGCCCAATTTCGTCTGATCAGAAGCGTCATGAGTTTGACATTACATTGCGGAGTACATTGTAGGTAATTCTCGAGTCCATGAGGGGGCAATTACGCGTGAGTGACATCTCCTTGGGGCCGCATTTCTTTCGAGCTCTTCCATATCTTCTCTTCTTTTCTTCTGTACACAAAATTCTGTGCTTCAGACTTGAGTGCATCATCATCTGTCCCTGCTCTTCCTATTGGACCAATACTCCCCCCATCGAGACTGATACGGTCTGCTGCATCTCAAGTTTCCAAGGATACATCCCCCCGCAAACGCCCCCAAATCTCACTCACGTCTATCTATCCGTGTCGTTATCTGCCGCTACTCTACTGTAGGCTAGGCAGCTGGCAGGACATTGATGTGAATATCTGCGACCCGACCGCTTCGATATCTCCTTGGCCTCTGGAGCCCCCGCATATCACATCTCTTGTATTGTCTTACCGCCTCTCAACAACTTGGAGCCGAATACTACTGCGACTACCACTGTAACGGGACATCGGCACTCGATCACATCATCACAAGTTCGCAGACCGCAGACCGACGTTGGCTTGGCGATATCCACGGAACAAGATACCCTGGCCAATCCCTGGTCAGCGTCACAGCCTGTGGACGAAGAGCAAGAGTCTAGAGAAGAGAGGAGTGAAAAGGACGGACTTAACAAGCAAGAACACTCTCCACTGAACCCCACGTGCCAATGCGCTTGATGAGGCTGAATCTGGCCTAGAACGTCTTGACACTGGTTCAATCACTCGGCTTCGCTGCCACCGAAACCCAGTTTTTCTACCCAAGGTTAGAGTGTCTCTGACTGAAGAGCCTACTGTAGGTACAGTACCACGCTCTAAGTATCCTTCCAATATACTGAGCTGATCTAGTGCTGAGTGATAGTGATTGCTAGGTAGAGCACAGCGGTGTTTGACCGGTATTTGCCTCCTCCGGCCGCACCGCTATTCTCAAATCAACATCCACTGCCTCCGCCGCTTTCACCGTCGTAATCTGCCGCCTCTTACACGGCCACAGGCAGAAGAATAAGAAAAGACATAGAGGTCTTACCGTCTTACCCTCCCCGTTTTCTCTTTCCCCTCATCTTTCGACTTTCATTTGTATCATTCCAAATCAGAAACTCAACTCTTGGCTTTATCGCCGCAATAAACTCTGGAATTCCTTGGCTTTTTAGGGACTCGACTCCAGAAGTGAGAGTCAGTTGAGTTGAGCTACCGCTACCGCCGGGCCCGGACTCCTCCTTTACAGCAGTAACCCCACCCAGTACGGAGTACCTACTCTCGGTTCTCTAGGACCTGGGAACACCCCTGATAGTTCTAAGGCCAGGCCTCCGACCCGACCTGTCCGAGTCTTTTCTCTTTCTTTGCGACATTTCCTTGTTATTGTCGCTCAGTTCTTCTTGTCTTGTTTACTTACTTGCATACGCTGGTCGTTGAGAGAGTGTATCTTCTGTGAAGAACCTTTGTGTGTTTGGAGGTGATTTGCCTGTTCCTTGTACAACTTGAAAGAAAAGGGAAGCCAAATTCTTCCATGATGCTCTGAGATACGCTGGGCGTGCGACAGACTCCTCACCCTCCGCCTGCGCTGCGCCCGTATCCGTGCAACGGCGACAAGACGCCCAACAACACCAAGACCAAGACCAGCAGCGACACCAACAACACAGCACAAAACCCCTCGTATACCTCTTTGACACCCCTTGAGACCCTTTCGGGTTCTTCTTCAACCTCTCTTCTACACTATTGCCTATTTTTTAATGGCAATGGCGCAGACCAGCAGTTCGTTACCTGGTCACCTACACGGCCACGGCTTCGGACATGGTAATCAACACAGCCATGGACATGCTAAAATAACAAAACCTCGCAGTCGACCTGCCGTGAAGCCAATCCTCAAGAAACTGCAGTCGCACCACTCCCACTCGGAAAAGAATTCCCTCGATTTGGATCGCGGTTGGGACGAGCAGGGCCGATTTGGTTATTCCTCGTATAATGTGGACGGCGACGACTCGTCTTATACGGCAGGTGCATCAGCACTGCCAACACCTGCCGCCCGCGCCCGCGATGTCAGCTTCTCTATATCGGCCACGGATCTGAGCAATGGAGGTGCTCGCTCAAACAAGTATTCGCACGGGCATGCCCGTTCTACCAGTGGCACTTCTCATGCTTCTGTTGCGACTTCTGCTAGCGGTGGCAGAAACGGCTCCTTTGTGCATCCTTTTCAACAAACGCCGCGCACCTCAACACCGCCTCTCTCCTACGCCAACTCGCTCGCATCCCTGGACAATACCACCGGACCTCGCGATTACTCTCCAACGATAACTGAGAACGAAGACAATATCGACTCTCAGAGCCTTCAGACTTCGACTCGTGCCTATCATTCTGGTTCCCGGCCCCGCCGTCCCTCTCTTGCTAGTCAGCGCACCAGCTCGTTATCAGATGTGAACCAACCGCTGCGCATCACTGCCAACGGCCGCGCTGCCCCAGGAATATCTGCGCGGAAGCCCCATAGTATCGTGACTTGCAGCCGATCTGACCTCCACCTGAACACAGGCTCAACCACTGCTCTCGACTCTGCGTCAAGCACCAGCCCACCTTCTGGTTCCTTTGTCTCGCCCCAGATGATCGCTGCGTCCACATCCTCCAACGCTATGTCACCACTCCGAAGCTCTCTCGACATGAGCGGTTTCCGTCTCCGCTCACGCAGCGAGGTTGACACTGTCACCCGCCAGGAGAATGTCCGCGAGGCCCGTCGTAAGTTTGAGGAAAAAGAGCGAGCAAAGGAGGAAAAGTACGCCCGTGAGCAGATCCGCAAGCAGGAACGTGCAGAGAGTCGCGAAGCCCACCGCTTCAACAAGAATGGTCGCAAGGGTAGCTTTGGAACCTCTCGAATTTCGTGCGATCGCGTGTCCAGTAGTACTGACATTCGACCTTCGATCTCCCGCAAGACTACCGGCACTGGCGTGGGTCTGGGGTTGACCACCGAGAACGAGAAGGCCGACTTTGGTACCCGCAGCTACGACACTGTACCTACAGGCCAGACACCTGGCGCTAGAGCTGATGATGTGCACTTTCAATCAACTCACCGAACCAAAACCACCAAGCGAAAAACCACCAGTGCTTGGACCGCTTTTGTTCTGTGGCTGAGAACGCGACTGCTCAAGCTTGGTCGAAGATAGGGGAATTTTACCAGCGAGACCAAGACCAAACTCAAGACCAAATTCTCTGGCCCAAAGAAGGGATTCGTTGTCAGAACTCCCTATCAGCAATACCAGCCGCGACAGCAGACTAGCGCCTTTGACGCATACTACTCATCACCATATACCCCTCGCCGATGAATCTATGAATGCTTTCCTCGGCAGATACTAGGCGAGCATAAATTTACAGCTAGCCATATCCTTCACCACGATACCTTGAATTTCACCTACGGGAAGCAGTATATCCCTCACTTCCCATTCGCCCACGTATAACGCACACGCACTCACGGCCTTTGGAGCAATGTGGCATGGAAACGAGCGAGTTTTCACGACCAGGAGGAACGTTATCTTTTGACATTTTAGGCAAGGAGTTGGGGTTTACCACTTTGTTTTTTCTTCTTCTACTTCTACGATTGGCATGCATGGTTGCATCAACGGACTCGAGCTACGCGGGATGAACTCAAGAACATTGTTCTTTGATTTGGGACGGTTTGTTACATTGTTTCTTGTTTTTTCGAGTATCATTTCTAGTTCGGCCTGCACGGCTGTGGCATATCGGATGGAACGGCTCAGGCGCTTCTACCATAGAACCGGATCAAAACATGAACAGACATGACCGGCAAATTTGCCTCACTCACGTTAACGTTACGTTTCCTCCCTCTCTTGGCAAACATCCTGTGAAGTAGCACAGCCCCCAATTCTAGTGACTCGACTGTCGGGCCAAGAAAAAGACGAATGCATCGTACGTGTGTATCAGAGTGGCTCAGCTTTGCCTCCTCTGCCTCTCTTTCACATGACATTGATCAATTGCACATGACGTTCGTTTGCGGTCTTTGACAGCGAGTGGGTCGGCTTAACGGAGATCCTAAGTGTGGGGAAGATTAGTTAGACAAGGGTCTCGAAGGTATGGATCTCATGACCTCTTTCTGATGGTTCAGTGCTAAATCATTCCTCGGGTTCTATCTATGGAGACATTAATCTGGGGTTATGAGACAGAGCATCATTGCTGAAGATGAATGCAGACATGTGTCTCACTAGATAAGGAATGAGGAGAAATGGATTTGTGGGTACCACGATGCAGTATTCTGTAGAAGTTTGGTGATGAGTTAACACCGAAACATACGGGGTACAATTCGTAGGGCATAGATAGCAAAGTGACCGTAGAAAACAGCAATAGACACATTTCCAGCGATGAATCACTACAGCTTTGGCCGGGCAATATCAACGGGCGTCCACCAAGGGTAGATTTTGGGCGCATTCTTGTCCATAGTCCCCGTGAAATCCGGCTTCCTCTTCTCCAAGAAGCTATTCATTCCCTCTTTCGCGTCCTTACCCGTGAACAAGTCCCAAAATATCTTGCTCTCAAGTAAATGGGCCTCCTCAGGCGACGAGGCTCCCCTGTAGATCATGTCCTTCATTACCCGCGCAGAAACACCACTTACATTGGCCGCTATCTCATCCGCGATCTTGAGCGCTGTGGGCAGAACTTCTTCAGGCGCGACAATCTCGCTGAAGAGGCCGTCAAAAAGCTTGTGAGTGGCAGGGTAGACAGCGCCAGTGGTGGTGAGGTGAAGTGCACGGCTGGTCCCTATGAGGCGTGGGAGGAAGAAACTGCTGCATGCCTCCATGCTGAAACCGCGGCGACCAAACACAAAGCCAATCTGGGCGTCGCGACTCACAACGCGGATGTTGGCGCCGAGAGTCATTGTGATACCGACGCCAACAGCAGAGCCATTGATAGCGACGATGACAGGCTTGTTGCAGCGGTACATAGGCAGAGTGACAATACCACCCGAGTCGCGATGATCAGCAGCGTCTTTCCCCAGCGCATGCTCCTCATTGAAGTCCATGCCCGCGCAGTACATGCGGTTCTTTGGATCCGACGAAGTGAGAACTATAGCGCGAACGCGAGGATCAACGGAGAGTGTGTTGAGCGCATGGGAGAGCGAAGCCGCCATTGTGTCGGTGAATGCATTGCGGGCTTCAGGACGGTGAAGCTTTATGACTATGACATGTGTGACTTCTTTGGAGGAGGGGGGATGATGGAAGAGCTGTAGGGCTGGGAGGTTGAGGGTTGCATAGCTGCCGGGGAGCGAAGGCGATGCCATTGCAATTATTGGTATTGCGAGTAATCGATGAAGTATGAATGAGTGAAGCTGGGGTCAGGACGATGTTAATTTAGAGTGTGACGGTTTGATTGGGCTTCTTCAGTTGAGCCGCGGAATGGTGACAACGGCTCTTGACTTACAAGATCGAACCGAGGTGCAAGTTAAGTAAGCTCAGAAGCGTCAAGTGGGTGTCGCTTAATTATCCCCGGTGTCTGTATATTATTCCTAGCTTCTCGAGTGAGTAAAGTAGATTGTGTAAATGAATGAAAGATGGTGATGTGAGAGCATGTGAATGCTGGCGTCACATGTAAGGGTATTGGCCTAAGTTCAAGCCAGAGATCGTCAATGTCATCTTGGAGCGGCTTGTATTCCGCCTAGTCCGCACACTGCTGTCTTGACGAGAACCAAAAGCAGCATTTATTCGGAACTTTTCCATTTACAAAATATGAACAGGATTGTTCTAAAGCATCCATTTAACCTATACCCTCGGCTGATCTCATTGATCTTTATCCTGTGTGCTTATTCCAAAGTCCAGGATAGCAGGATAAGGCACAAATGGGGTTCAAGGTTCTTTCAGTGATGTATCCTGTTGGTGTTCTTACTAGTTCTTATGTAATCTATTAATTATATGCGGATACTGCCAACGGATTGGTATTTGGACCCTCTGCATATTTTATCATAATACATGATGAACAAGCTTACACAGTCAAGAT
Source organism: Fusarium miscanthi (assembly GCA_014898875.1). Lineage (NCBI taxonomy): Eukaryota > Fungi > Ascomycota > Sordariomycetes > Hypocreales > Nectriaceae > Fusarium > Fusarium miscanthi. Next base: position 131,546 of record JAAVUA010000030.1, read on the forward strand.
CACAGTCAAGATCACAGTGCCGAGCATTCTTCAGACTGTCCACCAATGACTAATCGCCCGGTTGACCAGCCAAAAAAAACTCCGGAAGTCCAGATTAACCAGCAATGCAAAAATCTCTCCACAAGCTCCAAGTTTTAGTTGAGCCGTTCTGACCAAAGACGCAGACACAAGAGACTATGCTGTCTCGAGTATTGAATCATGGTCTATCAGTGGGAACCACACAAAGATGTGTGCTACCAACTTTATATCAATGAGCGCCGGTCCCTCGAGGATATCATGGTGCACATGAAGAATGTTTATCAATTCACACCGAGGTAAGTGCTCAGTGTAAGTTAAGTGACCGCTCTTCTCGACTTACACGACCTATTTCAGCAAACGCGCTTTTCAAGTTCAGTTTAGTCGATGGAAGTTTCCTACAAAACAAAGACTAAAACATAAGGATGATCGACTTGTGAAGCGCATCCATGAGCTATGGAAGAGAAATGTCCCTCAAAGTGAAATGCTACGAATCCTTACTGATGAGGATGGCTTTGACATCAATTCCCGTGAACTCATGAGAGTGCGTGCCCGCAATCGTTGGCTCCTTAGAGTTCGAAATGGTGACCGAGCAAGATCTGGTGATGCTGAGCCTGATGATGAGAATCTTGAGAACGACACTTCACTAGACGACGGAGACGTGACCACTCCACTGCCTGACCAAGAACCCAGAGATCTTGACCATCCAACACCATATGCTCCTGAAAGCTCAGCGCAAGAAGATTCCACTTCTGTCCCAACAACGCCCAAAACACGCAAGATTAGCAAAAGACAAAGTCGAAGAAATCGTCAACATCTCACTGAATCAGAACACATTGTCCGTTTCCCATCTGAAATGACCTTGAACGATTCCAAAGAAGCCCTCGGTCTCGATGCGACCACTTACGCAGAAGCTCGCGAGTGTTTTGCTCGAATCTGTCAACAAGAGTCTATAGTTAAGAAAACCCAGGCTGGACCAGGAAGATGGGACTATGTCAAGAACCGCCTGATTCATGAGCGCACGCATCTCCAACAGGCTCTTTGGCTTTCCAAAGAGGACCTTGAGAGAAAGCAGCTTGCCTTGGACGTTATTTGTACTGACGTGACCAAGCGTCTACGCAACCAGGACACCAGAATGACTCTCGTCGATGCAAAGAACGAGCTAGGTCTCAACCCAGAAGAGTCTCATGAAATCCGCGCTGCTTTGCATGAAGTGTTGTGCGATGCAAAGTTTACATGTAAATCTGATGGAACACCAGAGCAATGGGAAGAACTGAAGAAGCGATGGCTCGAGAAGTCAGAACGTATGAGGGCAATCCCCCTACATGGAACTGATGAATCATCTCGCCGAAAAGTCAAGGCAGTTGAGATCGTCGCTCGAGATGTGATCAAGAGAAGACGCGACGAGAAGAGATCCAAGACCACCAAGAGTGGCGAAGCTCCTAAGCAGAGGGAGTCAGCAAAGCACAAGTCTCAGAATGACAAACCACAACATACTCTTCAGACCTCGCAACTCACCGAGGCTCAGCCAAGCATATATCAGCAACAAGCCCAAAGAGCGATAGAGAACCCCCCTGCCTTCAGAATGTCAGACAGGGGAGCCCCAGGGTCCAGTTCACCTGCGGATCCGATGATGGATCAGCCCATGGACAGCAATGGGTATGAGCCTGTCCATGAGCCAGTCGACTCACGTATTACCTATACAACAACCGGGCAGCCAGCAGCACCACAGCGGCCAGGACAGGTACAATTGCCGGCTCTGGGCGTGCCGGCATCTCAGGGTGTCCTACCTCAGCCCCATAGAATGCTGGGCTCGTCTACTGCCAACACCGTGCCCATGGATGCTCAGTACGGCTCATCGATATACCTGGGGAATCAACCGCAGGCAAACTATATGCAGCAGCAATACGTGCAGCACCAATTCTCGGCGTCGGTGCCTAATACAATGTTCTCGCCTGTGCCTTCAGTGCCTGCCGTACCATCTTCTTTTGCAGTTTTCATGCGACTGCACCCTTCGTCGACGTATCCGGCCAATACCAGCCTGTGGATATCTACAATGTCTTCACAATCAATCCAGGAGTTACGACAGGTCGTGGTCACTAAGTTTCCCGGGGCGATGTGTGTTCGTATCGATGGTATCATCAAGGACCCTAAGGGTAACGAATTACCCCTTCAGATACAAGGAGATGATGAGTTAGCAGCCTACTTTGACCACATGCAGGGTGGAACGCCGACTTTTACTGTTCAACTCGTCCAACACGGCGGCATATAATCACTTCGTGTACCTTTGAATGCGAAAAGCTACCATGGTACGTATGATGACAACGACAACGAGAAAACGGGCGGACGGAGTTTCGGGACAATATACAGCGTATGATTGGGTAGTTTTGACAATTTCTGGGCGTCAGGATGGAAGCACCGCGAGAGCGGACTTGGTCTCCGCGATATATTTTGGGGAATGCGGCTGAGACGTTTATCTATGGCGGTGGCTAATCTCCGAAGATGTGACCTCTCGGCTACTGTATTTAGCATTATATGAATAGTTATGTGAAATCATTCACTGCTTCAAAACATACAATACAGGATAAAGACTTGATTCGAGGTTCACTGCAACAGGATTGGTAATACATGATAGTGAAATAGGCCGAGGCCGGCGGTGACGTGCTTTGATGTGATAATTGCTCTTCAACGTACCCCCTCTATAGTCAATATTGATCCTTGAAATCATAATGAGCATCCACTTTGGTCAGCTTTCGGCCATCGATAGATCCTATCTTACAAGATTGAGGGAGAAGCTCCGGGCCCGGCCGGTTCGGATCGGTATCGAAGATGTCAGAAGACGGACATTACACAGCGCGACTGCTGGATTATACCGAGGAAACAATAACGGAAGAGGCAAGTATAAGAGTAAATATAATCAAACAGCCAATGAGAATTAGTTAAAGGCCTCCACGCCGTAGCAGATCTAATCGAAGCCGATCTCAAGGCCCTGAAGGCGCCCGAACAAGGCCCCCGTGATGTGGGGTTCGGGAATTATAGTGCGGTATTCCAACTCCGTCCTAACAATTTTCCATTGCCGTTGACTTCAACACTTAAGCTCCCCATCGGCCTCTCCTCGTCGGCCAATTCCTACCCGACACGCTCCTTCAGCTTCGATCAGCTCCTGCACACCCTTTTACGACATATATATCCTAATTATTCCTGCAGCTGACTTTCAACGTCTGCCCGCGCACAACCTACATCGTCATGGCTTCTCTTCAATTGCGCGCTCAGCGTGCTGCTCTTCGGAGCTTGCGGACACCCACGACAGCTAGTTACAGAAATACGAGATTACCTGCGTCTTTCTCGCGCTCTTATGCTACCGAGATCGAGCCTGAAAGGCCGAACAAGAACACCCCCGCCCGACAGAGCAACGAGACAAAGGTGGGAAGGACGTTCCAAGGACAGGTTATGGGCAGCATTGGATCTCGATTAAGGCGCGAGCGGGAGCAGAGGGAGAAGTACGAGGAGTGGCGCAACATGACAGATCCTACGCGGAACTGGATGGTGACATTTGGTACGCTCAATTGCTCGCTTTCAGAGCTGAAATCTAACAAACGATAGTCTTCCTCTCCGGCGTTGGTATCTCATACTGGCTTGGTACATATTGGCCAAGAGATCCCGAACCTACGTCGACACTGCCTCTCAATAAGACCAAACCTCCCAAGCACAACACGAAACTCGAGAATATGCAGGCTGCCTGGGCCGACTTTGTCAAGATTGTTGGCCAAGACAATGTCAGCACTGCCGAGAACGACCTCGAACACCATGCTACATCCAGTTGGTCCTCTCATCAGGCCGGCCCCGAAGACCGTCCCTTTTGCGTTGTCTATCCCTCAAGCACTGAAGAGGTGTCCGAGATTATGAAGGTTTGCCATAAGCGCAAGATTCCCGTTACAGGCTACAGCGGCGGCACCAGTCTCGAGGGTCACTTCACACCTACCCGCAAGGGCATCTCTATCGACTTTGGCCGTATGAACAAGATTATCAACCTTCACAAGGAGGACCTCGATGTTGTTGTCCAGCCTGCGATGGGCTGGGAAGCTCTGAATGACCACCTGGGGCACGAGGGTCTCTTCTTTCCTCCCGATCCCGGCCCTGGCGCTATGATTGGAGGCATGATTGGCACCGGGTGCAGCGGCACCAATGCCTATCGCTATGGCACCATGCGCGAGTGGGTTCTGAGCTTGACTGTCGTTCTTGCTGATGGTACTGTCATCAAGACCCGGCAGCGACCTCGCAAGAGCTCTGCTGGCTACGATCTCACGAAGCTGTTTATTGGTTCCGAGGGTACCCTTGGCCTCGTGACTGAGGCTACTCTCAAGGTTACTGTCAAGCCTGAGTCTACTAGCGTCGCTGTCTGCAGTTTCCCCTCGATCCGCCATGCGGCTACTTGTGTGAGCAAGGTTGTGGCCCAGGGCATCCCCGTCGCTGCTGTCGAGATTCTCGACGACAACCAGATGAAGTGCATCAACGATGCCGGAATGACATCACGGGCATGGACAGAGGCAGCCACACTCTTTTTCAAGTTCGCCGGAACTCCCGCTGGTGTCAAGGAGCAGATTGCCCAAGTACAGGGGCTCGCTAAGCAGGCTGGCAGCAAGACCTTTGAGTTTGCCAAGAGCCAAGAAGAGCAGGACGAGCTGTGGAGTGCACGAAAGGAGGCTCTCTGGAGTACCACAGCTGTCAAGAAGCCTGGTGACCACGTGTGGACAGGCGATGTTGCCGTGCCCATGAGCAAGCTACCAGATCTGATTGAGTCGACCAAGGAGGATATGGCAAAGAGTGGCCTGTTTGCTTCTATCGTAGGACATGTCGGTGACGGCAACTTCCACACGATTCTGCTGTACAACGATGCCCAGCGTGCAAAGGCTGAGGCTGTCGTGCATCGCATGGTCAAGAAGGCTGTTGAGATGGAGGGTACGGTAACGGGCGAGCACGGCGTCGGACTTGTCAAGCGGGATTATCTCCCTCACGAGCTCGGCGAGTCTACAGTTGACGCTATGCGACAGGTGAGAAAAATCGTCCACGTTTTGATATGATGGTTTGCTAACATTCAATGCAGATCAAGAAGGCTTTTGATCCTCTATGTTTGCTAAACTGCGACAAGGTTGTGCGGGTACAAAAACCTAAGAAGGGAGAGGTCGACGAGTGGTAGAGAGTAATGGAAAAACGCATGAAATTGGAAACGGACAAGAGCAAAAGAAGCGTGATGATACCTGGTGTAGCGTGTACGATGTAGGAATAGATGGCTTCTACGACAGTCAGAGAGACTCGTCCTTACAGGAGCTCGTGTATAAGATCAGTTGAAAAGAAACCTTTGCAACGTTCACTCTCACCCTCTATAAAGATGGTGCGTTATTAATTCTTTACAGTTGATTTCGTTGTTAGTCACGCAATCCACTCGGAAATGCACTTATCTTCTTCTGTTGCTTTTGAAGTGTTAAATGCATTATGACCTTGGGCGACCAAGCTTATCTTTTAAGTCAGTAGAATTCCTCTTAAACCTGCAAAGTTACCCCAAGTTCATACGACTTTCTAGGAGTTTATTGCAGTCAACCTCTGGAGGGCTGGGACTGCCTGTAAATTATATTGAGAGTCAATTTTTATATAAGATCGAAGCCAGGCTTGCAAGGGCATGGAGAAATTCTTTCTCCTCCACCTCAGGAATTCAGCTGCCCTCCAAAGCTCATTCAATGTCTCCGAAATCAAACACACCCCAGTTGATCCAGCGCAATAAATGATCATGTTGACAGCAGCGAGACAGCCTGACCCGACTACTAAGACTATACATAGCTTTGCTAACAGTGCCATCTTTACAATAGTTGAGCCTTTATAGATACTTCAAGTACTGTGAAAGGTCGACCTGCAATATATGAAACATAGGAGTACAGCATACACTTCAGGGCTTTATACTACGGAAGATGGATAGGTATCTCATGATCTCGGAGCGTGATTTATATAAGGCTGCTAATTGCTTTATTACCTCTATGCCATAACGCAATATACTGGCTCACTGCCTCATAGTCTGATCCACCATCTTCTCGGTATAGAGCTCGTTGGGTGTGTTTCCTTCGATTGAACATTAGCAAGAGCCTCGTCATTGTGTCACCATAGATAGATATTTCGCATACCGACCAACCTAGTATCTACCACTGCAAACCAGATTGCCCAGCTTGAGTCTGAGTCTGGCTCGATCCTGGACCCGGCCCCGGATTCTGGCTCTGATTCTGGGTTGACCTAGAACCGTACTCAGCATCGGATGCGTAAACTCAGAGGTAACATACAGGTGATGGTTGCTAGTCAGAGACCCGATATTCCACTGCTGGAAGATCCGGTCTAGTCGCGCTCTGAGTAGCTTGACGCGTTTCTCGCGGACGCTTTCGAGCGCATCTTTGCTCTCAAGAATACCTCTGTTGACCTCGTCGCTTAGGGTGTACAGAGCGTCGAGTTTGCGTTCGAGCTCGTTGATCAGCTTGCGGGCGGCTTCTTTGTCGACTGGCTCTGTAGGGTTTTTCATTTCTGTGGACGACATGGCGATTTCGTTGCCGACGTAGAGGAGGGAGAGATATTTGTTGTATGAAGGTATATAAACTGGCGAGGGGGAGCGAAAGTGCAGAGAGTTGAGGTTTGTAGTGAATAGCTGCAGTGCACTGGGTAATGTCGTTGTAGAAGCTCTTACCTCCCTTGATGCACATGCCCGCATCTCGTGCCCCATTCATCAAATTGCACAAACAATAACTAACAATGGAGAAAAGAACAATAAAAGGATAACGACATGTCAATATGGATTCGCAAGAAATCTAAGATCATATGGACAGAGGTATCGAAGGAAACAAACCTGAGCCACTATATCGACTCCCCCCAAAACACCACAAACTCCCCAAACAAATTCCACATGTGACGCTCCAGATCAAAACACCGTAACGGTGTTGACATGCCCATTCTTCAAAACCTCAAACACCATCCCTGGGAACCCATACAACGTGGTCGTGGAATCACCGTTTGTTTCTGCTCTTCTTGCGCCGCTCTCCTCCCACCCTCCCAAGAACTCACAGCTACTGCCTGGACTATCGCCCCAGCCACGATTAAGAACCATGCCACGTTGTCTTTGCTGAGAGTCTTTTCGTGGGAATGCAGATGCCCATGCAGCATTCATACGGTCCTCTATTTGTGGGAAAGGCGTTTCCGAATCGGTCGGTCCGTTATCGTCATTTAGAGAGTCCAGGTAAGCAATTTCCCAGCGACAACGACGATGACGATTGAACTCATATGAGCCAGGTATGTTACCATGCAAAACCAGCTTTGTAGCTACTAACCGATCGGGAGAATGAGATATGATGCCGTTCTGGCCCTCTGCTTCACTGACTTTGCTGCCAGGAGGAGCTTGCGACGGGGGCACGCGAGTCGATATTAATATGTCAAACCCGAGATAGAAGTAGTTATAGAAGCATTCGCCATTTGTGTTAAGACCGATCTGATCATCGACGGCTTCTTCATTGTCTGATGCCTCCGACCCATCGTGCATGGAAGACTGATCTGTGTCGGTAAGGTCTTCAGGTCGACCAATATCAACAGCATCTGGACGACCTTTAGCGGTGCTTGCTGTACGCATCTTATGAATGACCATTTTCTGGTCATTCTTGCGATAGATGGCATTTGGAGGCCCCAACTCCATGAGGAGATCCTGGGGTGTTGTCTCGCCAAGGGTGATCCAGAAAGAGTTGTTGGTCCATTTTCTGAAAAGCTGAATCTTTCCAGCTCCATGTAATCGAAGGAGCGAAATTTCGTCGGGGTAGACATCTTTACCTCGAGGGATCACCGTAGTTGACTTGATACTGGGCAAAATCTCAGTCCAAAGAGTCGGTCTAGCATCAGCCCAGGAGTCACCACTAAAGACAGCCATCGAGGTTGCGACTTGACTAGATGCCGATGAGAAAGTCGACACTACGTCTTTCTCGGGCGAGTACTCGGAAGGATGAAGCGCAAAGTTAAAGGCAACGCCGGGATAGGACAAGACATATATGCCATTATCGTGAATACTAGATGGCGGGATAAATTCACCGGCGTACGTAGGGCCCAGTAGTTTATGGTATATGTGTCGGAAAGTCGGTCCTGATGTCGAGTCGCTTGGCGAAGGAGACCCAGGGGCACCAGCAGATGGTTTTACAAGATCTCGTTCTTTGAAGGTAATGTGATTCTTGGTAAAGTCGGTAACCTCGATAAGGCGTAGACGCTGTTCGGGGCCGTCAAATCTCAGTCGTATACCATTCCCAGGGAGTTCAACGCCAACGGGTTCGGTGACAGGTCGGTCAGGGGAGTAAAGCAGCTCGATCTTCGGGAAGCGTTGGGGTTCAGCTTTAAGACGGGTAAGGACATCGTGAAGGGTTGCACCGAGGACTGTAAATATGTCAGTAGATGTTATCAAGTCTTGCGACGCTCTACCATACCTAGAAAGCCCAGTGCTCGGCCAGGATAAAGCTGCGCGGTAAAGAGTGACATGTTGATGGCGATGATGTTGTCGACACCTTAGATAGCTTATCGCGGAGCTATCCCAGGAGGGGTTGAGCTACGTACGTATGTAAGAGCTGAGCTCCTAGGAGGGCTTTGTAGACTGTATGTTGCTGACCATGGATGAGTCTTTTGCTAGGAGAAAGATTCATAGAGTAAGGCTACAGGTAGAGAAGTATGTCATTAAATCAAAAGAAAACGGTCACGGTGTCTGTTGCTGTTGGAGTCTTACCGAGTGAGGAGTGACAAAGATGCCATGTGATGCGATGCTGTGACGCGGGGCACTAAACGCACCAAAGTAAGGAGGGTACTTTAGGGAGGTGAGACTTAGTGTCAATTTGGGATGACATAAGGCAACCACATGGTCTTTATATGCTCATGCTGCCTAAGTAGGTAGGTAGGTAGGTAGGTAGGTAGGTATGGGCTTTGTTGTTTTAATTATTCATTCAATTGGTTCAGTACTCATCTTACTTGACTAACCCCTCCCCTTGATTTAGATGAATCCTCTGTCTGACGCGTAAATGCTCGTGTATACAATGTGCAAGGATCAGTTACTCCATGTACACAATGGTAGCCGTATCTTGTGATGGCGTCAAATTCAAGTGAAGGACGAAACGGGGTCGTGATGTATTGAAATACGCTGCAGTTAGTGTGGTTGATCTTTTCGTATCAAAAAATCGACCGCTACAGAGTACATGCAAAACTATCTCTTCTCATGGTCTTATACGAGCCTCGGCAAATGGCATCTCATCCATGAACCTCGTGTGGGGCAGCCTAACGTAGGTTGGCGTTCTAGGGGTCGTAAACCGTAGATGCAGCCTAAGCTCAGCTCAGCTTAGGTGAGAGTTGAATCTCTTATTTATCTCCAGACCTGCTCTATTAGGACATAACTCTTGTTCTTGCTGCTGTTTCTGCCATTTATATAAACTGTACAGGTCTCCTTACCCCAGAATCTTCCCTCAGACCAACACAATTCCCCGGATCTTCCACCATGGCCCCATCCGACTTTGCCGACTATCCCAAGCCTGTCGAGGCTCCAGCAGCCACATACAACCCCATAGTCGAGAACAACCCTACATTTCGAGGCATTCCTCTCGTCATTGGTGCTAATCTGTGAGCTCTATATCCTATGGCTTAACAACACCATTGTCAAAGCTAAATTCTTGTAGCATCGCCAAAGTTGGGTTCCTTCAACAGCATTTCTGGGATAATGCCCACTTTGGCACCATCAAAGACATTCCTGCTCTTGATGATACTCCCTACAGATTTCATGTATGCAAGGCCATTGCCTTATCCAAAATGCCACTTGGCTAACATCCTCAGCCTACCGTAACTCCCCTGGGCCCTACAGAGCCTATGCTTGACTTTGAACCTAGGCTTCTCAAGTCTCAATATGCAGATTCAAAAGCACGCTACTACACTGCTAGTGACTATCATGAGATGTACAAGTCGGGCCAAGTGACACCTCTTCAAGTCGCCGAAGCTCTCCTCCCCCAGATCTCCAGACCAGATGGCAAGTATTCTGATGGCTGGGTTGATAACCACGGCAAAGATCATCTAGTCCTCGAGGCTGCCAAAGCATCAACCCAGCGTTATGCTGCCGGCAAGCCACTGGGTGTATTGGACGGTGTACCTATCGGTGTCAAGGATGATACTGATGCCAAGGGATTTCATAACCACATTGGTATGAAATATGACCCCTCCATTGAAACTTTCAAAGAGCAGAAAGAATCCTCGTGGCCAGTGAAGAAACTCCAAGAGGCCGGTGCTGTAGTCATTGGAAAGAACGCTATGCATGAGCTTGGCTCTGGTGAGTCCATATTCAACGTGTTTCCAATGCAATTACTGACCCTGATCAGATACCAGCGGATGCAATGTAAGCACGATCCGCTTTGTACAAGACACCACTGACAAATCCAGGCTGCACAAGGAACACCCACTAACTGGCTCAACAAATCTTACTATCCTGGCGGCTCCTCTTCAGGAGGCTCATCCACTGTCTCAGCTGGTGTTGTCCCCATCGCCGTTGGCACCGACGCGGGAGGCAGTATCCGCATCCCTCCCGCTTTCAATGGCGTCTACGGACTCAAGACCACACATAACAGAACCATGTTTATGAATAACACCATGTGTATCACCGGCCCCATCGCCGCTACTGTCGCAGACCTGACCATTGCCTACCGCGTCATGTCCCAGCCTAACCCAGATTGTCATATCCAAAGCCGTTTTGCTCGTTCTGACCCACCGCCAAAGGGTCAGAAGAAGGTCATGGGAATCTACCGTGACTGGTGGAATAAGGCTGACCCTCGTGTCAAAGAGGTCTGTGACAGGGCGGTCGATTACCTCGCTAACAAGTGCGGTTATGAGATCATCGACATCACTATCCCTTACATCCCTGAGGCGCAACTTGCACACAGTGTTATCTGTATCACTGAAATGGCCGAGTCAGCCCGCCGACGAACTCCCAATCCCGCTGACTGGCTCTCTCTAGTAGGGCCCGCTAACAAGGTCGTTATGTCTGTCGGCACCAGGACTCCCGCGGCCGATATGCTCAAATACGGTGCTTTACGAGAGCTCATCATGCAACATCTCGCCTACTTATTCCAGAAGAACCCCGGCCTTCTTATCATGACACCCACAAGCCCTTTGATCGGATGGCCTATTGTCCCTGGTGATCAAGCCTACGGCATGAGTGATACCAACACGACCATTCGAAACATGCTCTACGTCTTTTTGGCCAACTTGACCGGCACACCTGCGCTTTCGGCTCCTGTTGGCTACGTCGATCCTGATCAGGGTGAGGGTAAGCTCTCTATTGGCTTGATGGCTACAGGAGAATGGGGTAGCGAGGAGCAGCTCCTGGCTTGGGCAACAGAGGCAGAAGAGTATTTGCATAACGCTACAGAGTCTGGCCGGCGCCGACCTGATGAGTGGTTGGATGTTGCGGATCTGGTTAAGCAGAAGGCATAAACTCGTTGTACTAAGATGATGCTTTGCTGTTTTCACTTAGGTCGCAATAATGAAAATGGAATTTGGAATCTTTTAATTGTGGTTTAGCATGTGGTGATCAAGGGTGTTGCTTAGCCCCCTCTTGTGACTACATGTCATAGCAACCAACTATTGGGCTTATTTAGCCAGGAACTTAGAAGCAAGACCCATGAGACCGGAAGCGCCACCCTGCTGTCCACCAGCACCGGCCTGGTTCTTGAGGTACATCTTGAAAGCGACTTCACCAGCCTGCTGGATGACGCTTTCCTTGCTCGTGCCCTCTGATACCTTGCCTGATGCGGCCTTGTTGTCAAACAGCTATAAATTCACATTAGACGTTGACTTATACCTGTGCTGTACCTCAAAACTAACCTTACTGGCCTCGGCCAAGGCAAGTCCCAAGAACGCAGTCTGACTGTTGGCACCAGTGCTGCTCTGGCCCTGGCCCTGGGTGAACATCTTGAGAGCTTGCATAGCAGCAGCGGTACCCAGACTTTTGCTGTCTTGCTGGGAGGAGTCGTCGTTGTAGGTGTTCTTGTGCTGCTTGATGGCATCTGATGGTCGTATGTCATCAGCATGTGTCTTGACCCATCGGACAGAAATCTTAGTAAGATTACCTACCTTCCTCATCAAGGTCCTCATCAGCAAGCTTGTTCTGCTTCTGTCCGAGAGATCCTAGAATGCTTCCAAAGAGGTCCTTGTCACCAGAAGATCCGGCCTTCTGATGAGCTTCCTCCTTGGCGTTGTCAAAGTCGACGTTTCCACCAAGAAAGCTGGAGAAGCCACCGCCACCCTGGGACTCTGTGCATTGTTAGATTCGCTCGCTCGAGTGGAAGCCTTTGTTAATGACTAACGGATACCACCAGCAGGAGGGTACTGTTGTTGCTGGCCATACTGGCCCTCTTGTTGTCCGTAGCCCTGCTGCTGTCCGTGCCCTTGCTGCTGATGTTCTGGAAAGAATATCAATTAGCTGAAGCCACCTGGAGTATGAATTATATTGAGATGCCGAGATCCGTAAAATAACGACTAGCTGTTGCTTTAACCTCCCTCGACGGTCTGAGGTCGTATGAGGGGCATCATTGGATTCTTGGCGGGGTAATAAGAGCCATGAGGTAAAATATTGAGGATGGAGACATGAACATACCCTGATGCTTGTCCTTGTCGTCGTCAAGATAGTCCTTAGCGGCGTTGATGAGCTTATCCATGATTGCGATGTAGTTTGAGGGGATAGAAAATAGGTTTGTATTGAAGTTGTTTAGTATCGAGAGGGAAATGTGAATACGAGAGAGGTTGATGATGCAAAGAATCAAGTTAAAATAGAGAGGGGTGTTTCAGGCACTGTACTGTATGTACATTGAGCTCTGCTCTGAGAACGGACGTCCAATCAGCTCAATTAATAAAACAAAGCCTTCATTGCATGGCCCTCTAGCTACCCTAGCAGTGCCTACCTGCCTACCTACCAGAGTGTATCACTGTTCGAAGTATGCTGTATTATCCACCCAATACTTTGCTGTCTGACGTGGATCCAGCTGTACAAGCTACAGCTCCCTTCATAATTATGGGGAGCTTGTCACGACCTGCCTACTATAAGGTAGGTAGCTAGCTACCTAGGTACGCAATCCATTCGGCCTTAGTGGGACCTGTAGCATTAGCTATTGCTTGTTTCAGCTGCTACGGATCATAGTTTCAGCTGAACTGCGTCGTCACGTATGGCAAAGGAACTGACTGACTGTATTGACCGACACTGAATAAGGCAGCCAGAGGCATATGGGCTTTGCGTTGTTGCATCGTTCAGTCACGACAGTCACTCTACAAAAAATGCGTCAATTCATATACGTGGCGCATCAAGGGCGCGTACGTCAGCTATGTCTGCCCAAATGCTCCGTACACTCCAGGTATTTGTGTTGTAGTCCCAGTTGTGACAAATCAAATATCCAGTTCAATCATGAGTTTGCAGAAAGAAAGTAATCAAGTGAACAACCGGCTGTGAGCGTCTCGTGTATCCCGCTTTTCGCCATCCAAATCAGTAATTTCAGCCCAAACGCCGTCGTGCCCCAGGCACCGTGTCTCTAATCGACTCGTCTTATCATGGCAAACACTGCTACTTGTTGCCCTCGTTCCGGTCGTGTCGTGCATCTTACAGGCCGGTAGATCGATAGCTCGTTGGCAGCCACTTCGTCGCCTCGTGGTTATACAGGTTGATCCACCGTAGGAGGGTGACTGGTACTGGTTCTCTTCTTCTCCCTCTTGGCCCAACGTAAACCGCAGGCGTTGCATAATGTCTTCGGTCCTTGGGGTCCCTTTCTCCATTCCGGCGAGTCCAGGGTGCCTCCATCATGTTAGTATTGATGCAACAGGCCACTTACGTCGATAACACCACTTACCACAGTCCGTACACACATATTCCTCAGACGTCTTGAGTTTCTTCTTTTTATCGCCTGTTCGAGGGTCCCGCTCCATCGGAATTGCAATTCCTGCATCGCCCTTGATCAGGGTCGGGCTAGCATTACCAGTTGTAATTCCTCGGCTTCGTTCGCCCTCGATGTATCGCAATCCCGTCAACATCTCAATCGTGTCTGTGTGCGATGCCGCTTCGTAACGTGCCATCTTATCCTTCAGCGAATCCTGTCGACCACCTGCGACTGAGCCCTCGAGATTCTCGCGCGTAAGAGCTTTATTGAGAGCTGCTCGATCAGCTTCTGTCATTCCTCTTTCGCTACTCGGGCGGTAAAAGGTTCCTGAGGAGACGCACGTTCCTTCAGATGGTGTCATATCTGACCGACTCTCTTGACTCTGCAGCCACTGCTTCTGCGCCTCATTGTTTTCGGCCTCCTCTTCACGACGGAGCTCGGCGATACGGCGCTTTAATCGTTCATTTTCGATCTTATGCTCAAGGAAAGAGTCCAAAAGTCCAGCATTTTTGGTGGGATATGGTCGCGCCATCATGAACACGGCCTGGCAGAAGGGTGACTGGTTATGTGGATTGGGGGCGAACTTGGCGCCAGCAATGTGAGCATGACCGACAGTCTCAAAAATCGCATATTCGGCGTCCTTCTTTTTGAACCGGTAAAAAAGTCGTAGCGGGTTGCCTGATGCGATGGATTCGTTGAGCTCTGCGACAAAAACACCTTGGTCGTCTGGGTGGATCAAGTCTTTCAAAAACACATCTTGGATCTCCTCTACGCTATATCCAGTGACCTGGAGAATGCTAGGCGATGCGTACTTGATACGACCGTTCGCATCGAGAATCTGTAAAAAGTCTCTGAGCTCTTCCACAACCTTGGCGGGCCAGTTTCTTCGTTTGGTGAACTCAGTGAGGGTGCTGGCGCCAGCGAGATTCATCTGAGCAAACGCGCCAGCAGGGAGGGGCCCTGCGCCAGGAACATTGTTGGCTGCTGTGTTGAATTGATTTTCAGCTCTCGCGACAGACTCTTCTGTGGTTGATTGCCCATTGCCGAAAGAGCCGTTCATGTTAGGGTCATCTGCGGGTTCGAGGTTCATTGGAGTATCTGTTATGCCGCCGAGCATACTATTATCGAGCATGGCCGTAAGATCATTGTCCTGGCCATCAGCGCCCATCTACAAAATCGGGTTAGCCGAAATGATCGAAGATCAAGGTTGCGTTGGCCTTGGCCGAATGGGGGGGGCGCTATAGATAGGGCCGCAGCCCCCAGCGTCGGCGTCGGCGTCGGCGTCGAGGGGAGGGGAGTGGTAATTGACCTGGCCACCCGTCATGTCGGGGAGAGAACCGATATCGAGGTTGATGAAACCGTAGAAATTGTTGAAGTTGTTCAGATGAGGGGCGCCCTGGGGCGGAGGTGGTGGTGGAGGTGGTCCGTGGGACATGTTTGCGGCGCATTCATGTGGCAGTCGAGTATTCGTAGTTGCATTGGTGAGAACCCGGAAAGGGCAGTTCCAGTGGCTTTGGCGGTATCTTCAGCGCTCGACTCGGTGGATGCAACAGCGGTAGCGATAAGAGCTGGGGATAAGTTGTCTCCAAATTGAAGATATTGTTTCGATGGCTTGTTTGAGTACCATGAGAAATCCCTAAAAACGAAGAGATATATCCGGGTGGTAATAAGGCACTCTAGGGTCGTATCGGCGCCTTTTCCCCTTCACTTTTGTTTTTGGGGTATGGTGAAGACGAATTCTTGAGCTCAACATCTAACTCTAAATGTAGAAATGGATGTCGAGCTTCCCCCTACTGTCCACTGAGATACCGAACAGCAAGGAACATCAAGCAACCAGCCAGGAACAAAGTGGTCAAGAAGTCGGAAGGAGCCCTATTAGACGCCTATAAAATGTTAGAAACAACAACAAACGTTGGAAAAATGTGGTTGGCGTGATGAAATTAAGTAAAGAGGCAGCGCTGAAGGGGCCCGAAATAGAGCAAGGCATGGACAGAGATGTTGCACAGGCACGGGCACAGATTGGAGTTACCTGGCTGGTAATACTCAGATGGGACGCCTGGTATAGCCAGAAATAATAGGGCATGTGAGAGGCAAGATTGTGAAAGCGTTTGGATGAACTTGCTGTGACGGGGCAAGGTGAGATGAGATATCGGCAAATACATATCCGTCTGTCACGTCACCTACCTATACCACGGTTTCCAATAGCGTCTTTGGATAACAAAGAATGGCTCGCTTTCTGAGTCGAGGCGAGGCTCTGGACCGCTTTGAAAGATGCAGATCGTTAGGTTGAAGGCAGAGGCAGAGGCAGAGGCAAAGGCAGAGGTTTAGAGCGACTTTTAATTGTTTCCCCTTGCTTGGGTCCGATGACAGGGCAGCAGCAGGCTTGTGGTGTGTGTGTGTCCATCTCAAATCAGTCCATAGACTGCCATGGCAGACTGGGCAGCTTAACAAGTGTGGCCAGACACTATCAGGGAGTTAGCCACTGTAAAACATGGCACTTTCGGAGAATTGGATTCTTTCACACATGGGAATTTGGGCTGCCTTGGACTGAACTGGGCATGAAACGTCACCTCTTGTGTCCAGGGCCCAATCTGCACTGCTCGGCAAGACCCCCTGTTCTTGTCTTTAGCCTCATGGGTACGGGGTACTTGTCCAACAATTGAGCCAGGACAAGACGAGTTTTCCGGAGGTTATGCCCCGGGAAAAGCGGGCTGGTGGCTCACAGCCTACAGGAGTTGCTCCAGCCGGATCTATTGGTTGACTGCATCGGCGTAGTCCGTTTTAGCGCACCCTTGGATCGCCTTAGCGAGATCCAGCGAAAAGGGTCCAGCGGCAGTAGCGTAAGCCAAGCGCCAAGGTAGTGGAGGCCACCATCCACAGTAGCTGACCAATATTTGTACTATAGCATCTCATTCACGCCTCGCAGGAGAAATGTCGATTTGAGGAGGCATTCATGATGTCTGATTAGTTATACGTTCAGGGGGGTCATCGCGGGGCAGATCCGGGGATCTGTTGGAGAGATTCGTGATCGAGATATCGGGGAACAAGAGATGCCCAAGGGTTGAAGAGAAAAATGCCATGCCTTGTTCAAAACCACATAGTAGGCTACACGTATGCCCATCTCGTTAGCCGATCCTCGTAAGCAAATCCTTCCCGAATTTGTCGCCTCATCTGAAGTCTGCTGTTTTCTCGGTTTTTCATGCAAGGAAACAGAGATATGTCACTGTCATGGCACAACTGCTGTCACCCAAAAGCAAAATGCGCTATTGAACTGCTCGAATGTCCCCGTGACCAAGAAAACCTCTGACATGCAGCCATAATGCCAAAATTAATTGTCTAAGCGCCTGCCAAGATACACTAAACTTACCCGTGTATTTTTCTCACTTAAGATAGAGGTCCTAGGTTTTCTTGTCTTCCTCTAAAATGTCTGTATTTCTCTGCTTCTCAAGCTCTCTAGACCCTTCGAGGCCTTTGGGCTCTCCGGGACCATCAAGCATTGTCGCCCCAGCTGTAAGGGGTCTACGCCATTCAAACCCAAAGCAGAGTGGCGCCGGGACTGGTGTGGTGCTTGTGTTTTGACCCAAGCTACCAAGGTCTTGATTTTGAGGGTCTCTGGAGACTTGCCACCTGATGCTCCGCTTACGTCGAAAAGACGTAATCTTCCAGTCGATCTCATCAATTGATGAAACGTCACGAATTACTTGCCATGAGAGGAATAGAAAATAGAACGGTTTCGTCAGCGTCAGAACAATGCTGAAGGTGTATTGTTGAACTCAAACAGCTTTCCAAAACTAAGTAGATAGCCATTTTTGGATAAATGATTAGTGAACAGGCCATACTGGCAGGCAGGATGGATGGATCATGATACCTTCCATTTTCTCTCTCCAGTGAAGTCGCGGGAACTCCGGCTAAATCGAGCACGTGCTTACGCATCGACTGGTCCTGGCTTTCGATCCTCTCAACGCGTCTTTGTATCTAACGTCGCGTTACCCGCCAATTTGACACCAGCTGCCTGATCCGCGCTAACGAGCGACACTTGTTGTCTACCTTATTCAAGTCCTCAGCGTTCTTGTGACTTGTGGACCGCAGCTTTTCTTGTTAGTCAATGATTTGATCTAAGTATTAGACACTACAGCTACTACGCTCCCCTAATGAGGTAGTAGTCACCATGTCCAGAATCGACAAGCTTTCGATCTCAGGTGTGCGGTCCTTCAGCCCCTCAGTCCGTGAAGCTATCCAGTTCAATACGCCTCTCACTCTTATTGTTGGCTACAATGGATCGGGAAAGACAACAATCATTGAGTGTCTAAAATATGCCACGACCGGCGAGCTGCCGCCTAACAGCAAGGGTGGCGCGTTCATTCATGACCCAAAGGTGCCGACATGCGCATTTCCTCAACAAGCAGATCTTGATACTAACATATTGTAGCTTTGCGGTGAGAAGGAGGTTATGGCCCAGGTCAAACTCCAATTTCGATCGATCAATGACCGTCAACATGTCGCGACTCGAAGTTTACAACTTACAGTGAAGAAAACCACCCGCTCTCAGAAAACCCTAGACTGCTCCCTGGTTGTAGTCAACAACGGAGAGCGAACAACAACTTCTACTCGGCAAGCTCAGCTAGATGAAATGATCCCGGAGCGTCTTGGTGTTTCGCCCGCAATTCTTGATGCTGTCATTTTCTGCCATCAAGACGAATCCCTCTGGCCATTGAGTGAGCCGGCTGCTTTGAAGAAACGCTTTGACGAGATATTCGAGGCCATGAAATATACGAAAGCCATCGACAATCTCAAGGTCCTTCGAAAGAAACAAGTCGAGCAGCTCGGCAAGCTTCAAAATGACGAGGCTCATAACAAGGTGAACAAGGATCGTGGTGACAGGGCCGAGAAGAGGATGAAGGCCCTGCAAGCCGAAATTGAGGGATCTCGAGAAACTTGTGAGTCGATCAGTTCTGAGATGGAGGAAACGCAAGACAAGATCCGAAACATCCGAGAAACGGCGAACAGCCACCTTGCAATTGTGCAGAACCTCAACACCAAGCGTGAGCAGCTTGAGTACAGAGAAGAGGCTGTCAAAGAACTGAAGGCAACTATCGATGAATTGCCCGATGACGACGGAAAGCTCGAGGGTGACCTAGCACATTATGAAGATCGTATGCAGCATCTTCAGGATGAGGCCGACCAGAACAAAGCACAGTACAATGAATTGCAGACCGACTTGGGAAAATCACGAAAGGAGCATTCTGCCAAGCTTTCCGAACAGGGCAAACACCAATCGGACAAAGACAAGTACGAGCGTCAATTGAAGATACGCATGGAAACCATTCAGGAAGCCGCCCAGTCTTACGGCTTCTCGGGCTTTGACGGCGATCTTTCGGATCTCCATGTGAAATCCTTTAATGACAGACTTCAAAAACTTCTGAGCGAGAAGAAACGGGACCTGGAGCGCTTGCAGAAGGAAAACTCCGCTGAGCTCGACCGGGCCACTGGCATCATCACTGAGCTTGAAGGCCGCAAAGCTGCTCGCACACAAGACCGTGTGTCCGCGAAACAACGAATGGGCGCTATTGAAAAGCGCACTTCGGTGCTCCAGAACGAGTCAAGTCAGATAGACGTGGACGAGGGTGCCAAGGCTATACTTGATGGGCAGATGCAAGATCTTGAAAATAGATTTCAAACAGCCCAGAAGACCTTCGAGAACGCCGATTGGGACCGCCAAATCTCTGACGAGAACGATAAGCTGCATCAGCTCGAGAATGAGAACGATAAGCTAGGCCGGGAGCTTGTAGAGTGTACTCGTCTAGCGTCTGAGCGAGCCCAACTTGACTACAGGAAGAAGGAACTTGCTGACCGCAAGCGCAAGCTTGATACCTTGACAAACACCTGGAAGCCGAAGCTCGATAAGATTCTGGGCAATGACTGGCAGCCGGAGACACTCGATATCAAGTTCCAGGCATTGGTAAAGGGCCAGAGCAAGGTTGTCAGTGAGGCCCAGAAGCGCCGTGAACAAATCCGCCAAAAACAGCAGAAGGTGGATTTTAAATTGAGGACTTCTAAGGAGTCTCATGAGAAGAAATCGAAGGAGGCGGCTACTTGCCAACAGCAGGTCGTCAATGCTCTTCTTGCTGTTCGCGACAACGCTACCGTCGAGGATTACAAAGAAGAAATCGAGGTCACCGAGTCACAGGTGGAGGAGCTCAGGAATGACTTGAGCCTCTTCGACGCTCTCGTGGACTATTACACAAAATGCAAGCGCTTGCTTGATACTAAACGCAAGTGCTTACTATGTGATCGCCATTTTGATGACAACCAAGCTGCAAGCATGGAGCGCTTGAGCAAGAGGATCGACAAGCACCTCGACCCCAAAGGCAAAGTTGATACAGAGAAGGACCTCAAGGACACAGTCGCAAACTTAGAAAAGCTACGATCCGTCAGGGGATCTTATGATACGTATGAGCGGTTGACTGCCGAACTGCCCAATCTTCGAGAAGAGTGCAAGGTTGCCGAAGCAGAGTTTGATGCCCTTGAGAGACAAGTGGAAGAACAGGGCTCCCTCGTGTCGGCCGAGGAAGAGAAGCAGAAAGACTTGGAAGATATGTCGAAGACGATCCTCAACATTGCACAAACTGTCAAAGATATTGCAGAGTCCGAGAACCAGGTTGACCGTATCATGTCTCAGCAAATGTCAGGTGGGGTCACTCGAAGTCCCGACGAGATTCATGAGCTTCAAGCTGGCCTGTCAGACCAGATGAGGAACCTGAAAAATCGCATCGCAAAGTTGACTACGGATCGCCAGCGCACAAAAGACCAGCTCAACTCCCTTGAGCTTGAAAAGAGCGAGCTAAGAAACAAGATCAGCCGAGCAGCGGGTCAATTAGACAAAAAGCAGGACCTCCAGAATCAGATCCAGGCACTGAAAGAAGAGGCCTCGCATCAACGAGACGTCATCCAGCGAGCTGACGAGGAGTTGGAGACCATTGAGCCCAGCATTACTGAAGCAAGGTCTGCCCGTGATGAAGTCCTAAGACGCGGCCGGGCCAAGGAGCAAGTCATTGCTGACGCCCGTGATGCCGTAGCCAACTCTGTCAACGAGATGAAAATGATGGATGCTGATATTCAAGATTATATCGACCGTGGCGGGCCCTCTAATCTTGCATCTAATGAACGATCCATCGCCACACTCGAGAAGTCGATTGCGAGTACTGAAAAGGAGGTCACAGACCTTACTGTTCGTACGAACAAGCTCAAGCAGGACATTGACAATGGAGACCGTAAGAAGAAAAACATCAAAGATAATCTGAACTACCGCAAGAACCTTCGCACGATCGATGTTATACGTCAGGAGATCGCTGAGTTGGAAGACCGCAATGCAGATGAAGATTACGAACGCCTCCAGGCTGAAGCTCGCATGCAAGAGAACCACTATAACCGCCTTCTTGCTGAGCGAGGCTCCGTTATGGGATCTATGAAAACCAAAGATGAAGAACTTGGGAGGCTCCTTCAAGAGTGGGAAATGGACTATAAGGACGCCAAGAGAAAGTATCGCGAGTCGCACATTCGCGTGGAAACGACCAAGGCTGCTATTGAAGATTTGGCGCAGTGTAGCTCGGCCGTGGACAAAGCTGTGATGCAATTTCACTCCATGAAGATGGCCGAAGTGAATCGCATTGCTGGCGAATTGTGGCAGAGCACCTACCAAGGAACCGACATTGATACTATTCTCATCCGCTCAGACAATGAGTCAAACACAGGCAAACGCAGCTACAACTACCGACTCTGCATGGTGAAGCAAGACACTGAGATGGACATGCGTGGTCGATGTTCCGCTGGACAAAAGGTTCTCGCGTCTATCATCATTCGCCTGGCTCTGGCTGAATCATTCGGCGTCAACTGTGGCCTTATCGCACTCGATGAGCCCACCACAAACTTGGATCGCGACAATATCAAGAGTCTGGCGGAGAGTCTGCATATGATCATCAAAGCCCGACAGGCACAGAGCAATTTCCAGCTTATCGTGATTACTCATGACGAGGACTTTTTGCGACACATGAGGTGTAGCGATTTCTGTGACAGTTTCTTCAGAGTCAAGCGAGATGAACGACAAAACAGTGTCATCTCGAGGGAAAGCATCACAAAGATCTTCTAATAGGTGTATCAAGTATTCAAACAAGACGACGTGAGATTTGATGTCAGACAAATATGTAAAATAGGCTGAGGTATATTATCAGCGTCAAAACATTGCTCTTTGCGTTTAGGAGCGTGTACAAATATCATCACATATTCGCTGATCGTTTGTGCACTGCGATATCCTGGTGTTGTTGCTCCTATCACACATGGATAAACAGACGTTCGATGGTATCGACGACCTTATTCAGTGTTGGGCGCAACGGTATCAAATGATGTCTTCTGACGCAACTCCGCCCCAAAAAGTACGATGTTAGGATGAGAACTGGTTCGATGTCGTCTCTTCCTAGTACCTCAGCTCATTATGAAGAAGGGATACGAATAAATCATATCAGGAACTCACACTGCTCGTCATCCAATTCCGAAGAACTCACTCTAGCTCATCCTGGGCAAGTCTCAAGCTAGGTGAACTAGAGAGGAATCATATTAGTTTCCGATGCTTAGTCAAAGCAAGGAGATCATCAGACACGCACAAGAACCGAAGAGTCATTCCGGTGAGCAATTACATATGTAGTTGACTGTGGTTGTAGCGACCTCCTCAAGCTAACACTGACATTCGTTAGATTCATACAATAAGCCGAAGGATCATCTTAGAGGTGAGTACGTAAAACATTACGGAATTATGCCCCGGCAATAATATTCGGACTCCACACACACCCCCTTGTTCCTGGGGTCTTGATGTCGTTGACGCTCTTATTTCACTGCAATGGAATTGTTTCTCCACCCTCCAAGAGACCAGACGGCTCCTTTTGCCGAATTGCTCGAAAAAGTTCCTGGCCTCGCCCTCGCGCCTCGGATTTAATTAATGAATACGGTAGTCATGGTTATTGCGTGCGTGGTCCCCGTTTTCGGAGAAAGGTTCACAATGGACTTGACTACAACACTCAACTCAACTCTTTCTCTTTCTCTTCTTTTTAACCAGGATCCTCATATGAAAATCCTTCACCGGGCGTAAACTGAACGCATGGTAGCCAAGCCAAACATAACCGTATTGAGAAAACTACAGGTTCTTGATTAGCAATCACTGTTGCGGTCAACGCCGGCTTCCGGACAAGGATCCTTACAGCTACTACGTCGACGACTTTCAGTCATTTCAAAGAACTGGAGGGAAAGAGGTGGTCTTGGTCTTCTCTAGCCTTTTGGGCTTTCTTGCATAACAATGGCCGCTTCACCACCAACACCAGAGCGGAGGACTAGCTCAGACAGTACTCTTGATGTTGAACGAGATGGAGCCTATGCAGTGAATGGAGACTCCCAAAACCCTACAGCCGCCGAAGCAACTCCCGAAGGAGCGGGGACGACGCCGGCCGGCAGTAACCCATCTCCCGGAGCACCTGAGGCCGGTGACCCCGAGGCCGGACGGACCAAGTCGGAGACAATCTTGGTAGTTGGTGCTCTATGTCTGGCACTCTTCCTTGCCGCTTTGGATACGACCATTATTACCACAGCCGTTCCTACTATTGCCAACGAGTTTCACTCAAGTCAGGGTTACATCTGGATAGGAAGTGCATATCTGTTGGGCAACGCCGCATTCGTGCCGACATGGGGCAAGATCTCGGATATCTTTGGTCGCAAGCCTGTTCTTCTTGCTGCGGCTGTCATCTTCTGGATTGGATCTCTGCTGTGTGCTGTTAGCAACGGCATGCCAATGCTCATTGCTTCGCGCGCCATTCAAGGCATTGGTGGAGGTGGCCTCATCGTTCTACCGAATATCGCCATTAGCGACCTTTTCTCCATGCGAAACCGAGGAATGTACTTTGGTATTTTGGGTATGGTTTGGGCTTTAGCATCTGCGGTTGGCCCTATCCTCGGCGGTGTATTCACAAGCCAGGTCACCTGGCGATGGTGTTTCTACATCAACCTCCCCATCTCAGCCGTTGCTATCGTCATCCTTGTCTTCGTCCTGAAGCTCCACAACCCACGAACACCGGTAAAAGAGGGTCTATTGGCGTTGGACTGGCCTGGCAGTATTCTCATCATTGGCGGTACCATCATGTGGTTGCTCGGACTTGAGCTCGGTGGTGTTTCTTTCCCCTGGGACTCCGCTACGACAATTTGCCTCATCATCTTTGGCATCTTTGTCGTTGGTCTCTTCCTCGTATACGAGTGGAAAGTTGCCAAGTTTCCCGTCCTTCCTATTCGCCTCTTTCACACGCAAAACAGTGTTGCAGCTTATGGAGTTGGCTTCACTCACGCATTTGTCTTCATGTCAGGCAGCTACTGGCTTCCACTCTACTACCAGGGAGTCCTCGGTGCTTCTTCGTTGCTCTCTGGTGTTTATCTGCTACCATATGTGCTCTCCCTGTCGTTTGTGTCGGCTGGGGCTGGAATCTACATCAAGAAGACAGGCAATTACAAGCTCGTCATCGTTTTGGGCTTGATCATTACCGTCATTGGCTTTGGTCTTTTTATCAACCTTGAACCGCGCGCCAACTGGGCGAAGATCATCATTTTCCAGATCGTCGCCGGTATCGGTATTGGCCCTAACTTCCAGGCTCCTCTGATTGCACTCCAGACGAATGTTGAGCCTCGAGACATTGGTTCTGCAACCTCATGCTTCTCTTTCATCCGTCAACTGGGCACATCGATCTCCGTTGTGGTAGGAGGTGTCATTTTCAACAACAAGATGGAGAGCCAGTACCCTAGACTAAAGGAAGAACTCGGTTCCGAGCTCGCAGATAAACTCTCCGGTTCCAATGCAGCAGGCAGCGTCGAGCTTGTTGGCTCCCTGACGGGCCACGATGGCAGGGTCGCTAAGACAGCATTCTGGAAGAGTCTGCAAACAATGTACATCGTCTACGCATGTTTTGCAGGCCTGTCTCTCATCATTAGTACGATGATCAAGCAAGTCAACCTCAGTAAGGAGCATAAGGAGCACAAGACAGGTCTCAAGTCACTGAAGCAACGCGATGATGAGAAAGAGGAGGTTGATGCCGCGGAGGGTGTCACTACAGGTAACGAAAAGACGACGGATAACTAAAAATGGCGTTCCATGTTGTTCTTGTGTTATTAAGGATATTTCAACATACCCGCAGTCATGAAACGGAACTGCTTTTTGGTATACCAGCACTTATTATTGGATTTGAAACATATGAGCGTTTGTAATTAGACTGCTGAAGATGAATTTATCTCGAGAAATACTACCGAAAGTATATGTGAATTGTGTAGAACCACTCGGTGTTGTAAGGGCTCCAAACTGTATCATTGAAGAGACTAGTCTATGATTTGAGGAATTCATAACGAAAACTATTTTCACGGCGACTTGGGCCAGGCTTGGGCTGATTGAAGCGATTGTTAATCAGTAAAAGAGAATTCATGGGATCGAGTCTAAAATAACTTCCCCTCCTCTTCTACCGACCTCTTCCACTCCTCGTAATCGAACCCGAGATCTTCCAAGGTCCTCAGTTCATGTCTCTTATCACCCGCTGCTCTGCTCGCCAACTTGATTTTAGGTACTCTCTCCCTCACCCATCGCTTATCTAGTCCCCAGTAAGGCGGTCTCTTGCCCTCACCATCATTCTCGAGGCCGAGTTCAGGGGCCTTGGTCGCAGTTTTGCTCAGTTCGTACAAATGGTTGATGTAGTCGACATCTTCTGGGAACGCCATGACATGAATTGCTTTACCTTCTCCTTTCTTTTCGTGTTGTCCCTGTACCCAGGCTTCCATAGCAGCCTCCGAAGGGGGGTTCAAGCGTCCAGACCAGATACGAGCAATCAGTGCACTCTGTGCTTCAGCAATAGGGAATGGGACGATTCGCTGTGGGACACTGAGAAATGACAAAGTAGGGTCCGCAGTGTAGAGGATTTGCTCCCAGAGATGTGCCGCATGGCCTCCACTGGGTACAACGACAGTTGGGTCAAGAGACTTCAAGAAGGGGTACGAATAGTGGAAACCTGTGCAGAATATGACAGCATCAATGTCGTTCTCGGTCTGGCCGTTGGCGAAGCGAACACCACGTTGAGAAGGGAGAAACTCGACAATCTCGGGAACGCTAGCTGCCCACGGCTCTTTGGCGGGTGGTATCACGGTGGGCTTCTCTTTTTCGGAGACAAAGATGGGTTGCTTTGCAACACTAGAGAGTTGTGCGCTCACGTCGACTCCAGAGGCAGAGTTTCCGACAACAATTACCTTCTGAGTAATTGTTAGTGAACGTTCGATAGGGGGCGAACAAGCATCCTTACCTTATCCTTGAAGTCATTCGGGCGTCGGTAAAATTTGGAATGTGATATAGCCCCTGGGTATGCCTTGTCGAAATCGACGAGGCCAGGAACATTGGGGATAAACGGATCATTGTAGTGACCACTCGCCACTACAACAGCGTCATACTCATCCTTGATGACCTTATTGGCCTTGAGATCAATCACCTCAACTGTCCAAGGTTGGGAACGGCTTGGATCGGGTTTCTCAATATTCAGCACCTGTGTCTGATATGAGATATGAGGGTTGATTTCTTGGGCATATTCCTTAAGGTACTGTAGCACAACACTGTGTCGGGGGAACAGTGATGAGCCTTGAGGAAACTCCTTATCGGAGTATCTCATGAGAGAATGAGGAATGTTTGTCTCAAGGAGGTCGTAGATGGGCGACATGAACTCAACATCGCCATTGTCGTCAGGCCATAGGGCTTGATCTGGGGTGAAACTAGGCTGGGTTCTTGGAACTGAAAAGCCCTGTTCTCGGGCTAGAGGCGTATAGTTCCAAACACCTCCTGGTGTAGCTCGTTGCTCGAAGACTCGGATTTTGGAGAACTTTTTCTCTGAGAGAAGGTATCTAGAGTGAGAGTCAGTAACCAGGCCGGCTGTGTAAGTGGTATCAGTGATTACCTGGCCGCTGCGAGGCCACTTGGGCCAGCACCAATGATGGCGATGCGACGAACATCCAGTCTATCCGCCAACGCCATTCTTTCTGTATTTCAAAGTCGTGGTTTCGAACAAATGAGGACCCAGATATGATTTTACTGAGGCCGTGAAACACACGTACGTCTAAGTCACAATAAAGTAATAATGTGAGTAATCACATAAAACAGCACTGACAATAGTGGGATGCAAGCATATGGCAACAATGTGGGTTGAGCAAGGTAGTATATAAATACTCTCAGCCGCTCGATGCTCTTCTCATGAACGGCTCCTCGTCTCATTCGATTAATGAAAAGACGCTGCCGATGGATCCCGCACAATAGCCTCATCCGCTCGGCGTTGTCGAATGATTGCCTCTGTGAGAATGGTTGCCTCTTTAGGTAATCCCGGTCGGCCTCCGCGCGACCCCGACTCCGGGCATCGGAGGACCCGGCGTTGCCAGTCTGACCCGTTGAGACATGTCTATCTAATGAGGCAATTCAACTTGAATCAATATGTGAAATCGTGCTGCCTCGATATCACAGTTTTTGAAATCTCTGTATTCACGCCTGCAACTCGTCAAGGCCGGTTAGACTTTGTCCCTGCGGCTCCGCGAATGCTCACTAACGCAAGTGCCCTGCCCATTGAAGGAATAGCACCTCAACCTCGTGCAAGCACGCAATTTGGTCCACCTCCATCAACATCCATCAACCATGGGCACGATAGCGTATCTTTATCTGCTGTTCTGAAGACTCATCTTGCCAGCGAATGAGGTGATTGATTGAATATTCTTCTTCTTCGATGCTCTCCTTTTGTAAATGACATGCAATCTCAAAACCTCTACATGCATTCTTATCCAGTCGCAATATCAATCGTGTATTGATAACGCTCTCGTCTGAGCTACTGGGGCCATCCCATTTATTGCCATGCCACTCGCTACTCTTGACAACGCCCACTGCCCAAAATGGCGTCTGCATCTGATATGAAGGCTTCGATCCACCGTTTCCGCCTCCGCAGGGTGTCTCCATCCCCGAGGGACGTCGGTCGGGCCCGGTCCGCTTCACCACCAGTATCTCCTGACCAGCGGCTACACCAGCAGGATGCGGCCCAGGGAGAGGCGCAGGCTCGGCGGCAGGATCAGCAAAAGCAATCTCAAACGGTCGTCGCGGGCCGGGGCGCGGCTGGGAGACCCATAGCCCCGGCCTGTGATAGGTGTCGCAGCTTCAAAAAGAAATGCAGTCGCACATTTCCCGTCTGCTCTCTATGTGCCAGCGCCGGTCAGAGGTGTTCCTATACTAACCCTGTTGCCAATGCCGAGGCTCAAGTCCATCAGCTGCGCTCTCGAGTGAAATGGCTGAGCCAATACATTGAACAAACCATACTTCCGCCGGGTCGACAAGATGTGATAGAAGGTATCGAGACAGGATCCGACCTGGGTATTGTACTAGGCCATGGGTCACGGAGCGGTATGGGGAATATCGCAAATTCAGGGACAGCGTCATCACCTCTATCGCGAGTGCCAGGTCAGATGGCTTCTCCTTTAGAGACCATAGGCTCTCTTCCCTCGATACGTGGACAAGACCACCCCTCAACTGGGCGGCAGAGTGTTGATATACGCCTAGAGGAAAGGGATCCTGGTAGTGTGCGAACCACGAGCAGTCGTTTATCTTACGGAGAGTCAACAGATGGATCAGTCACAAAACGAAGATTGATTGCAAGACAAGCCCTCCCTCCTGATATTGCCCCCAGTCGCTTCGTCGATGCCTTCTTTCGTCACGTCAACAGGGCATATCCATTTGTCGATCAAATTCGAATACGGCGAGATCTTGAACTTCTAGGGGATGCGTCTCCTGCTGATCAGGATCCCCCCATGACACTCTTGTATCTCGTCATGGCCATCGGATGTACGTCGCTGGTGCGGGCTGGGCAGATCCCTAGTGACACGGCACGTCGGTTCGATGTGGTATACCCAGACATCATACAAGAGTGTCTCTCTAACGAAACCATCGAGTCTGTACAGATTCTTATCTTGTTGGGGCTGTACTCTCTGTTTGATCCAGCAGCAACCTCAGCCTACTTCATCGTCGGTATTGCGGCACGACAAGCCATGGTCATCGGTCTGAGTAGACCAGACGAACATCCACGCACGGCCGTGGAAACCGAGCTTAGACATCGGCTTTACTGGAGTATCTTCGTCCTTGACCGTATGATGTCGGCGTCCCAGGGATTGCCAGCCGCTTTTACAGATGAGCATGCCAATGTACCGCTTCCAGGACTGACGGTGGAAGAGTTTGCCAGTCCGGATCGAGCTGTGTATGCTCGGAACCTACAGACCAGTCGGCATGTCATCCAGCTCCGGCAACTCGAATATCGAATTCTTCACGCAGTGCACCTACAACAAGACTCTGAAACCGCACGCCTGGCTCCCGCAGATAGGCGTACGGTACTGAATAGTTTGAGGTCTGAAATCGAGGACTGGTACAGCAACGGGTGTCTCATGTCGCCCATGGAAGCGGATAATCTGCCTATCCACAGCAGCATCACCTGGTTGAGTGCTCAGTATTACCACTTGTTAATTCTTCTCTACTTTCCGAACCACTTCAACAGCTCTGCAGCAGCTGTTACTCGTCAGGAGCAGCTTGAGTTTGCTCAGAAGCAACTCCAAGCCAACTCAGCGCTCCTTCAACAACGACAACTACCCCTAAACAGAGTATCGCTAAGTCGGTTGTTGCCAGTATGCCTGTTGTTGATGCATGTCTTCGTAGCATCGTATAGGGCTGATGGAGCACCACCATCAGCCCGGGAGGAAGTCGTGCTGCTAATCGCGCTTCTCGAAGCGTTTCCAGAGGGATGGACAGTGGCACAAGAAGCAGCTCGCATCATGCAGCAGTTTGCTGGCGTGTTGACAGGACAAGGGGGTATGGCCACTGCGTACTATGGCGAGACTATAGAGGAGCTCGTCAAGCAGTGCATCGCTAGTTTTACGGGGCTGCTACATCAGTTCTTGGGTAAAGCGACATGCTTCCAGTCGATCGAGTATGCACAAGAGACTCAAGAGGTTGAAAGAATAGGGCAGATCGGAGCCACGCAACAGTCATCGGCCAATTCACTATGGCTGAATGGAACAGATTCGAGTATTGGAGGAGTCAATGAAGAGGCGGTACTAGGATATGGATGGGGCTCATGGGATCTTGACTTCCTTTAAGCGAGGGTTCAATCTATATATCTCCCGATGTATGGATAGATGTTCTAATGTTTCTGTGCACATAACCAGTACAGACGCTGGGTACAGTATGGGCATTTCGGAAGAAGAATATTCGATTCAATATAATTCAACTTATATTTAGATTTTAGTTAGAGGGTAGTATTGTAGCCCGTACACACCTAGGTACTACATTCATGCCATGGATTGGCGTGGAGTAACCTCTGACCCTGACGATATCATGACCGGTGGATTAAACATGATCAATATTTACGCAGGCGGAACGGGCAAGGTTTCCGGCCGTTGAAGATTAACGATGGTCGAATTCAATTGACTCAATAAAATGCATATCATTCCAGCGGCGACACAGCCTCCATTTTAGGTCGTTTGCGGGCCTCAACGGGCTGGGGACAGAGTTTTAGTTGGAGGCTCTGCCAGCCCTATCAGACAGACCCTCTATGCTGAACTGGAACTTGAGTTCGAACTATTGAAAAAGCTTGGCTTATAGAAAGTGTGAGAGAATGCAATACAAAAGAATTACATATGTGATCTATTATTACTACCTATGTGTGAGAACTGTACATCTGTCTGTCTGTCTATACTTGGGTGATGACGACGCTTCAATTAACATGGAAGTGGGTTTTCCTCCGCTGACGTGCACCTGTAGCAACTCTCTGATTGCCCCAAAAGGATGGATGTACGTACTATATTTATTGAATGGACCGACTGCAGGTTTATTTATGGAACTCTCCTCTGTGGATCGGTAGAGATTACCACTGCAAGGTCTTATGCCAGGAACACGAGATATCCTTGGCTTCTGCCATATGGTCAGCGATCATGAGTGAGGTGATAATTTTAGCGGTGCAGTGAAGCGCGAGACGACTGTGGTCGATCGATATAATTGTGCTTGCTAAGGAAGGGAATGAAGGGATTGATGGTTTGACAGTGGCTGAATATTGATGATGGCTTTGGTAGGGCTACATATCATGGAATGGCAGGGAATTTGATAGACAACTAAAAAGCAACAAAATACGGCTAGTAGTGAATCAGATTCATGATGAGATACACTAGGCGATCACCCGCCATTTAATTACTGTTTCTTCAGTTTGTTTGTTTTATTTGGAAATTGATTTATACAATTGTATGTGATTTGTGCCTGCGATAGATGCATGCACAAGGTAGCGGCCTCATTTCATTACGTTATCCCAGTTTAGAGGGTCCGTAACCTTAATCAAGATGGATGCCAGAGACCTTGGATCTTTATTTCCTTGTGATTGATCAGAGCGGAAGGTGGCTATACGAATGGGCTGAGTCCGACGGACATCTCCATCGATTGTATTAATTGTTACGCTAGCTTGTGAGTTTATGTGCCATTTCAGTGGATGGCTGGGATGTGCACTAACAGTGGGGACTATGCATGACTGCACTGCCGCAGTCCTCCATTTCAATCTGCATTCGTTCCGTTCCCTCATCAACATAGCCCAGCCCTCTTTATTACTTTAGTAGTATGTAGTTATGCCATACCGATGCATGAGTGCCTACCTAGGTACGATGATGTGATCTTTTATTCTGATACCGGCATATTAATCGAATTCAGAGACACCGTCCAGTGAGTGGCCAGCACTGCCTTTGACACCGGCAGTTCTGCAAGTGTGTGTGGTGGGTATGGGATCCCTCCCAAGGCTGATTGAGTTCATCCACACAATCCAGTCAGTAACAGTTCCTAGTGGAAAGCTAAGGCAATCCGCCGTTGGAGGCGGGATGCTGCGTGCCGTCTTTACGGTTCCATCCAACTCATTTTAGACTCCACCCGTCAAATGTGCAGTAGAGGTCAGTCAGTCTGCCTGTGGATCGTAACACGAAGGACTGCATGAGATGTTCAAGCACGTCGCTCTTGGCCGTATCCGTCATTACATCTGAAATCGGAATTCGCAATGGTAGACTATGCAAGACAAGACAAGACATGACTGCCTCATCCTACGTAAACAGTAGCAACATAGGTAGTCTGAGACATGCTAGTTGCAGCGAAACCGTCCACTCTGGCCGAGTCCTGTCTCCAGAAATCAAGGAACCCACCTCCAATTCAGGATCTGGTAGCGACGAAAGGCCCAGCTGGGGCAGGGCACTTCACCCGCTGCCAGTGGAGTTCCGTCAGTTATCGCTACGGGCTGGGCACCCCAGAAAAGAGTACCTAGCGAAAAAAAAGAACGCCTGGACCCCTGGAGTCCTGTGCTCTGCCACCCTGGGCTTGGCTTCCATTTGGCTGACCTTACCTTAGGCTGGGTTCGCCCGCCCCAGGCTCTCTCTGCCCGTGGTTAGGTGCTCTTTAAGTTAGCCCACCCTCTCCCACCCCCTGCTTGGGGTGTTTCAGCGACCCAATCTTATGGAGGTAGGTCAAGGAACTCACTCCCATCTGTTCTGCTTCTCTCTTGACTAAACTACCCAAGCTGACATCCTTTTACTACAGACGCTTGGGCTCTTCTTCTTTTCCTTTCATCTCATTTCTCTCTTCTCAACAACAACAATATCCATTATTCCTCTAGTCAGGCCGTTTTCAGCCACCAATTAACTCGCCAACAAATCCCGCGACTCCGTCTCTCGCTTCTCTTCCGCTTTCCCTCATCGCGCGACTCCTTTTTTTGTCCAATTTTCGTATAGCTTTATTCGACTACTGTACTGTACTTACTCACGTCGGTACCCGTGGCCATCCGCGTGAGCAAAGCACCCTGTACCTTAATATAGACACGACCGCCCCGACCGAACCACCGCGTTTTACTATCGCAGTCGGATCTTTTTTTTCTTCATCAACAACAGCAACTCTTCATCATCGTCCGTCAAGCGATATCGACGAGTACTTTCATCACTTCGACTGTTTCCCCGTGACTCCCGGTCGGAGTCTTTCCATGTCCACCGTGGCTACCCGGCTAGAATCTCGCAAATCGCTCCTTGGAGCTGACACCGGCTTCGGATACGGAGGTCATTCATACAACAACTCCTACGGAGATAACAGTTACGCTCCCTCGCCAGTGCCTTCTCCGCAGCCTATTCCTCAGCCTGCCGCCTTCGCCCAGCCCAACTTCGCCGACGCTGGAGCTGATCCCGCATACAACCAGGGCTTCGCCTATAGAGAAGGCCTCACCCCTTCACTCCCCGCGCAAAGTATGAAGAATGGCAAGATCGATTTTATGAAGAGCCGATGGCCTGCCTCTTTCATGGCTGTCTCTCTTCTCCAGGCTATTCTATGTATTTGCTTTGAGGCGTACGTCATCTCCGTATCTCAGCGTCTGTGCCTCTCGCTGACCCCTTATCTAGCTATGTATTCGGCAAGTTCCAGGTCAACCTTGGCACCCATATCAGCGCTCCCAAAGTTCAATCTCAGTACAAGACTATCCCGACTTTCTTGACGCTTTTCATTTTTGGTTTCCTTTACACCCTTGTCGTCGTCTGGGATGCTCTCCGACAAAAGAACACCATTCAAGTCATTGGCGTCTGCTTCTCTAACCTCGCCCTTATGGTTTACACGACTATCCAGGTTGATCAAATTTCCGAGGCCTTCGATATTCTTGAGCAGAACAATGCTCTCAAGCCTGGGATGACTGCTGCCGAGCTCTGGCACGATGTGAAGCCTTACCTGGTGGCTATCCCTGCCATCATCGCCCTTGCTACCCTCGTCATGGGCTTCCTTTCGTGGAAGATTTATCAGGAGTATGCTTGGGATATTCTCAAGAACATTGGTGCCGATTATCGCATGAAGAAGCGATTCCTTCACTACCAGGTATGTTACACTCCTTTCCCCACACTCCTTGATCAAATACCTAACTCGAACCAGATTTATATCGCTCTGCTCAAGTTCGATTTCTTCTTCTTCCTCGGCTTCATCGTTCAATTCGTTGTCGTTGTTGCTGACAAGGATGACCCTGAATTTGCCCTAACTATCGTCACCATTCCCATTACCATTCTCATCCTTCTCGCTGCCGCTTTCTTCACTCGACGAGAGAACAAGATCGGCATGGTCTGTATCATCATCCTCTATCTCGGAGGTCTCAGTTATTTCATCTTCAAGCTTGTACGAATCTATCAACCTGGACACCGGCAAAATTACGAAGCCGTTCGTCGATCATTGACCGCATTTGCTGTCATCACCATCCTTCTTATCCTTCTCACCATCACCAACGCCATCGTGTGCATGCGAAACTTTGGCAAGGGCCTGAAGCCCCATCTGCAGTCTTTGTCTCGAAAGCGCAAGGTCGAGGAGAAGCCTGACATCAACTCAATCAACATGCAGGATGTCAAGCCTCAAATTCCCAGCCGAATGACGATTGATTAAGCAGCCCCTCGCAAGTCATGATTCTTCAAAGCAATATTTTGGAGGCATCTTTGTACAAAGACACGAATTTACGAAAGGATACAAAAATTTTCCCTTTTCTATGGCACCAGTCACAAAGGGCAGGCTCAGGATGGACGGTGACCAAACGGGTGCGGCGTGAACAGAAGGCGACGAAGTGATATCCCATGGTGTCGGAAACTTGCTTGGACTTTTTTATTCTATTTACTTTGGTTGATTTTTTGTTTCCTATGTTAAACCCAACCATATTAGGCGTTCAATGCTCCATCACATGGAATGAGATCCAGGAGCTGATACATAGTTCTTTTGTTACTTTTACTTTGTCCCCTGATCAATTGGATTGTGGGTTCTCACGATCAGATAGTCCGATAAGAATTGAATAGTGAAATCAGGTATATGCACAATGGACCGTGCTCCTGCGGTCTATGAGTCTCTGCTCATATGTGAATCACGTCATGAAACCATGAGGGTTCTGACTCAATCCACCCACTGGTTTCAACTTTGTGAAGCATGATGCGAGACAATAGTGCAGCTAGAACGTTGCATGTTTCACAGCCTATGCTGGAGTAAAGATCGACGTGTCTGTCTATGAGGCAAGGGAAATATCCCAACAGGTACAATTGTAAAACAAAATGCCAAAACGCCCGCTTTCCATTCTTGATTTTGAACCACAGCTGAAGCATAGTCCTTACTGGGTTCATTCAAGTCAAACAAGCCCCAATCCATCTTGCCCAATGTGGCAGTGCGCTGTGATACGTAGCATGACCATACATGCATGCTAGCAGGAACAGTACGTTATAGTCTGATTTGAATAGCATCCTTAAGGTGACCTTCTGTCGGGCAGTAGGGACACTTGTACCGTGCTGCTTTCACAATGTTGTTTAGAGATTCACGGCAGAGAACGTGGCCGCAACTGAGCATCATGGGAGGGTTGTCTTGAGTTGTCTGCTCTTTACTTACGGGGCAGACAAAGATGGGATGATAGATCATAAACTCGGGCAGAGGTGTCGCGAAGGCAAGTTCGTTCTCTGTCGTCCATTCTGTCTTCTTCTCTCGCATATAAGTGGTGTATTTGATCAGGCGTGGAAGAGCTATGGACCCTGCTGTGACGGCGATATAGAGAGGTGACTCCGCCGATAGGCCAAGCAGGGAGCAGAATTCGCGAGTGAACGACATGGCTACGTCCTCAAACGCTGACTCTGTCTCAAATATATGGCTGTAAGGAGAGTTGGCCAGGTTAGGGGCGAACACCACAGCGCTGGAGAGCTGTTGTATCTCTAGCAAATGACGGTTCTGAAAACGAGGGAAGTTCTGGCGGGCATAGTTAATCGCTCCGCCGAGTCCATTGGTCGCAGGGTCGTCGGGGAGACCGTTGACAGATGGGCCTTTGAACAGCCAGACATATTGGAGCTTGATAAGTTCAAATTCGAGTGTGCTTCCCCTGGCCTCGAGATGGACGCCGTTTGCGTGGGCCCAGTTGATGGCGGGTAAGAGGTTGTGGTCCTTGAGTTGCGAAAGGATGCTGTACATCTCCGCAAACTTGTTTTGCAAATGCTCTGAATGTAGACCAGCCATTTCATCTTCTAAGTCATCCTCGCTTTCCATATCGTCATCGCCATCCTCGTCTGTTTGTGAAATGGTGTGGGCTTCGCGGCCGGGAGGGTGATCTGTAGCTTCTTTGAGAAATGTCGAGGCGACAGAAAATTGACCTTCGCGAAGAAGATGCATGGCTATCGCACGGTTGATAAGTCGCGGGTGGTCCGCCATGGCGTCAGTCTCCATAGGGAGTTCTCGGTGAGGAAGAGCCTGTGTCGGTCAGATGTCGTTGCCGTCAAAAGCTAGAGCTTATAGACAAACCTTATCGAGGGCCTTTCCAAAGGACTTCTGCGCCTTGGTAACATCCTTTAGGTCTGTAGTGAGTCGTTCGAAGCGGGCTTTGACTGGGTTTTGCAGCGTCATCATGGCCATACCAGTTCGAGTCGCGTCTTGCTCTATTACAGTGGTTAGCTGGCGATGATATCAGAAGACAGCCAGCTCACCTTGAGAAATCTGCTCGCGAGCATTTGTAAGAAGTTCAATGACTTGATCTACATCATCGATCGCGGATTTGAGTGTTCTGTTCCTCATGCGAGCCAGCTCAACCATGAGTGGTGCAAAAGGCGAGACATGATCGTTATCAGCTTCCGCCATGGCTAGGGAACTATGTGGGGTTTTGAATCAGATGGAGAAGATATAATTAAGGCCAAGAGCTATGTTTAACGAGAAGTGAAGGTTCGAAAGTCAAAGAGAGTCATACGCTCATCCAACGGCTAAGATATTCGACCAGTGGACGACAAAATGTCCGTTGTGTTGAAGGTTGATGTCGTTTGAGGATTCCAACGGTGACGGAACGCTCCGAGTCTGGGCAAGAGAGACAGGTGCATTATCGCTATCGATAAGGGGGATACCGAGGCTTTGCTGCTAAAGGGGACCGGCCTCGCTCTCTTAATGTAGGCCAATTAAACAAGACTGCCTTGGATTTTGGCTACGCTTTGACAGCAGCTTCACTTTAATTACAATTAGCACACGCAGCTGCCGAACCAGCCTCTTCGACTCACCACAACAACTATCACATATTAGATCTTCCTCCTCATATAGCAGCAAGTAACGACGAAAGTGTCGAGTGACCCCAGTCTCCCCCAGGGATTCACGTGGGGCTTCCTTGAATTAGTGCCCCGCATTTAGCTTGTAAAGTCTTCGGCTGCGTCTACGATAGGTACTTGAAGCAGGTACCGAGAGCTAACCTGGGAGCTATTGCATCACATGAAGGCCCTGTAATGTTAGTTGCCTCTCAGACCTGTTCAACACCGAAAAAAAGGCCTCCCAAGACACGCGCGCTTAAACGAGACTACTAAAGACGTCCTCTTGCTACTCCTCGCTCACCACGGGTGAGGATGAAGCTCGAGACTGCGTCTACCAGATACACGGGCCAATGACGACACCATGGCTTTCAGATTTCCAGATCCTCGACTTCGAGTCGACGATGAACTCTCGACAGGCACCACCACCAAGGGGTCTGTCGCCCGTACAGCGACCACCTCCAACTCTAGCACCACGCGAGAGAGCCCCCCAAACGGTATCCCTCCGTTAGAAGTTTCCGCATACAATGAAGCTGCAGATTCTCAACCTCTACCCTCGCCGAGGCGCAAAAATCTTGTCTTTGCCGACCCTTTCGCCTTTCGGTGCGTCGCGAACAAGCGCTCCTGAAGCTTCCAAGGCTAACACAGCATCAGGTATCTCGAAGAAGGCAGCAATGTTGTCGTCGTCGAGCGCCGAGGCATTTTACGCGGATACGAGTCGTACCTAGTCGAACAATGGGCGTGTTCTCGAAAACCACCAACACTCTTGATCGTCACTTATACTGGAGATGAAAAACACTCGGTCGTTGTCGGTGTGCTCTCTGTCCCAATAGACGAGAGTCTTTGGCCTCCAAGGCTACGCTTCTACTTTGATCAACTTCAGGATTCACATGCGCGGCCCAAGGAGACTGAGCTTGGAGAGCTTATGGTTACTAATCTGAGTAACTTTCCTTCGGCGCTCACCGTTATTATGATACCTGAGGGTGATATCCGAAAATATCGCTCCTCGTTCATCGTCAATGAGGATTTGAAACGATTAGGATGTTCTGGTCGATCAGGCATGACTCTGTCAGATCCAACCGAAGCAACGCAGCTCAAGTTCTTGCAACTTTACAGGACGAGTGATCGAGTGCCCGTTCCGCAAGCTGTAGTCGAACTTATCAAGCTTTGCCAAGTCACATTGTACATGTTTGACAAGCTAGGGCACCAATACATCGATGGGCTTCTTTGTGACAAGACAGAAATGGCTATCAACAACTGGTGGATCGAAATTGGTGCTGAGCACTATAACTTTGAGCCTACCGATGGCATATTAGGCCCCAGTACGGTGGCGGCATTACTGGGCATGTTCATGGGTGCTCGAAATCGCCTTCATTGGTACGGTGCCGCAGTATCAAAGGACGTATTTGACCTCGAAAACACTAAGCGTGGTATTGGTCATTTTCAAAAATCACAAAAGCTCGAGAAGACGAGAAGGCTGGACCGTCAAACTCTTCTCAAGCTCTACACTGTGTCTGCCAAGGCTGCTGCTGGAGAAAGTTGGGGTGTACAGAGGGCTGTGAAATCAACGCTGACAGAAGTCGGAGGTAAAAGGGGCGAGCTTGTCATGGGGATGGTCTCAGGAAAAGACAAAGGAGGGCTTGCTGATATCGAGACTCTCGACATTGGCACTTTTGCTAGCTTAGCATATGGCGAACGGGCCAAATGGCTGTGGCATGGCAAGCCTCGGAGGAGCGTCGCTGAGCTACCACACCACAGTCCAGAATTGAGCAGCGCGGTACCATGGAAAGAGGAGGAAGCGAATTCAAACCCGAAACGAGTATATTCAGCGCCTGCTGAGAACGAACTGGATGCGAAGCGACTGGATGAGATTCCTGATGTTTACTCCGGCCACCCACCTGGTTCCGCCGTTAGTGTCGCTGATGGATCAGGTGACAAGGAGGCTTCGCGGAAGAACATCTTCAAAGGTGTCGCTGGAAAGATGAACGACGCTAGGTCTGGTTTTGGACGTATCAAGGATGTCGTTGGGGGAGGCTTGCGTGGTCACAACAGTCGACCCTCGGTTTCAACAAGAGATGACTTTTCAGAATCGGGCCCCAGAGGTTCAAGCCAGGGGCTCGTTCCAGGAACAGCACAACCGCCAGCGCCCACACAAGGAGTGGGCAGAGCCTTCACATGGAACAACAAACCGCAAGAGTATCTAGCCGCGATGAAACGAGCAGACGCGGAAGGGGGAGCAGGTTTCCCACAGCTTTCGCACTTTGCGTCTACCTCGACAGTTGACATTAAGCAGCCGGCCTCGGCTCCCGTGGAAACTCAAAAGCGTGAGCAAGATGGGGAGTTATTCGATATTGGGGTGGAAGTGCGTAAGGATGTATTGTCCAAAGCACCCTCCGCTGTTGGATCTCTTGTTGATGAGCATGACCTCCAAGGGCCTGTTCTGGATGCAGAACTCAACGATGATCTATCCAAAAGGGGGCTCTCGCGACGACACAGTATTCAGTTATCACAGTGTCCGAACATGACCGTTCTCAACGAAAATCGCTGGCCACGACGAATGTCATTTGGCGATGCTGAAGAGGCAGTATTGGAGTGGGAACCGCTTATCGATGTGGCAGATGCAGCGAATGACTTTGCCAATATTGAAGCATTCAATGACCTAGCTCAGCATTTTAATCAGTGCTTGGAGGAAATGAAGCACCGCATTGAGCCATGGGTCACAGAAAAGATCAGTGCAGTCGAGGCCCTCGATGAACGGTACGCGAAAGACAAGGAGGAGATGCATGCACTCTACTACCAGCTGAACGAAGCATGCCAACGTATGCGTATAACTTCTCATGAGCTCCTTGCCGAGGAGCGGTCTCACCTCTTGGAAGGCCTTAGGGAGGTTGAGGCGCTCGTAGCTCGTCTCGACTATGAAATCAATGCTCTGTTACAAAAGGTAGTCGATGTCGAAGATGGTATTGTCACTTTTGAGAGGCAAGTGGAGGATATGGAGAAGAGAGCTAAGGCTTTGAAGGCCGAGCTCGAAACCGAAGGGTGGCTTCACTGGATGTTCAGAACTGTCACAGGAATCGGAACGGGTCCAGATATTACAAGGTCACCGCCTTAATCCAGGGGTTGATGTTGGGTAAAGAGCGTTTTCTTGGGGGTAATAATCCCCCCTAAAGGGTCATCAGCATGGAGTTTTGGGACATCGATTATCATATCAAATATAGCATAGCACACCCCTGGGTACAAGGCATTTTTTTTAGGGTCGTATCGAATAAACATAATCTAGTTATCCATATACCAAAGTGTCATTTCTCGCCCTGACCTCGATTCATTCATATACAGGTATAATACAGCAACACCTCTCCGTTGCATCGTTGGACATCATTTCGTGATGCAAGCGCCAGATATCGATTCAGACCCAATATCTATCCATTCTCCTGAATAATCGTACAAAGCTTCAATTCATCACCCCAGCCTATTTGGGGCCCGTCCTCTAAATGGTTTGTCGAGGTCGTAAAACGCTTGCGTTTCGTTCATCACGCTTAGAACATGCCACCACCGCCCTGCTGGCCACCTCCGAGAGCCTGGCCCTGCTGCTGCATGATCTCGCTGACCTTCATAGATGTGTCGAGGAACTTGGCTGTGCAGCGGTCGAGGCAAACGGACTCGCCCTTGTTGAGCTCACCCTCGCGGTAGTCGTTGGGGACGCACTTCTTCTGGCAAGACTGCTGAAGGCTGTGGCATCACAATTTAGTACCAATGCATGTGCTTGGTGAGAGCTGAGGCTTACCGGTTGTAGGTGTCGGCCATCATGCGCATCTCGCTCTCAACGGCAGCAATCTTTTGCTCCGAGGTAGGCTGAGGTCGACCCATTCCGAGAAAACTCATTTTGGCGGTATTGGAAGAGGTGGTTGGGCGGTTTGGTGGTTTGGTTTAGTTGAGACGTTGTGATGGTTAAAGGCTGCGTTATGACGGCGTTTCGGGACCTTGAACTGGATAATGGGAAATTTTCCACTTATCGCGGATTGGTCGATTATGTAAGGATGCATGGTTCCGGCTACCCTGCACCACCGCATCATGAACCCATTTGTTCATGAACTCAAGGCCTTACAATACTTATAGTTGCGGTGTTCTGGGTAGAAAAGTTATACTAATCTTGAGCTATGTCTAGAAAGGGAGGGGGGGTACACAAGTATCACGGCATCGAAGTCCTCATCGAAGTCCTTTGTCACTGATAGCACTTACTTGGCCAGGTACTTACCATTACCGTTTCACTCCCACCTCAATTTCAATTGGTATAAACTGTTTTTTCATATTGCGCTATTTGGTATTATAATCATTCCGTCATTTAATTCCTAAAGGTAATGTTTTTCGTGCGAGTCCACTCATTAAGACCAGCAGATGCACCAAAACGGCCATATCCACTAGCCTTGGCTCCTCCATGAGGCAGTCCGCTCTCATCATGAATACTCATATGGTTGATATGGACAGCGCCTGTCTCGATCTCGCGA
Organism: Fusarium miscanthi; assembly: GCA_014898875.1. Lineage (NCBI taxonomy): Eukaryota > Fungi > Ascomycota > Sordariomycetes > Hypocreales > Nectriaceae > Fusarium > Fusarium miscanthi. The sequence goes on from JAAVUA010000030.1 coordinate 173,199, forward strand.
GCAATTCGGAGGCCTCTCTGGAGGTCAGATGTGAATACAGCAGAACTCAGGCCGTACTCGGTATCGTTGGCGATCTTGATTGCTTCCTCCTCCGTCTCAATAGCCATCAGAGAAACTGTAGGGCCAAAGGACTCCGACTTATAAATGTCCATTTCCGTTGTGACACCACTCACAACAATTGGTCTCATACGGGTCTTGCTTGACTCTTCAACATCAGGGCTTCCGTGAACCAGGGAGGCACCCTTGGAGATGGCATCCTTGATCAAGGCCTTGTTCTTTGCAACAGGAGCCGATGCAATAAGAATCGGTGCGTCCCCCTTAGAAGAGAAGACCTGTTCGATGGTTGCTGACAGCTTCTTCTCAAACTCGTCCTTGACATTTTTGTGAACAAGGATCCTTTCGGTAGACATGCAGACCTGCCCCGAGTTCATGAACGCTCCAAGGGTGCATTGCAGCGCGGCGAGGTCGAGGTCCGCATCCTCCCACACGATAGCTGGGGCCTTGCCACCCAACTCCAGAATGACAGGTTTCAGGTTCTCGCCTGCAAGCTTACCGATGATACGGCCAACAGGTGTACTGCCGGTGAAGTTGATCTTCTTGACTTCAGGGTGCTCAATCAATGCGGCGGTGACTGCTGCAGCATTGGCTCTCTCGTGGAAGATGACGTTGAGAACGCCATCAGGGAGTCCTGCCTCTCTGAAAACATCGGCAATGGCCCATAGTGTTCGAGGAGAAACCTCGCTGGCCTTGAAGACCACTGTGTTACCGGCGGCCATGGGGAAAACAACAGATCTTGTGCCGAGAATATAAGGGGCATTCCTGGATTGACATGTTAGTGACTTCTTAGGCTCATCCGGGCACGAGAAACCCACCATGGCGCAATTGCTACAACGACACCATAAGGCTCTCTCAAGACGAGTGCGGTTGTGTTGGGATCCGACACGGCGGGGATGGTGCCCTCAAGTGTCCCTATACGACCGGCAACTTCCTTCAGATGGCTAATGCCTGTGCTGATATCGAAATCGGCCCAGGTGGCATCGCTGCCAGTCTCTGACATGGAGTACTTGCGGAGCTCATCACGTCGCTTTTCCATAATCTCGGCGGCCTTGAGAAAGAGATCCCGGCGCTCACTAGGCCTTGTCTTGCGCCATGACTTGAAAGCCTCAGCAGCAGCCTCGACAGCAGCATTGGCATCCTTGACGTCAGCACTGTGGTAGCGGTGGACGACCTCGCCGCTCGCCGGAGACACGACATCAACAGCCCTCTCACTGATGTGATCGCTGCCGTTGATGAGGAAAGGCACAGTATGAAGCTTGGTCGCCATGATGAAGACAGGGTAGCAAGTCTCAGACTAGAGAGTAAGTGATGTTGTAGTTAAGCTGGATGGGGCGACAGTCGGGCAGGATGACGGTTTATATAGGCGGTTCCGACGAGAGAACGCCCATGGAAAGAACGTATTTTGCTAGATTCATTGTAGTCTACTATGCATCCTTGGCATAGAGCAGTGCATGTGGGATAGCTTAGTTATGCGGATCGGCTCCTCCACTTGGGAGAAAGAGGTAAGAGAGGCACAGACGGAGGAGTAGGATCCCCTAGACACTAGTCCACAGCCCCGCATTATGAGTGTGGGCGACCCGCGGAATAAGAGGGGGATCCTGAATTGTAGTGTTGTTCGGCACTTTCACCGGGTTTGGATTGGAGATCGCCATTTGACAAGTAGCATGGACTAGATAGATGAAGTAGCCATATCCGAGGCTTGTCTAGCGTGGGAAGTTTCTCCAATTGCACTGACGTTCCCGATAATTTGGAATATTTGAACGAGGTTCACTTATAAGGGCCAGAGAAGGTTTCGGAAAGGAACAAGAAGAGCCGATGACTAACGGGTATTTCCCGCCTCGCCTTGAAATATTATTGCCGGCTTTTGATGCCCATTAGGCTAGGGTCCGTCCATGACTTGGGCCCGAAACAGAAATGCAGGGTCGATCTTTGGAACAGACGCTTTCAGATTTGCAAGAGGGTATCAATCATGTATCAGCCAAGTTTGAATAACGCATCTCCTGTGAAAAAAAGGCATCATGGCTCCTGTTGCATCGAATTTGGGTCCAGGAAGGGCTGAGAAACATCCGTGGTTCGGATGCGGAGAGTTTCTACACACACAAAGTGTCAGAACCGTGTCTCATCAACACTGTAGCCTTATTAATCAACTCACCAATTTCTGGCATCGATCCTGGAATCACAAAGTGGACCTCTGATTTGAATCGCGGACAATGCACATCTTGGCCAGGGCGTTGGGGAGCGGGTTTGAGCTGACGCTTGACCGACTGACGAGGCTTGTCAGGTTCAGGCATGATGAAGTATTCATTCGAGGAAAGGTGACTATTATTCTTGATGAAGAGCACAGGTTTGAGGAGAAAAGAGAAGTGGGTTCAAAGCAAAAGGCAAAGACAATCGATTATCTAACGCAACCAAAGGTAAGGAGGGAGATATGTGTTTGGCAAGATGCGCTCAGAGCAGCCAGTGTGTGTGTGTAAATTGGTTGAGCCTGATTGGCTTAGCAGGAAGGACAAATATCTTGATACGATGGACGGAGCAAGGCATTACCACCATAGGTAGCATGTGATTTCAAATCACTCGGTTAGGTTAGTTAGTGTAGTGAGGGAGGGGTGATAGCTTGTAGTGGTTTCATCCTTAGAAGAAGCTGAAAAGTTAGTTAATCTCCATTTCGTTCCCCCTTTGGGGCTCAAATGCTGCCATCCATACTAATAAGATAACTTAGTAGGTTAGTACTTACTTCTCAGCACATGGCCACGCTCTTCTCGACTTGTAGATACCAACACCAGAAGGAATAAAATCGTGTATCTATAATACGCGAAGGCCATAACGTGATGAAACGTAGTTCCCTCTTGTGTCTCTTCTTCTTCTTCTCCTTCATCCATCTTTTTTCCGGGTTACACTACACTCTTGTCAGTCATCATGTGATGAAATCGTGCAACTCATAAATACGAGGTGGTCACATTACACACTCAGCGTCAGAAGTCTTGCATCGCCATCCAAACATTTCCTTTACGAAACTATCTGACTTCCAATTCTACATGCAGAATATTATTCTTTCAGGACCTCATTTGAGTACCTATATCCAATTGTCAAATCATGATCACGCCTTTCCTTTGTCTGCCTCACGTGACTCTTTGAAATAATCTGCCAATCGGAGACTTCAATCCCCGCCGGCCCCGCTCGTCTCCAGTTTGTCAGGTCGCCCAGAAGTAGTCGCATGGGGCAAGAACGGTGGAAGAGTACCGCTTCTGTACCTTGCTGCACAGATTGTCAAGCGAATTACTCTTTTCACGGAAGGACGGTGAAAAAGTTAGTAATTGGCCAGGTCAATTAGCCACTCAGATTCGAGTCGCCTTTTTTCGCACCTTGAAACCAGCGAAAAGCAATCTTCTCCCTAACAAACAAACCCCTCTCCTCCGTAGTCGGCCTTTGCTCACGCGCGCATTGTCTTTGCCAACACACGACGCGCCCACTCAGCGCCGCGACCCGAAATATCCCATATCAACACCAACACCGACACCGGCCGGCCAACGAACTCCGGGTATTTGCTTTCGAAGCCTCCGATTCCTTGATTGCCCGTGTCCGTGTCCGTGTCCGCCTCGGCGCCGGTGCATCCTCGCATCATCCCGTCGCGTTCTTCCTCCGGGCCTCCGGCTCAGGGCATCGTCCCTATGGACGGTTCCATGATGGCTGGTGGGGCGGCCTCGATGAGTCCTACGAGTCCCGTCAGCTCCCGTCATGGTCATGGCCATGGCCATGGTCATGGGAACAGCAATGGCACCAACAAGCGCAAGAGGAGCAGCATGATTGGCATTGAAAGTAGCCCAGGCAGTAATCTTGACGATCACGATGCTGAGCAGGAGAAGAAGCGCCAGCCTGGCGTCAAAAGGGCTTGCAACGAGTGTCGACAGCAAAAGGTGAGTCAAACCCCGAGAACAGTCCAAATATCTTTTTGCTGAACATAGTTTTCCAACAGCTCCGATGCGATGTGGTGCAAGACCCTTTCCAAAGCTGCTCTCGGTGCAATCGCCTGAAACTTGAGTGCAAAATCGAATCCAACTTCAAAAGAGTAGGCAAAAGATCCAAGCACGCCGAGATGGAGAAGGAGATCGATCGACTGCGTCGCAGTCTTGCTAACGCAAAGTCTCAAGGCTTCACTCCAGAAGCCGATGACGATATGGACTCTCCCATCGCTGCGAGCAATCCTACCTATACTCACACTCACACCCGAAATCCTTCTTTAATGGGTTCAGACGAAGCTGTCTCGTCCCTGCTTCATCTCAAGCGCGGCGGGAACTACAACATGCCACGATATTCACATGACCTAGAAAACGTCAAGCTGACGGAAGAAGATGTCAATAATCTTTTCCGACAATTCTGGGCCTTCTATCATCAATTTCTGCCCTTCCTCAACCCTTCACAGGCACCTGATCTCTTCTACCAACAACACCCCCTCCTCTTCTGGTCTATCATCTCTGTCGCTGCCCGACGATATAATCCACCAAGCGCAAACGATCTGCTCAGTAATCTCTCGGGACCCCTGACACGTTTCTTGTGGTCAACGATAGGAGAAGTCCCGAGCAACTACTACGTGGTCAAGGCCATGTGTCTGCTGTGCACATGGCCACTGCCCACAAGTACGACTTCGTCCGACCCTACACACATTTTGTGTGGAGTGATGATGAAAACGGCTACTGGAATAGGTCTTCACCGGCCCAATAATATCCAAGACTTCTCTAGGGTGTCAGTTGAGTTGAACAAGGAACAACTCAATGACCGTGTGACAACATGGGCTGTTTGTAACATTGTTGCACAGTCTGTTGGAACAGGCTACGGCCAGCCAGCATCAACTCTTTATGACTGGACTCTGGCCTCACGAGCTGGAGAAGAGAGTGCTTTCCAACTATCACGAGATTTAGAGGCGCGGCTACAGATTGAGAGATTCTGTGACAAGGTATCGAAGGAGATGTATAGCAACGCTAGCGATCCCCGTGGCGTTGCAGGAGATGAACACCGGGCAATGCTGATGCGCGTCTACCGTCGAGATTACGCAGAGCTGAATGCCTCTATCCTTTCACAAGGGCTGGGCCCCATCGTCTCTCTGCATCTCCGGGCAGCGGCTCTTCACATGCGCTTGGCCGGTTTCTTCGACTCCAGTAAGACACCAGGCTATATGGATGATCTGATGGGCCTATGGCGCGCCACTACCGCTTTTCTCGATGAAATTCTCGAAGTTGATCAAGCAACTAGCCCTCGGGACGGCGTAGGCGGGCACTTACTTCTTCACTGCAGTAACTACCTCGGACAGATGATGGTTGCCGCTGGCTTTGCCCTTCTCAAGCTCATGAGGTCGTTCTTTTCGAAGACTATAGACTTCCAGCGAGGTCGAACGCTCTTTCATCAGACGATCCGGGCTATCCGGGCTACCAGTGTTGTTAACAATGATCTTCAGTGGCGTTTGGCTGAACTCATGGTGCAGATGTGGAACGGCGCTCGACTCGAACACAATCAACACAACTTCAACAGCAACGACAACTCACCGATCCAGATGGACGACAGCCTCCAACTCAAGGTTCGATGCCGTCACAGTATGAGTCTTGTATTCGATTCAGTCTGGAGGTGGAGGGAGGACTTCCAGGCATCGGGGCGAGGTACTATAGACTGTAGGTGATCCCCTTTCTCCCCATGTTTCGGTGAAGGCCCCTGAGTAGAGCATGTCTTGATTTGTCTTGTGCAAATATTGCAAGAATGCTAATACAGACAACAGCTGCCAAACAACCGACAAATCCAGATTCGGCTAATGAGTCTTCAGCATCATCAACACACATGGACAGCACCCTCGTACCGTCTCACACCCTCCCGCCTTCGAGTCTGCTTAGCACCAACAACACTCACAACAGCAACCCCAACTCGAACGGCGCCCTGACACCGGGAGCCACAGGACTCTCGGCTGTGTCGTCAGCCCATAGTATGATGGCAGGTGTCAGTTACGGAGACGCGGCCAACTACGACTTCTTCGACCCCCAGCACTGGATGTTGGACGGCCTACTTGACTTTAACTACTCATACGTGCCTCCCTTGGAAGGCGCCTAGGAACGTGATCAACAACATTGGTACTATGAGTGAGAGGTGCATTAGACATGCATAGTCTTGAGAGCAAATTTTCCTTTTAAAACTGGCGTGAGTTTCGGCACTGTAACGGAGCATCATAAGCCAGCGGCAAGATCTTTTCTTCTTTTTTCCACTGAAGCGAGCCCGCTCCGTTGCTGACACCAGGTCTGCGCACGGGGTTCATTTTCCTTTTCTGGTCTTGGGTTTTGTACTCTTTTGCATCGTGATTAATCTGAGACTGTTGAGCCAGGGAGGATCTGCTCAACTATTGCGTTTCCACACCGGGATGAGCTCATTGAGGAATAAAATGGAAGGTGGAAGTGGTAAAAGACAGTCTACGTGTAATTATGCAGTATGACGAGATGTTCAGAGTTCAATAAAGACAAGCAATAATCATCATTCTTGTTATCTATGTACTTCCAAGGGATGCCCACGCCGCATAACGTGAAGAAGTATTGATTCTACAAAGATCACGAGAGCATGACCTCGTCGTCCAAAACATATCGTATCGTGCCCTCAAAGTTAGCTCGCTTTGACCCGTGGCTAATTAAGACTAAGTATTTTCTCTGACGAATATTACGATCAGCAAAGCCAAGACTATACTGGTTCTCATGATTTCTACCAGTTTGTACAGTTTCCGTTCTCGTGTATCGAGACAAGCTCGGAGGCACTTTTGCAACTTGGGCAAAATCTCGAACAGAGACTTGATAGCCCATGAATATTCTTAGGTAGAAATACATGCCCCCATCGAGCATAGGCCGAGGCACTTGGTTAAGCGAGTTAGAAGTCGTCTCTGACCCATGCCATTTCACATTCATAACGTGTACGGATACCATGGCGAAGGCGAGGGTGCAGGGAAACGGAGACGCGGGGACTTGATCCGTGAGCCGAGTCTAATTGAAGTTACGGTGACATTGACGCTGACAAGCGACAGACAGCAACAACCAGGTCCAGGTCCAGGTCCAGGTTCAGGTCCAGGGTGAGCGAGGACAGGGATCGGAGCATTCTGTCGTTCTGTTCTCAATGGCACGTACCATTATGTGCTCCTTGATCAATCAATATCACTCACTCTCAGAACCCTATGGGGCACCATGACTGGGTTTAATGACGAGCAGCCGGAGCACGAGGAGGGGAACTGGAGCTGGAGCTGCACTTCTGCCTCTGCCTGCAACGATGTTTGAAACAAACGATACCTGTAGATCAATTTATATTAACTTTAAACCGATATATGACTCGACTCACCGATGTCAGCCTGGAGAGGTAATCGCCGACAATGCATGCAGCTCATCAACCTAGGACCCCGGCTCTTGGAGATTGATTCGCAGCCGTCATTCGCATCTGCCCCATCAGTCGCATCTGCCCCATCATGGTCATGGAGCTAGTGTGGCGATACGACTGAGCGCAGTGAATGCCATTGTAGAATCCCTGATCCCTCGCCAAGGATCTGGGTTGAATTTGGCGTTTCCCAGCGTTGACGAGTCTGTCTGTTATCGGTTACGCGGCGATGGTACTGATTCGACTTCGGCTAGAGAGCAAGGAACAATAGAACAATCTACGCCACAGCCGTTTGCCTTCTCTTTATTTTCGAATTCCTCACCCATCCGAAATGAAGTTGCCGTGGCGTTTTCAGTGGTGCTCTTGACGTTTAAAAGGTCAGATTTGGGTTCAAGAATGCAAAAGAGACCATTTTGGGCATTGATGACATCAAGTCAATAGTAGCCTAATATCAGCTGAATAGACACCGACTCGAGGATGAATTCCACGAGTGATAAACCCTTGGAATCGGTAACAGCCATGCCTCAGATGCTAGGACGAATACATCTTGTCCACCATCGTGATTCGAAATATTGCATTGTCCCGAAAACGCCTCGAGTCTCTCCACAAAGCTTACAAAAGTCTCGGCAATCAGGCAATTACTTCATCGACTATAGAGTTAGAATAACGCCTCGCAGTGGACATGATATGAACTATGCCGTCAAGTAGAGTATATGGCCGCATTATCAGGCCGGCACTGCCCTGTTTGGCCTGTTCTGCAGACCCATGGTCGCATGAAACGGAAATGGTTGGGAGCCTTGGTGCGCGGCAGAAGACAAACCAAATATCTGGAATAAGCGCCCTCAGACGACAAGAGTTGGCCGAAAACTTACTCATAACGACGCCATTATTGTTTGTTTAGAATTCAGTTCGGCAAGGCACTCTCAGTAGGCTATGTAAAGCAATGCGGGTAATGCTCGAGCCAACTTTCTAGAAACTGAACAATGCCGGCTCCGGATCTTCTTTTCCAATCTTGAATTCTCTATTGATATTCCATTGCAGGGATGCTGAGGGTAGCGGCCGATGAGCCAAGTCGGCACAGTGGGCTTTCATAGACGAGAAACAAGGGCATCTGGAGATCGAAGCCACTATCAGTATCAGTATCTGAACCGAAGACGAGCCACTTACTCTTCAGGGCTGTAGCGGGCCCTGGGAGGAAGAACCACGTTGAACTTGATCCCTGGTGGTCATACTCTTCTGACTCCGACTCTGAAAAAACATAACCAACAGAGGCACAACCAACAACCAACAACACGCCCCCTCCCAGCCCCAGCCCCAGCCAGGACTTGCGTGCTGTGCCTGTTCATGAAACTCGCCATCGATCTGCGCTAGGATAAGCCTTCCAGCCTGTAAAAGAGTAATTCTGAGTCCAGCCCCTCCCAGTTCGACGCAGCTTGCTTCACTAAAGAATGCAAGACTCGGCAAGCCGTTAGACGGCGCTTTCAAGTGCCGGGAGTCACGCGCCAACCCGCTCTGAAAGATGTATTCTCTTGACCATAGTTGCCTGCAACTGTTACATCTTCTGCATGTGCGCAGCCAATTCCGAAAGTGGCGTCTCGTCCTCCAATTTCCCTTCAAGGACACCATCCTGAGATGGAGAAAATGCCAATCATCACACACTTTCAGAGCACAGGCCCCATGAATCCATGAGTTGGCTTATTGAAGTACCAAGATTCCTTCTTATGAGAGACTGAAATTAAGGAGGAAGATCCTGCTCCCAACGAGGGCTTGAATCAAACCCTGGTCAGAAGAAACTGGAGACCTGTCACATGTGTGGATAGACTCAGTTCCATATGGCTCCTATATCTATAGAGACCCAGACTTGATATAGAGACAATGATCACGTTGTTGAGGCCATTTGGTGTTAAGAATTGCATGGTAATTTTCAAGACTCTCGGCCGAGGACTTTTGGTGCTTCTTGAATTTCAGGCCCTGGAAAACGATACCGTCACTGTAACTCCATGCTATATGCATAGAGATGTAAGAAGAGAGATGGTTGAGATGATCAAATGGCCTGGGATTATACATCCCCATCGCCACTGACTGATAGAGAGAGATGCCAGTAGGCTGACATTCCAGGCCAACATGGAACCCTTGCTACAGCGAGCAAGCAGCTATCGGTGACGCATATCAATGAAGTGACTGGTACAAGTTCTCTTCAAGTTGGACAAGGCAGTTGATTCGAGACTGTCTTGCTTTCTTCCGAGTAGGCCAAGTGTTAGGCTCTCGCGGTAAGCATCAAGAAGGGGGCTGATATAGTAGTAGGATGTGGCATGAGGAACTACCACAAAAGTCTCTGCATTCAGTTTTTTGATATAAAGGAAACATTCGATACAGGCTAGAAGGCATAATAGAACTTTGTGGTGAGTGTCTGTCCTAGTGCAGAGGCGGCCGATAGCTGAACACGTTTTGGCGCCTTCAATACAAAGTTAAGGTAAATAAGCTCTAGCTATTCACGTAACGGCAAAGCCGACGGCTAGCCCTGGTAGATTTGGTCGTTTTGGGAGCACTGAACAATGTTGCCAACCAAATAGAGCACGCTGGAGACATGACAGTTGTGGGCTAGGACTTGGTCCATGTGAAGAACAATAGGTAGCCACAATCAGCTGCTCACTTGGCAGAGGTGCAAAGAATTCTATTGACACCCAAAAGAAGATGCCGGGTCTGCTTGTTGCGGGCGTATCCAAATATTGCAGTTACATGATGTATGGGAGCGTAGGTACGTCCCCCGGCGGAGCAGAACATAAGTGCCATAGTAGCATGGAGGGGAATTGTACATCCCTTGTTCTTGTTACTGCGCAGCGCATGCCACAGGCCTGCGCCGTGGGTGAGTATGTTGACACTGAATGACACGCTCTGCAATTGACCGTGATGCAAACAAGTCGAAGCGTCGGGCCGTAGACTTGCGCAATCAGGGCAAAAGATGGGTGGATGGAACATCCGAAACCCCACGAGATTGGCTTCTGACGAGGGTGTGTGTTTTGCTCCTTATTAGCGATGATCGCCCGATAGATGATAAGATGAGATGGGTTGCCAAGAAAAGAGGATGGAGGTTTGCCTGTGCTGGCTACGGCAGGCAACGCTAAAGTTCAGCCTAGTAACAAATCGAAAACGTCTTTCTGCCAGGGCCTGAGCGATGAATGTCAAGCCGGGCATTGGCGAGGTACACCCTAGCGAGAGCCATGTCACAGCGGGGGGGGGGGGTCATCCATTGTAGATGGGCGGATATGTACGGCACCACACCTGTTATGGATGGTTGTCTCAACGCTGATGAGCCGTGTCATCACCTGCCTCTTCTGCTCGCAACGTACGAGCAACAAACACGTTATCTGGTCCCGAAAGTCTGGTACCGCCCACTCTGCATGAGCATGCGTGTGATTTGAAATATGACTGGGAGAAGGGGGAGCGGGTCGGACAGAAATGCGACCCTATGGACCGACATATACGAACTTTTGAGTTGAAAAATGAGACGTCAAAAACGCGGCTAAGCCTGCGAACGAGGCGGAATGCTCGCGGCAAACACTCCCATGCTCGTTAGGAATACCGTAGCAGACATGCCTCGGTAGTGTCGACATGTTTGGTGTGTTGTAAGTGGCAGGGAGCGATCATCTAACCTGACGCGACAAGAGCGCTTAGAGTGGACTTGAACGAGTCAGATGCGCATCGAAAAAGCCCATGAATTGAGCAATCTCCCGCAAAACCTTCCTCTTCAGGTCAAAGTATGTCCACGTTAAGAGTCCCGGCAGTTGGGTAAATGAGATGGAGAAGTTTGAAACCGGAAACAAAATCAAGAGCACCAGTGACACCACCCTAGGACGGAGATAACCAGACAAGGGGGCTCTTGATTCTTGAGAACCGAGAACAGGAGCCCTTTAGCAAGACATGTCAGCTCGCTGAAATTCAACGGCATTCCATGGTCCTGAGATCACGGTTAAGAGGCAAAGCCAATGCTGAAACCCACAAGGGCAAGCTTGGTGAAACGGTGGAGTAGGGCGGAGCGTTTTCACTGCCTTGAGCCATGGGAAAGGAAGCCAGCGATGCAGTGTAGGACTTATTTTAGGCAGAATACCTCAATGACCATATCATAGAGACACATGGCGTGACAAGGCTGTGTTATCTTTGACATCCGCGACGTTAGATCCGAAAATGGATCTGCAGGAACCCTCAAACCAAAACCCCAGATCTGGCGGCAGCGGCGTGCGATGGGGGCGATGTTGGCAGCTAAGTTAATAGCTAGGTAGTTAAGCGTTAACAACAGATGAGCTACCTATAGCGCACAAGCGAGGGAGACGATGTCCAGGGGCCTGAGCCGTCCAGGCCGGCACTTGGCTTGTGATAGACTGATAGTAAGTGAGCCATCCATATAAATCCTGGAGGTACCATGACATGGCACATGTATCTGACAGAAACCGGCAAGACTATTATTGTATATGCTGGAGTAGCATAAGTTTAGGCCAATCTTGGGCCACGTCTCTCAGCACCTCACAAAAGAATTTGTCAAAACGTAGTCTAACTTTATAAAAAACAAAGGAAAAAAAAAGAGACAATGGGGCCTTTTCACCAGGATGTGGGGAAGGTTGCTCCCATTGTAACGCAGAATAGGAAAGAGAAAGGCCAACGAAAAATCGGTGAGTAAATCGGCAATGGTTTGTCGGTACGCGAAGGCCGAAGCTGGTGGAATGAAAAGGGTCTGATTGATTCTTAGGAATGATGTGAGGTAGGAAATCAGAGGAGCGAGCAATCAATGTGCAAGTAGCAGGGGGGGGGGGGCGTGCAGGGACCAGACACGGAAAGTCAAGCCCAGGGTTGAGTTGAGTTGGCAGGACCTTCGCTTGGAGTCAAGCCGCTGTCCAATGGCAGCCAACCGCATGGTAAACGCGCGCGTAGTCGCTATACCACATCCAGCAAAGCGTGCGAGCCCGGAGCTCTCACCCATTGGCTCCAATTGCAATCATCAGGCATGAGCAAGGGCTGATCATCTGGGCCACCAATGGCCATTTCGCTCGTAGCACATTGTTCCCACTGTTTATCAAGGACCTCCCCTGCTCGGGCCATGCTTCTTTGGGAAGACGAGTAACCTCACAGGGATCAATGCCTGCTTAGCGTGGTCCCGACAGTCTGGTAAGCTAAGCTTTTTAGCGTTATCACTAGTTTGCGGCACAGCGTGCTGAATGGCCGGCAGCGGGGCCGCATTTCTACACCAGAGCGGGCCACCCTCTAACTCCGATACCCCTGTCATCTCTCAAGCGCCGCGAGGCGCATGCCATGTTATGTTATGGGTTGCGTACTGAGCAGGGCAAGTGGGTTTAAACTTGCTATTAGACAATTAGTCGTGTCTTTGTGATCATTTCTTTGCCATTCTAGATACGTACAGTATGAATCGGGACGTGTAGACACTGCGTTGTTTGTTTGTTGCATGACCACGCCCAGCCAGCCAGCCAGCCTCAAAACTGAATCGAGTTGGAGCTGAGACTGATTGAGTCAGGCAACCGGGATATTGTCGGTTTCAGAGCATCATAACCCCCGCTGCCTTTTCTCCATCCACTCTTCTGCGAGAGCCCTGCAGTAGCTGAAGGATAATTAATTAATGAAGCTCATCTTAGTTGAACCGAGCCCTCTGCACATACGGATACTTTCTGTCAATACATAACCTGTGTGAACGTTGCTGATGTTGTGCAACGGCGTCATTGCTCGGCTTTTGCTCCAGCCCGGGTGGCATCCGCGGACCAGGGGAAGAATCGACAGGACAAGCCACATGTGGGAACCATGAGGTAAACTGTTAGGTATGTACCGTACAGTCCTTACAGTACAGTACAGTACAGTACATACGTACAGTCAAAGCTTCTGATCCATGTGTCGCGGTAGAACGTCGTTAATTTATGACCCCCAGGGGGGCACGAGGCGACCTTCTAAGGCTAACACTACCATCCATTTTGCGGCGAGGTTCGGTTCACATCTCAACGGCTTCGCGCTACACGCGGTCCTATCATGGTCCAAGGTAGCGCGCGTATAATATCAAGCTTGTTGTTGGTTATAGAGTTCCTTCTTGTCGTTGCGCCAAAGGGCAGCATCCAACGGCCAAATACAGACCTGCAACTGTTTCATGGATGGTTAGTTGACTGACAGAATCTTCGGCATGTGCGCAAGCCATACAATGTAGTGTAATGCAATGCAATGCTCCGCTCAGTACTCTCTACCTCCGCCGCTCCCACCCACACACGACAATGACAAGGCATGCAATCTGCCGGCGAGCGCCAAGCAAAGTGGTGGAGTCGGGGGGATCTGCCTAAGCTGTTGCAGGCATGGTCACTTTGTATTCTGTCATGTCGTCTTTTTTGGGCCTTTTCGTCCTCCATCTCCGTTTCCGTCTCCGGCGCCGTTCCGCTTTCGCTCTTGTTTTCGCTGCTTATTGACCAGCAAAAGGAAATAGCTTCGAGACTAAGAAGCAAAGCAGAGATAGAGTGAAATCCGTTCTGTAACCTTTTTCTTCTATGCCGGCTGAGCTGTTTGGCTGTGCGGGCCTGGCCAAGCCAGGCCAGGCCTTGCCCAGCCCCAAATGCGCTCCCCCGGTAGACCCCTGCTCCCACTTTAGATCATCGCTTCTTTTCTTATTCTCTCATGTCTTGACTCTCTGTATTCCGCCCTCCTCCTCCTCCACTGAAATCCCAGTACCGTACGGGACGTCACTGGCGCACCATTTCCCTCAAAGCTGCCGATCTTCAGATCGATGGACGCCAAACGGCCCGCACAGGATTATGAGTTCCCGCGTTCCTGTACCTGTACCTGTTCCTGCTGACAGCCCTTGTTGCTGTCCATCATACATTATTGTCGTCCCAGCGCTGATGACTTGGTCAGTCCAGCCCAAGATGAGCTTGTTGACTCGCCGGCTCGTGTCTACGAAGAAGGTGATGAGAGACTCATCAGAAGCACGGCTCATGGATGGATGTCTGCCTTCAGGTAGCGTAACCTGGTCCAGCTTCCCACCTTTCTGATTGCCTCTTCCCTCTTCAAAGACAGACCAGACACAAAGGGTCCTTGGCTACTCTTGTCCCCACCTTGCTGCGTTTCCTATCGCTCACATTTTCTCCTTTGCGTACCTGGTGTGGTCGCTGGCCCATGTCATCGTCTATTGTCAAGGTCCAGGTTTAGGCCCCAGGTCCCCGTTCTTTTCATTCTCTTCGGGCATTACTGATTTCTCGTCCCCGTTAGCTCAGCCTGGCCTTTAGTTTGGCAGAGACCCAATACTGCTCTTCAGCTTGTCTCGCCTTTCCCGCTCGGGGCATCCGTCTCTCTTTTGGCTACTCGTGTCGACCCTCCATTTCAGTACGTACAAGTCAACGGTGCAGCGGCACCTCCTGATGTCTTTGGCCTACCACGTAATATATCATAGTTATGGTTCTGAATAGCCAGTCTGTTTTACTCTTTGATTCCGTGCTGTATTCTCCTCTATCATTGTTCCAACGCAGACCTCACAGGCCAGCTCCGTGTGGGATGAGGATCGAGTCAAGTCGAGTTGAGTCGTAATCTCCTCATCATTTGCTGGACTGATAACCAGAGATTGCCATTACATACTCTATCCAGACTGTCGGATAGAAGACTGCTCCAGACCGTATATGCGAGGCGGTGGTCGTGTGAAGGGGGATTTGCCTGGTGGAAAAAGTTCCAAGCATCCCTGACTGACGAAAGAGTGACGGCCTGGTGAAATCGAGGAAGCGTCCGAAGAAACATCCGACTCTTTTCGGTGTTGTTTTCAATCCATTTTCCCATACCATCTCATCGTCTCACACCCATAATGTACACACTGAAGCTGGATGTGATGGATGGATGGATGGCAGAACACCCCCAAGCCAACACCCCCTGCCCCATATTCATTCATTCGTTTTACATGCCCACGCCCACATCCACGCCAAAGTGAAAGCCAAATCCAATGCCACTCCCACTCCCACTCCCACACACGCCCTTGAAGCCGCGATGGTCGCGATGATTCCCCTTCATCCTTTAAGCCATCCCAGCGTCATCTCCACGGGCATACCATGCACGTCCTCTGTTCTGCCCTTAGTCTTTCTCTATTTCCAGCCCGTTTCGTTCGCTGCTTTAGACCCCTCGGCGGCTATTGTTATGCACGACAGCTCCAGTACCTTGGCATGGTGGAGGATACTGAGCCCCGAGCCCTCACAGCTTGAGCCCCTCCACTTCCTAGGTTCAAGGCAATGCCAGGCCGTACCCATACTGTACTTGGGGCTTGATCCCTCTGCTCGACACCCCCAGTCCTTCTCCATTTGCCCCTGGCACCGAGGCCTGTCTCTGGCTCGTCCATATCTTCCTGGGCTTGCCAAAAGAACGGCTCTCAAAAATGTCCTGGTACTTCGTTACTGCTGTCTCTCAGGCTGACCTTCATGTACAGCAAACCTACATACACTCCAACGATCTGCACTCCACTGCTCTTCATCTCCAAACACCATTTATACAAAGCGGCGGGCCCGCCTGGGACCCCACAAGGCTCTGTTTCTCTTCAACTCCTCCTTCCTGCCCTTGCACTCTCTTGGCCTCGATCTCTGACCCCCAGGTCTTCAAAAAGCGGCCGCGGCCAGAAAAGGCTGAATCGTCTTGCGCCTTGTTCTTCCATATCTGCCTCGCCAGGTCTTGATGCCTTCTTGAAGCATCTTGGTTTTTGGTCATAAATGTGCCGTTATCAGTCTCAGTCTGAATCTTGAACTTGCAGCCACAGCATCAACAGCTCCCCACCACTCACAGAAGCACCCATTTCTGTTATTCAGCCCCGCCTATAACATAAACCAACCGGTTTGGACTGCGATTGTCCAATCCCCCAATTTGACACCCACATGATCATGGTCGAGCAGCAGTATATTGCTCCAGGTCTACCCCAGCCGGATGGTCTTTCGGGAGCTCCCAGTTTGCACGATTCAATTCCAACAACTGAGACTTCCCCTTACCACGATCTGACATCCTACTCATCTGTAAGTCGAGTTTCTTCCGGAGCGGAGGTGAACTTGGCAGACTCTTTTATAGCGCTGCCATAGATCTGAAGCTCTGCCCCCCATAGTCCTTTCGTAAAACTGACGCATGTTTTTGCAGGTTTCTTCACCTTTCAACAGCATTTCTGGCCAGTGCGATCCAAATCTCTTAACCCCTATCTCAGTCGTGGGATCTCCTCCTTTGCACGGCGTGTCAAAAATTGCATCACAATATCCTCCTCCTCCAAGCACACCTAATCAACACCCTAGCCCTCCTGGGAGTTCCAGAATGTATCATCAGCAGCAGTGGGCAGGACAATTTGACGTCAATAGCCAATCCCCACAAGCGAGTTCGCCCATGACCTCTCAAGCTCCGGTCGCTGGAGGGGAATTCCTTCATGCCAATTATGTCCACGATGGACGTCGAACCCCCGGACCCCCAGAGCCCTATATGGGAGCCTTCGGTGTCTCAAACGGACCAGAACCACAACCTATGAGCAACCCTTATTACGTCAATATGGCGCCTCCAGTTGAACACCAAGACCACATGATGATGAGGGATAATCATCATATTCCAATGGGCATGCATCATCGCGAAATGGCGCCTGCTCCTCTTCTGGCTGAGCATCATCCTCCTCAGTACCGCCGAAGAAGCCCAGAAGAGACAGGACTGCACGGATTACCTTCGGATGTTCCACGCTCCATGACTGGATCCCCTCGTCGAAAATCTGCCTTACACGCCCCTGGCCGCGTCAAAAAGCGCACAACCAAGAGGTCAGGAGCCTCTAGAAGTGCAGCTGCTGAAGAGCCTGTCGACGAGCACAAGAATTGCTTTGGAGAAGAGGTCCCACCAACACTCAAGAGTACCTGTCCTGATGAGGAGCGCTGCATATTCGAATCTCGCTGGGAGCATCGCAACCAAAAGGGTCAGGATATGTGGGAGAGCATCCAGAGCGACTATAAGAATCGTTTCCAGAAGTGCCCCGGTAAGGAAATGCTTCAGATGAAATTCAAGCGAGGCCGGTCCAAGTACATTGAGTGGTTATCTAGAGATGTAAGTCATCCTGGCTTCAGAACCCGGAGTATTTTGCTAATTATTTTTAGGAGGAATTGCTTCGAGAGGCTTATAAGATCGTCGAGAAAAGTCGTTATCAGATGATGCTTGAGACCTTTCACGAATTAGGGGGTTCCCGGAATATGCGATTGAACCCCAGCGACATAGAAGTCAAAGTCGTCAACGATCTAAAGCTCGAGGAGGGGGTTTACATGGAGTCCTATGGGGATCTCAACATCAGAAGACGGCGCAGGTCGGTTCAAACAAGGAAGCGCACCGGCCGCGGTGATGAGCACGACGAGATGATGGGCGTCGGATCCCACAATACTCATGAAGATGAGGTTATTAACCAGGTGCATGGCCTTCCCAATATCAAGATGGAGGAAGATGGCCCTGGAGGCCACATGATGAGCGCACATATGTGGGATCAGCAAATGAAGATGGAGCCGGGAGCAATGCCACCACAAAACGATCGCATGCAGCCCTTGAT
This sequence comes from Fusarium miscanthi, assembly GCA_014898875.1. Lineage (NCBI taxonomy): Eukaryota > Fungi > Ascomycota > Sordariomycetes > Hypocreales > Nectriaceae > Fusarium > Fusarium miscanthi. Next base: position 191,197 of record JAAVUA010000030.1, read on the forward strand.
GAGACTGAGCCCAACACAGACGATGTATGGAGGACGCAGAGGGTCGTGACAACAGAAAGCTTCTGACTAATTTTCGGTACTGGCATTATAGACTTCATCTTCTCAACGAAGAGCCCCTCATTTTTTTGTATCTTCCATATCAGAGTCCTTTTATATACCCCAAGGAATTGTTCAAGACATAGCTTCGTAAAGAATCTGGTACCTTTGTGTAAGAAGGAGTTCTGCGTTCGTGTCACGTCTCCCCAATGCTCTTGTAGTATCTATCTATGTCTTCAATGGTTCCGAAGATATTGCCAAGTTTGAGAGATAATTGTGTGGGCGGGCGGGAAGTCAAGTGACTTGAGTGGCTTCATACGAAATCTGGGGTCAGGCTTTTGAGATAACATCTGGTTGGGTGCTTTTAAGATTGGCGATTTTGGAATTGACAAGATGGCGTGTTTCGCTGCCACGAAAGCAAGGGGGAATGCAAAAGACCTGGAAAGACTGAGAAAGGGGGCGGAGCGTGAGTGAGACAACACATAGCTCGTATTGACAAACTTGTCCTTGTGTAGACCCGACAGTTTGGAAAATTGCGCTTCAAGTAAATTTGATTCTCGCTGCAACTTGGATGTAACTGGGCTCGGGTTGGCAAGGGTTCAGGGTGTCCTCGGAAGCCGGGAGGGTGTCGAGACAAGCTTGACGGGGCCTCCTTGAGCCTAAACTAGTGGCCCCGTTCGCGGACACCCTTAACCTAGCCGCCAGGGATCCAGGATTCTAGCCCCCCGATGCAGATCACGCCGTTTGACAGTTCGGCAATGACAAGCCTCAGACGAGACCAATAACTGGCTGACGGCCTGCCTTTGCTTGACCCGCCGCAGTTGAAATAGGATGAAATGTGGCAGTGAAAGAATTATATGGGTTGATCTTGGGGAACAGAAACCCAAGGGAGAATCTTACCAAAAATGGCAGAAGTCAAACCACTCGGAGTCGTGGCAGTAGAAGCAAGCGGGCCTTGAGAAGTATGTCAAGACTGGGAGGATGAAGCTCTCCAGTTCAGAATATGAAGGGTTGTCTAGCCAGCAAGCCCCGATTTATCAGTTGTTCTGATTCAGTGTTTCGACCTGCCAAATAAGGATATGGTTGGTCTGGCTCCCTGACAAGACGATAAGGACTTAAAAAAAAGGTGGTGAGGATACTTCCACGTTTCCCTTGTTGGAAAGACCAGCGATTATTCAACATGATACTCCAGCAGATTATATTGCTCTCTGAAAAAGAGACGAGGAAGAACGTAACAGTATGGCGGAGACGGAAAATGGCAGCAGTGTTGCCTGACTCGAAGCAAGGTGATTTGAGACAGAGCGCAGCTGAACGTTCATGTTGGACCTCGCTGCTCATCGCATATCCAGGGTTCTTGGCTTGCTATAGTAACCAGATATAGCTTAGGTCAAGACTCAGCGGAAAAGAAGATCCCGATGATGCGCTAGGAGTCACTAGCAGTCCGCGTGGCTTGCCGTCAACAATGAATCTATCCTGTAGCAGATGATCTTCAAAGGAACTCAAGTGGGGACTGATCTGATTCTGTTTCCCTGAGCACAGACAGGACAGGCGTATGTTTCGATCCCTGGGCGCCTTGAGTGTTGAAGGCCAGAAAGTTCACCAGCGAGTGATCACGGACGAATGGGGCCGATGCCAGCCAAACCGCGCTTGAGGTTCTATTGTGCGTGATGGTGTGATGAGAGATAACGATTTGATGACTCGAAACGCGTTTAACGTTTGTCGCCTGAGCAGTTCAAGGCATAACCAACGTTGAGTTACAGTCAGCGCTTCAGACGGCTGGCCGATTGCCGCTTGACGCTTCAATATGGTTAGATCAACAATGACGTTCATCCAAGGGACCCTCCCTGTTCTCGCCTTAGCGCCAGGGATGTGACGCACTGGCACACATATGGTGTTCTCATCGTGATCTTTAATCTTGGCATAAACTTGTGTGGACTTCGCTTATTTTGGTTGTGATTCAGTGAGATTAAGTCTTCGGAGAAGGCGTCCTAACAAAGGTGCCAAGAGGGGTGAAGATGTGAGCATGTGGCAGCCAGTGCCCAGAGAGAGTTTTCTGATTCTGAATGATGTTGTTGGCTCGTCGTTAGGTGCCTTAGTGTTTGTGTTGCATCGAAATCCGGGGCGTGTTGTAGTAATGACGAATGATAAGGAAGGTGATTCTGATGACTGATAGATAGGAAGGGTCGAGGCTATCATGATCAAATTGAGTATGATAATGCAAGCACTGTAGAAGAGAAATAAAATAACTCTGTTACAAGATTAGAGTAGTACCTAGATAGGTAAATAATAACCTCCAGGTCTGTCGAGGGTCTTAAGACGTTTGACTTCGTGTAGCCTCTGTTTGGGAAAGAGCTTCCGTTAAGCACGGTACCTGATTGGACCGCAGCTCGCCCACCGCCACATGTGGCGCAATGACGACAGGGAACAACTGTCACCACGAATTCGTGAGGATCTCGTCTCCTCCAGACTTTCAAATCGCGACGCCAAGCGTCTGTCGCGCGTCATATTCGAGGCGTTTCGTATATTACCTGCATGGTTTACAGTCGGTTTCGCTGCTCTCAGGCTTCCCTCGATGAGCCCAGTAGCTCTCGAGCGCCATTTTCCCCTGGCCAATGTCTCGGAGGCATAGGCATTGGCTATTTGAGCCAGGAGGCATGATGTTATTGGTCTGGGTGCAGCTCTTGATCTGGGCGTCACTATCATGGACGACCCAAGCAATGCGGCAGGACCACCTTGTGCGGTTGCGCCAACAAACAGTCGATATGTTCTACCATGGCTTTGGCAATTACATGAAACATGCATTTCCTGAGGATGAGGTTTGTTTGGTGTCGCAGCTGATTACGGTTCAAAGCTGACTGTACTTTTTCCACAGCTTCGACCTTTGACATGCTCGCCCCTGACTCGAGACCGAGAAAATCCCGCCCATATCGGACTGAACGATGCCCTAGGAAATTACTCCCTCACACTCATTGATAGTCTATCAACACTTGCGATCCTCGCTGGAGGACCCGAAGATGCGTCAGGGACAGGGCCGAAAGCTCTGAGCGATTTCCAAGATGGAATAGCGGATTTTGTGCGATACTATGGCGATGGGCGACCAGGTGTTTCGGGCCAGGGGATTCGAGCGACTGGATTTGACCTCGACAGTAAGGTTCAGGTCTTTGAGACCGTAATACGTGGATTGGGTGGCCTTCTCAGTGCGCATCTTTTTGCCATAGGGGAGCTGCCCATCAACGGGTATACTGTGCAGCCAGCCTGGGCGACTGAGGCGGATGACCCCCTTGAATTGGCCCCTATAACCTGGCGGAATGGTTTCAAATACGATGGTCAACTTTTAAGGCTGGCCCTCGATCTTGGGCAAAGGCTTCTCCCAGCCTTTTACACAGACACTGGTATTCCATATCCTCGAGTCAATCTTCGACATGGGATTCCTTTCTATACAAACTCGCCCCTCTTTCGTCATATGGAGGGCAAACCTGAGACTGCTTCAGGGGAGATCACCGAGACTTGCAGTGCCGGCGCTGGAAGTCTTACCCTAGAGTTCACAGTTCTCAGTCGTTTATCAGGAGACGTTCGATTCGAGCAAGCCGCCAAGAGGGCTTTCTGGGCAGTCTGGGGACGAAGGAGTGAAATTGGACTCGTCGGTAACGGTCTGGACGCAGAGGGTGGGCAGTGGATAGGGCCACACGCCGGAATTGGTGCTGGTATGGATAGCTTCTTTGAATATGCTTTGAAGAGCCATATCCTGCTTTCAGGACACGGCATGCCCAACAAGTCGATCACTAGTCGACAGAGCAGCACTGAGTGGCTCGATCCCAACGTCCTCCACCCTCCTCTGCCTACCGAGCTACAGACCTCTGAGGCGTTCTTGGATGCATGGCATCAGGCACACGCCTCTGTCAAGCGATATCTGTACACCGACAGAAGTCATTACCCATACTACTCGAATAATCATCGCACAACTGGGCAACCATATACCATGTGGATTGATAGCTTGGGTGCCTTCTACCCTGGTCTGTTAGCTATGGCTGGCGAGGTCGATGAAGCCGTAGAGGCAAATCTTGTTTATACTGCTCTCTGGACGCGCTATGCTGCTTTGCCTGAGCGGTGGTCTGTCCGCGAAAACACTGTTGATCAGGGGCTCGGTTGGTGGCCAGGCCGTCCCGAGTTCATAGAGTCAACATATTATATATACCGTGCTACGCAAGACCCATGGTACTTGCATGTCGGAGAAATGGTTCTTAGAGACATTGAGCGCCGATGTCGTGCTCCGTGTGGATGGGCTGGTCTTCAAGACGTGAGAACGGGAGAGCTCTCCGACCGCATGGAGAGTTTCTTTCTTGGTGAAACAACAAAGTACATGTACCTCCTCTTCGACCCAGACCATACTCTTAACAAGGTTGATGCCGCCTTTGTCTTTTCTACAGAGGGCCACCCCCTTATCATCCCCAAGCGCAGCCGTCAGAGGCCGACTCGACGACATTCATTATCGAAACGTGTTGAATCCAAGAACGACACAATCGACGAGAGTTTCACGCACTCATGTCCGGTACCTACAATTCCAGGTCTTTCTGGGTCAGCTACGGCTGCTCGTCCTGATCTTTTCAGTGTCGCACTATTCGTGGACTTGCACAATACTCCCAATGTCCACGGACCCCTTGAAGCCGTCGAAGTCTTCGATCGGAAGAAGGGGCATGTAACAAGATATAGAGCTAAAACCAATCACACAATGTTTCCATGGACGTTACCACCAACAATGCTACCGCATGACGGCGTATGCGCCGCGCCCGTTGAGCGCGTCATGACATGGATAGAGTTTCCACCCGGTGACACGGCAAGCTCGCTTGTGTCTCGTTTCGGGACGTCTCTCGTGTGGTACAGCCACAACGGACCAACGGTCCGCAACCTTGATGGCATGCGGCTTCAATTGGAACAGCAGAAGGGTGGTAAGGTTGCAGATCGGTTCTGGAGAATTACACACGCAGCAAGTAGAGAGCTTGGTCGTCATGAGAATGTCTTCTTTCATGCAGAGCATGTGAGATCTTACAAAGACGATGCATTTACTTGTATTCGACGAAAGGACATCGTTGAGATTGACCTTCTCCTCGATACACCAGAGAAGTCGAATGCCAGTGCTCCAGCACCCGCCCAAGGCGTCAACGTATCCAGTGAGATTCTTCCGAGTCATGCGGCTCTTCCTTCGGAATCGCTTCTCAAGTCGCTTCTCCGTGCCGTGAGCTCCGTCTTTGAACCCGCGTATACCGATCTCCCGGAGACGGAGACGGATGGCCCCGGCCCCACTATACTCCGCTGGACGGCTTACACATCTACCGGCCCCGGCGCTTTTCCTCTGCCGCCCATTATCGACACACCGATGGTCGGTTCACCCAGCTACAACTCCCGCAAGCCCGTCGCCAACTTTCCTTGGAAAACCGTCTTCCTCGGTGGTGAAGCATGTGGTGCCCCCTTGCCCGAGGCATCATCTCGCCAACATCAAATTATTGTCATTCGTCGCGGCGGCTGCTCATTCAGCGAAAAGTTAGAGCGCATACCTAGCTTTCCGGCATCGCCACACACACTACAACTTGTGATTGTCATTGACGAGGGCGATGATTCAGAAGAAGGCCCTGATGATATTGTTCGCCCGCTGCTGACCACGGCGCAAGTGACACCCCGAGGCATGGGGCGGCTCAACGGTGTACCTCTCGTTCTCATGCGTGGAGCCAAGGGTGATTATGAACGTTTTGGTGAGGCTAAGGGTGTAGGCATGCGGCGCAAGTACGTGGTGGAGAGTCAAGGGATATTGATAGAGAACGCCATTGTCTTATAACGAACGCATAGAGTTCATACGCATGTCTCGGAGTTATTTTGGTGGCTTTTATCGTCATTTTTGTATATTGTTATTTTTGATAGCATACAATACCTTCAGACTTTTGAGGGAAACAGGGAATAGATGTCTCTTTGTATGATACGTCTAACAACCAAAGCCTTGCTTGCAAGCTCAGCTTGAGATTTTAGTAACCTGGCCTAGGGACTTACTCATAATCAGAGTGTATGTGGTATGCTGCCCTTGCAGGGCATGTAATTATTGTCTCATGATGGCAAAGCAGCCAGAAGGTAGGCAGATAATACCAACATTTGTGATTATTAGTTTGCGATCTTTCTTTATATGGCTATATCAAGGTATCCTCCAAAACCCCATTCTATATGCGCGAACCCGAAAAGACTTTTGCTGTTGTGAGTCGTGAAAAAGCCATCCACAAAACGCCAACCAATATAGATATCACTTAGTGAAATAAGTGAATTGTTGTAAAATTTGGTCACTACCACCGCCAACACTTCGAAAACAAATAGAGCAGAAACAGACTCTCCAGGTCTAACAAAACTTGTCGCAAATGCGCCGCGATGAAGCACACCAGAGCTAACTGACATCGATCTATGGCTCGGCATCGCTTTATTGCTGGAAGTGGGATCGAAAATAGAGGAAGCCTAGCATCAGCCACTTAAGCATCTTCGAGAAGAATCTTGACAGGAGCAGTGCCGAGCTTCTCTTGGCCGTTTAGGCCAGGGATCTCAAGAATAAACAAATATCCAATGACCTCGCCCTTGAGCTGTTGGACGAGTTCAGCTGCAGCCTTTGCAGAGCCACCTGATGATTCATGTCAGTCAAGGTCCAATACGCCTCATGCATACTGCTTTGCAAGCAGATTTACTCACCGGTAGCAATGATGTCGTCCACAATAAGGACCTTCTGGCCCTCACGGACGGCATCTTCCTGCATCTGGAACAGATCCTTGCCATACTCTTTCACGTACTCAGCGGTAGCGCAAGGTCCAGGGAGCTTGCCCTGCTTGCGGACAGCAGCAAAAGAAACACCGAGACGGAGCGCAAGACCAGGGCCGAAGAGGAAGCCACGGGCGTCAAGGCCTACGATAACGTCAGGCTTGGTGGGGAAAGCCTCGGCGATCTGGAGTTCGAGAGCATCGACAAGGGTGGCATGGGCGGTTGGGTCGGCGAAGAGAGGCATAATATCGACAAAGTTGATACCCGGGATAGGGAAGTCGGGGAAGCTTCGCAGCGACTTGCGCAGGCTTATCTTTGCACCGGAGAGTTCGGAGGAACCGGCGGCGGAGGAGGAGGGCTGTCGTCCCGAGGCATCTTGGCTAGCGATAGCGGTAGACGTGGTGTTGTTTATCGCTGAGGATGAGTTGGTAGAGGGGAGGGGTTCTTGAGCGCTCATTGTGGAGGGAAGAAGAGAGAAGGAGAAGAGAGTGAGGGAAGAGGCAGGGTAGAAGAAGGGGTGGGAGGGCCGGTAAAAAGAAGGAAGGAATAAGGGGAGAAGGAGAAAAGAGACGAGGGATACAGGGCAAGTCGGGAAAGGGTGAGCGGAGGCAGTTGCCAGGCACAAGGAAGTGGTATTTTTTCCCAGGTAGGTAGGCACCTCAGGTAAGGAAGGTAGTCGGTGGTCAAGCCGCGTCGGAAGAAGTAGTTACAGTGGTTTAGTGGTAGGCGGGAAGAGAGTACGAACGAGGTACGTGCTCCGTCTACGTGAGTTAGGTACTAAGGTACTTGGCTGATTTAGTACCTGACGGGCAAAACAGTAAGAGGCAGGTACAAGCAAAATAGAAGGGTCTAAGGTAATTTTGTTTTGGCTGTGAAGGACAGGGCTGCCGAAAGACGGATGCGCAACTTCAGTGGTGTTGACGATGAGGAAGGAGGGGTGCAACCTAGGTAGGCATGCCGCAGGCGTGCGAGGGCTTAGTGGGGGAATGGCGGGCAGGTACGATTGAACGATTGGGAGCGAGGGGGAGGGGAACCCGACAGGGTCCCATTGATTTGGAAGCCTTTCAAGGGGTGCAAATGGAAAATGCGAGGTGGGGGAGGGGAAAATTTTGTTAACTTTTTTTTTCCTCTCCGAAACTCTCAGCAGTGGCAGCGATGGATTTCAACAAAATTCTGGCCGCTGAGTCGGATACAGAAGCCTTTTGGTGATCAATGCCCAGCGCCAGCGCCAACGCCCAGGACCCAGTCTAGGGGGGCAAGAAAACTTGGGAAAGATGACAAAAAGACGAGACAGGCTTTGTATTTCCTAGTAGGCCTAAAGATTGGCGAATTTTGGCACCTTTGTTTAAAGTCAGAAGTTTTCTTGCTCCCTGGGTCCAGCACGCACCATCGAGCCCCAGCAGTGCCTAACATGGAGTTAATTGTGGGGAGACTCAGATCCGTGGATGTTTCCTGATATCCACTTGTTGCTATCTATGATAATCGGCACCTCGACTTAGGGACTGGTTTGCTGAATTGATGTGATAACGGTAAGCATCTCACCACGCAGAGACAAATGAACAAGTACCTAGGCATGAATAGTGTGAGATTTTCGGAGCAAGAGCTAGTTTCCATTATCATCATCAAACATGGACAAGCAAGCGGTCAAGCGGGCATTTTCGGTGTCCAAGCTTCAGGTCAGATATCAACGATTCAAGGTATTAATTAGTCTACATGACTCAACAAGCACCAATCGTGCAATTGGATTTTGAGAAGCAGCCATGTCCGAATGGAGAATGCAACTCATACCAGGCAGCATTGTTTTGAAAGTTCTTGTGTGTTTGCAGCTTGTCCCAGTACGCGCAATCCCCATCTGTCGTATAGAATGATAAATTAGTACTACTAAGGTAGAGTACCCCGCCAGTTGTATCATCATGAAACATTCGTATGTCGACATAATAATGGTACCGCAACGATTGCATGACAATTATGATATGTAAAACGCCATTTCTTACAAACAAATAATGCATACTCCTCGGTTTGCATGCATGATTGCAGTATCAATGTAGCATCAATGCAGTATTAGATGCTTAACGACAGCCTGAACCCTTGATCGACACTCTTATTGGACCGTCATCTTTTGTACCTCTATGAGTCAACTTGCCAAATCAGACTTCACGCTGCCGAGCGAACACGAATCTGTCGTGAGGCGATTCACGAGCGTTTGCCAGCAATAAGTAACTAACTGACTGAACTATGTTTTCCACGCGTCTCTTTGTTACAGACAGACAAGAGTCCCAGTAACGTCAGCTGCGGCAAATCGAGAAACACAAAAGCTCCGCCGCTGTGTTCTGCACATGTCATGGATGCCAGATCGTACCATTCAAGTACTTTTTTTTTTTTACTCATGGAATGGCGGGAACAAGTCCAACTCAATATTAACCGCCACACATTGGACCCCGTTGAATGATGGTTGGTCTGTGTTGTTCCTTGTACATCAAATGTACATTGTTTTGTTTGCTCATTGTAGGTAAGCATCATGAATACGAGTTTAGCTGTATAAGATCAATATTATGCCAGCTATTTCCATCAAGTTCCATCCCTTATGCATGCTCGCTCACTCGATTGCCTTGATCCGTTGTCGTCCCTCGATCCTTTATCCTTGATTGAACAAGACCCTAGCATCCAATTAATTATCTTACCCCAGTATCGGGCCTGCTGCGAGCCTAGCGTCCATTGGAGGCGCGCTAGAATTCCTCACTCCAAGTTTACTTCACTGCCCTACCTCCCGCTGCCGCAATTCATACCGCCAGCTTCGGATGGGCGGGCAATGGCTCCAGATAGAATTTGACCCAATGCAAACTATGGGCATCCCCGTAGTTTCAGGTCATGCCCTTGGAGCAGCTTCAAGGGAATCTCAGCTTCAATTGGGTCTTGTATGCGCTGCTGGCTTTATTCCGACATCCATCCACAGCCACCCGGACATTCACGGGTAGGAAACCCCAGTTAAGAGGACAGCTGAAGCTCACAATGAAACGAGTCCTTTGACAGAAGAAAGGAGACTGAGATACTGCACAGCCCGTGAAAGGAAAAGTCACGCAAGCCTAGCGGAGCTTCAGCCAGCCATGAGAGTTATGTGTTGCGCATTCTGGACACGGCCATTCAGGCCTGTAGTCTGTCTGTACCTCCAAGTTGTTTTTCTAGGTCCAGGTTGCCGCAAACGAAATGGATCCTTGCCGTACATATGCTTGGCATATGAGGTATTGAACTCAATAGCTCCGTTTACTTTACAGCTCTGTACAAGCTCTTTAGGTTCGAATTTGGCATCATCCTTGCTGAACTACACCTACAAGATGATTTTATAACATACCTTACAGTCGAGGCAGATAGAGCCTATTTCTGTACTAGAAGGGATGAATGCTAATGCGGAGGGTTGTTCAACGAACTGCCTCTTTAGGCAATTCTCTCGAACAAAGGATCGAAGCAGCGGCAAGGTTACCGCCGATGGGTGTCTCTCCTTTCATTCTCGGGCACCCTTCCTTCTTCAACTGGTCTAGTTTCTTGGTGGCTGCCAATGCTTATTCCCGCTTCCATTTGGTGGACAACCATGGAGGCCAAGGACGAAGCAGCTGCAGCCTGTCCTGTCATGTCTAGCACAAATGTCTTCATGATACGATGTTATCTCAGTAGTCCATTGTTTTCACCATAGGTATCAACCATCACACCACTAGTAATCAGTTCGCTGGAAGTTCTCCAAGGTACATTCGAGAACCACTGTTTTCCCGTAGTGATACGTTCCGGAAACTGTATCATGGAGGTTTTGAAGTTGGCATTTCTACCCGCTTGATTTAACATGGATAACAAGGTACCCAACATCCGATCCATGAACGAGTTCCTCCAGAGAAACTTTTGGCTACAACTTATCCACCTGCTCCGCTCGAGTACCGTTGTTCCACTGTGTTTCCGTGGCCAAGGCCATAAACCCATGCCAGCCATCGTGCCATAGCGCCTCCAAATGCATTGCTCATGTGAGCTATGATTTGGTTCAAGATCCGTCTCTGGCCGATACTAATCTGCAGAGAAGTATCCATATAATGAAAGAATGAGGGTCATGAGGAGCCCTTATTCTTATTACTTTGAGATCGCATGACTTCTCCGCGATTGTGTTCTTGAATGGCCAAATCCGTGTTTCTTAGCAACCCTCTATCAAGCTCTCCCCACGCCCGTCCGCTCTTTCTATGCAGCTGTGCCATTCACATTGCTACTCTACGGCATCAAGTTTCCTTGCATGGGTTCATATCTACATTGTAGGTAGGCATTATTACAGTAAGGGGTCTAGCGACACATGCTATTGTTCCTTTCATAGAAACTTTGTCCTATGTTAAATGAGACGATATCGCAATTCTGCTTAGATCTTTGAACATGACAGAGAGCATCTCGATTAGTCCATTACGGCCAAACCGAGGGCATACTAGGCTGAGCTTACTGGCTGGCTCGGGTTCGCCAGGCTCCCGAACGACGTTATATCATGCCAAGATAACACAACTGCGAGACCTTTCAAGGGCTGAATCATGCTGATCTCGTCTTTATTGCACAACCTAGACCACGTCTGCCTTTTCAATCGTGACTGATCGGTTGCTATCTCTCTGATGCCAATTATAATGCAACCCCACAGGCCTTGATAGCCGAGACCTTTTCTGTGCCCAATATGGATCCTTACTGCTGAGGGTGAGGCACGCTATACACACCTTCAGACCAGGCAGATGTCTATCTTGTCAAGTGTAGGTACCACACTACACTACACTACACCCGCATAAGATAGAGTAGGGGTTTTTTCTTTTTTAACCGGCGGCCCATCGAAGTAGGACGCATCTGAGCTCTCTAGCGACATGTAAGACGGTTGAGGATTACCGCTTCAGCTCGCTGCAAGTCACCATCACGAATCACGAGCTTGTGCCCGACACCACACCAAGCTCTTTCAAACCACACCAGCCAGCGCATGTGCTGCGCTGCGATCTCTTCCTTCAGCCCTGATCCCAGCCACCAGGTTCCTTTCCTGAAAAACATGCAGCAACTTTCTGCGTCTTCGATGCGATGCGATGTGCGGCTGCATTCGTGCCGCCCTCTGCATCGACCTACCTGCTTCCGTGTCTCTTTTCTCTCGACCGTTCCGGAATAGTTACATTGCCTTATCGGTATCACGTACCATCTGGCCTTGGTCTTGAGCGTTGTCGCTGTGGTTCCTTTTTATATGCTGTGCCTCATGCTTCCCCAGCTCTCCACCCAATGTCTTGCATAACCTCCCCTCCAGCATTCGCTGACCGGCTGCCCCTTCATCGCCGCGTCATTAGTTCCCCTTCCTCTGCCATATTGACCGGCTGTTGATATTAATGAATATCGTACACCGCCGTTTGTTGCACTCATTCACCGAAGAAAAGACTGGTTGGGGCTTGCATTAGCCGCAGGTGCGCGTTTCTGTGTTGGCGCCCTTACGGGCCGCTCGGTGCGAGGTTTCGATACAAGTGTCTCCATCTTTCTTGATGGGCGATGCCGCCATGGATGTTGATAGAACTGGGTCCGGTCCGTCGCACCAGTACTGTACGGCTGTTATGCAGGCATCAACATAAGCACGCAGCCAATCTGAGCTACGGCTTTCGAGACAATACGAGCGATCGGTTTAGGAACAGCCCGGTTGCGAGTCAGGTAATTCAAGAGCTGATTGGCAAGCCCGTTGAACCTCTCGTAGCTACAGTGCACATCATCGCCTTTGGTATGAAAGACAGCGGGCAGCAGGCGACTATCTCAATCTTCAACATGGGGTTTCAAAAGGACCGTTCTACGGAAGCCGCACCGACCCAATCACGACCCAGGTTGGCTTCTGTCAGATAAACTTTATGAAACGCAGGGCACGGGAAATGGTTATTTGAACTCCGTCGCCCAATCATTGTCAGCCTACAAGTCCCGAAACAATATAGTTGCATGGACAAGTCGACCTAACGATCTGGAATGGTCGCTATCTCGGTCCACTTCAGAAGTTCCAACTCGGAATTGCTATTAACGGTAATGGCTAACGTGCCGGCAAACAGTATGTGGTATCTAATGCGTTATAACAAAGATGAAACGTATCAAAACTCTCTGGAAACGTTCTAACGGGTATCGACTTGGATCAATAGCACAACTTCCCCAGTTCAAGGCCATCGTAAAGTATGCAAAGAAGTCGCTCCAGTGAAAGACAGCTCAAGACAAACACTCACAGATTAAGAGTGACACAAACGGAAAAAGCAAAGCAGAGGCCAAACATCCAAACTCTTGTCCGTTGCGCGGGTGCGAATGTCGATGGGTGCACCATCTCAATAGCCACACCTCTCGGCAACCTTTCTCGGGCCGTTCCGACCCTCTCACTCATCAATCCTTTATGAAAAATAGCCCCTGGATGATCGGTCCTCTTTCACACCAGACCACAGTAGATCCTTTCTCCACTCACTGAAACTGTAGTCGGATGATGGAAAATAGCATGTTCTGCAGCACGTGCAACATGACTGCCACACAGGTTGGCATCAACTCTGGCCAGACAGCCAAGTCCAGCTTCCCCTCCAGGCCGACGTCAATTTGGAAGAATAGGCGGATGAGTCCCCGCACGGCGAGACTCGCCACCAACTCACACGCCCACGTTACCGATGAGGCGTAGAAAGTGAGGCCAAAGTTGTAGTCCTCTCCCTCCGTGTCGAACGCAAAATATGGGTAAACGTCTTTGTTGGCTCCGAAATGCAGTACTAGAATACTTCCGAGGAATGCAACCATTGAGACGTTTTCGGCAAGAAAGCGAATGAAGACGTTACGGGTCTGGAGCTTTTGGTACGAACCAAAGCTTTGTGAGTTCAGCCCAAGAATTGTCAAGAGCTTGTGCACAAAGGAGGTCATCATGATGGGTGTGATGACAACCAGACCTGTTGATGACAAGATCTGGAGGGTTATGAATTGTTGTGGTGAACGCAGTCGTGCATATAGCGCACGAACGTACATCTGGTAGGTCAACATGAAGTATCTGGCTGTGGTGTCAGTAGTGGAATCAACAGTATCTGCGTATATCGAGGCTTACAGTTTAAAGATCCAGCTCAAAGGGTAGCTTCCAACACGCTCGCCCTCTCGGATTCCTAGCACCCAGCCGCTTAACGCGTCCAGCAGGTGCACCGTCGCAACCCAGCCATAGACATATACCACTGTCTCCAAGTTATTGTGTGGTAAGGTTCGGAGGTAAATCTCTGCGTATGCCTCTCCGATCACATATGCCATGAGTCCAATAAACAGAGCAACGCAAAACCATAAGAATCGCACAAAGCTTGCTGGCAACCACAGTCGGCGCATCCTAACGCCCTGTGGCCTCAGCTCGGGTTCAACTTGAGTTGCATCTGTGTCGAATAGATCAGCCGTGACATTACGGCGCCGACGGTCCCTACCGTTGAACGTGTCTGGCTCTCCGGTCCACCAGGACGTGGTAAAGATGCGTTGAGTTTCTGATAGCGAGTGACGAAGCCCGATGTGCCGCTCATTAGTCGTGAGAATGATAAAGGCGATCGTGACAGGCAAGGCCATGATGATGAAGGTCCATGAAATCCATGCTGTGTTGTGAACGAGCAAATAACGCGCCTTATCATTGTAGTACATGGGTATGGGGACGGCGATGGATAAGATGGCGATGAGTGAGACGGTGAGCGGGAAACCCAGAGACTGGGGCCACCAGTTCAGGCTGTAAAGGTTGAACACCTTCGTGATCCAGATAAGAGCAGTAAGATTGTAGAAACCATAGTAGACGAATAGGAAGAACCAAAAGTTGACCTGGACTCGGGCAGCTCCGTGGCCAGGCGTCTTAGATCCGTCGGTGAGCCTATCCTCGTCTCCATCACCTGTATGGTCGTCAGGAATTCTATACTGAGGAAAAGGTATAGAACACCATGCCACAGCCTATTCTTGAGTCAGTTGGTTCTTTGTTGTTTTTATTGCAGCTCCAGCACATACCAACAAGGCCGGCATCAACACCAGAAATGCATATCGACTCCACCACTTATCAACGACCCTCTTCACCGCCGACTGTCTCGGATCAACCCAAATATCCAACACCCATCGTTGCCAAAGACGCTGCCACAAACTCCTATCGTCCTCAAGGTCATAATCACTGTCCGTATCGTCGGCATCTGCAGGAATAGCACCGTATCCAAGTATATGCACGCTACCTCTGTTGTCTGCGGTATTCGAGAAGAGGCCGAGCTGACTGCGCCTTCGAGATACCACTCCAGGACGCGGAGGAACAGCGCGGAAGCGGCCTAGGAGAGGGGCCGAGTCGTTGGGTCGGACATGCGACTCGGTGCCCTGCGTAAACTGGAAGAAGCTGGGCATGGGATGAAGGGAGGAAGTCGGTGTAATCGAGTTGTGATATCGGGCTACATTGAAAGGCTTCGGTTATATTCTATGGTGTGTTCTGTACGGTAAGTCGATGGGCTGCGTCTCGAGTTCTTCCAGGCACGTTAACTTGATGCTTCGAGTATTAGAAGAAAGATTATGGTGATATGTCAATATCGTGAATTTGGAAGTTGGTGTTGTTTTGTCCAAGCATTAAATTGGGCTGATGTTGGTCCGTATCCGTATCTCGGCTGACAATGGGTAGGAATAGAACAGGGGTCCAAGTTCCATCTCCCTTGCTATGACGCGCTACCCGTGTTAGTGGCCTTCAGGGGATAGATATGTAAGCAAGCCATTTCAGGGTCCCTCAGGGCCTTCTAAGGAACTTAGGGTAGACTTTCAGCTATCAGATTCTCTTTCATAAAATCCAAATATTTTTATATTTATTCATCCAGTCACTACTTAATCAAGAGTTTCCTTTCCTTTAGCTGCGCATAAGCATTACCTTTCTGGGGACTTCGAGGCAGTATAGGCAGCAGGGACTATTACATCCATTATCTGTAGACTGTGGCATTGTGAGTGGGAGAACTGGGTAGTGAATGATGGAAGAAAGTAGAACAACATGGCATTCATTGGGTGTGGTATTACAAAATATAGCTATCCATACATATCCATAAACGCCGCAGATCAATGCCTCTCCTAACCCTCTACTCTGAGGTTGTGCTCAGGCTTTCGACGAACGATTCCTCATCCTGCTCATCTACAAGCACACCCCCGGTAATATCATCTGAGAAAGCCACCGTCTTGGCTGAAGCATGCTTTGCAGACGGCTCAACCAAGTCACCACTCCAAGGCTTGCATTCTTTGACATGCTCACCGCAACGCAGACAGGTCCAGCCCTCGCCTTCTTCTCTCTCCAATCGAGTAGCCAAGCAAACGAAACAGTATACACACCCACAAGGTATTGTCTCATATGGGTTGGTTATGTCTGTCTGGGCTGAGCCAATAACACCACTGGATGCTGCTGCTGCCATCACTTCGTTCTCAGAAGTTGCTGTATTCTGGTCCTGGTAGCAAATTGCGCATGTTCTCTCAGGGAGGAACGCGTATTCACCATTAGCCTTGCCCTCTTCTTGAGGCCCCGTTCTGATAATGTCTTTTGTTTTCCGCCATGTCCTAGTCAGCCAACGTCGCCATCGCTGGATGCCGATCAGGGGGAGTACGAAAAGCAAAAACTCGGTGAAGGCGTGCCAGACAAGCTGCCTGTTGAGATACTCGAATGAGACCTCTCTGCTTACTTGGCTTGTGGGTGGCGCAAGTCTCATTCTGAGAATTCTATCAAGGAGTGTTCGGTATCGTCCATGCAGCAAGAAGACTAGAAATGAGACACATGCCGCTGCCGAGTGAACAGTTGAGAGGGCAGATGTCAGTTTCGATAGTCGCTTTAGTCGGGGACTTGGCTCGTCGTATCCATCGTCATGCTCCAGAAGCCAGTCCTCCCATCTCGTCCAAGCATAGTTTCCAAATACTGTGACGAGTCCATAAAGTGATTTCTGCACCTTTGAGGGTGCTTTGAGTATAAGCCCATCGTTTCTGGCATCGGTATATTTGAGGTTTTGGAGAGCCGCTCCGTATGTGGCATCGTGGTCCCAGACAGTGAGTTTGAAAAGCACTGCCCTCAGAGCCAACATAATTTCAGCTGACCAGTCATCGTGCAGATGCCCTCCACCAAAGTATTTGAGACCCTCGCAAACCTGGTCCTTGAGAATGTCCAAGAGCTCTACATCGAGTAATTCGGCATCGACTTGTCCTACTCGAAATGCAGGGCGCGTGCCCTCCCTTGTCGATACAGCATCCCAGGCAGATCCTATGCGATTTAGGGGGTAAGGTAACCGCTCGAGGTTGGCTCTAGGTCGAGAAGATTGCCGCTGTGCAGCGATGCGAGCAGCGGCTTCAGCCTCGCGGGTTTGGCGACGCGCAGCAACGCGGCGTTGGGCTTGGACGAAGCTCGAGTCGGTCATTTGACCTGATGCATGCGCATGAGGATGAGGGCCTTGGTTGAGTTTCGGGTATTTAATTGGGAGCCTATCGGTCGATTTGATGGTGCGTTGATCCGGTTACAGTTGGATAGAGCGAGCTTTCGTTTGTTGCAGGTGATGAAAGCAAAAAGGAACCACGCGGTTCAGCTCGTCTCAGCGCATCGCATTGGATCTCATCTGGAGATTGTGCGGGCCTGTGCTAAATCCCGCCCATGACGCCAGGGCCGGGGGTTGTCGAGCAGAAGCCGAGCCGAGGTGTTACAGTGCCTAGGCCATATCGGCTACTTTACCACACCGTGCATGTTTCTCCCTCGTGCCTCTCTCTGCCTAGGCCCATTCTCGTGAAAGAGTAGGGGGACTCATTTTTTCCGCGCTTGTCTCACTCTGTGCCCACTGAGACTTGCTTTAGCACTTGTTCCCATTCTTCAGAGTGCGAGGCAGCTTCTGACCTTACGGCGAGGTGCCAAAATTAACTAGTCCCAGGTCTCCTGAATTTATACTGAATTTACCTAGGCCTTTTTGTTAGCTTGGAAAGATAAGGTACTTACCTAGCCACTGTGTGTCTCTCTCTGTCTCCATCTGGGCCGGGCCATAAGCCAGGGGCCCCCTCCCGCTGCAGTTCCTCTCTTTCCCCACGGAATGCCCTTGCTCTTACTGGTCCCCCTTCTAGCCCTTGCCCCAATGGAGGAGAGGGTGCCTCCCATAGGTAGTTCGTTCGAATGGCAGTCAGTTACATAGAACTTAAGATGTCAAGTGCGGCTCAACTCGTCTCAAAACTTCTGTGCCTCAAAACTTCCTTTAATCCAACAAACTTCGGCCGATATCATCAAATCATGAAAACTCAGAGATGCTTCGTTCTTAGAGCATCACAAATCGTCGACAAACTTAAAACCAGGCTCTGGGGAAGATAAGCCACACTTACTTGACAGGATTCAGCTATGTGGGTATGTATATGTGTTTGAGGCTTGACCAGCGACCAGCAATCAAGGACGCTATGATATCTCCGATAGCCCTGTATACAACCATTATGTCCCAGACACCTGGGAGCTGGGACTATGACGACTAGCTGCATTGGCACTGTGTTACACAGAGTTCCTTTGGGAAAAGCAATTTTTATATGGTTGTGCTACGCTTGCATCTGCATCGCGACTCTTCTGATGACTTCTTACACGTCAGAAACGTGAATCCTCCAGCCGGCGACCAGGCATCTCCTCCTCTGTGGATTCCATGCAAACAATCAGAGCTCGAGTTGCTAGCTAATGAGACAGTGGCTGCTCTTAGTGACTATATTGCCTGCTGTCTCATGTAAGAGGGACGGGAGCTTTGTGAGGCCCGCTCCGAGCGGCGGATCAGCAGCTGTCCCACAGTGTTGATCAGCCTGCCTCTGCTGTTTAGACTTCACTTTTAAAGACAACCCTCAAACGCATAATCAAACGACATATACACGCCGTCTGGTATGTCTCTGTGAAAAACCCCGGGTGCTAGATGCACCAACAACCCGGTTCTCGTGCCAGAGTTGCCATCATCGAGTCCGGAGCGGCCCATTCTTGGCCCCTCCACACTCTCTTGGTCCGCGAACCTGACAACGCGAGACCAGTAATATGGTCACTTGCATCTGTCTTCTAGGTCACAGCTGTCATAACTCTCAATGGGTAAAGGCCGACATGGGGATGCAGGCGGCTGTTTTCTGACAGATCTTCCCCCTACCTGGTCCTTGACTGGGAACCCATATCCACGCCACATACCTCCCTGGGGCCAACATGACTGGAGGAGTTAGGTATTACAGCATGATTCTGAGATTTGAATCTAACTCAACTATCTACCTCTTCCAACCATGATGCGTTGGATCATTTGCTTTTGTTTAAGCCTGATGACCATCTTCTCTGCCCTACGCCTCCACCACATTGCACTGGTATAATGTATTTATATTGAACTTGTGGTTCCTCCACCTCTTTCCATTTCTAATGCCTTATGCGTGCATATATTCCATGGCTCTGGCACTTACCACAAATCTGTTCAACCTGTTTCGTTCTTCACAAACAAGCTTGACTCGGTGCCACGGCACATCCTTTATCGATTCTAGCCTACATGTTGGGCCCTACCACTGGTGTTTGCCAACAAAGCGAAACTGTACGGAGTCTTGAGACCTCCTTTCGCCATTACTTGGAAGACCCAGTTCGTCGATCAAACTATGGCAAGTTCATCACAAGACGAAGTGTCACCTGTGGTTGAACTCAGCTCGAGTCAGAAACGAGTTAGTAATGCAACCTCAAAACCCCAGAAACGCGTCTCTCAGGCTTGCCTTCCTTGTCGTAATAAGCATATAAGGTGCGATGGACTACTCGAGGCATGCACTCGATGCAAACAAGAGGGTAAACTGTGTCTTTACAACAAGACCCGTCGAGGGATCCGAAATTCAAAGAAGACAAGTGCGATGAAGGAAGAGGCGTTATTGAACGATCAAGATGACACTATAGAGAGCACATCGTCGCCGGATCTTGCTGGACCCGGCATCCCGTTCCCCCAGATGATACCTCCCACACCTTGCAGTACCATACATCCATTCGACCTCTACTACGCCAACTTTCACGTCACCCACTCCTGGCTACCGCCAAGAAAGAAACTGGACGACCTCTGCAAAACGCAACCAGAAAACTTGCGTTTTCTCGTTGCCACAGTTACCTACATTGGTTCTCTATACTTGGACAAGGTCGACAAGACAGAGCTACAACAGAATGTCTACCAAATGTCGCATGACACCCTTCCTCCAACAATCTGGTCTGTTCAAGCACTGCTGTGTCTTTCTGTTACAGCATTCGGGAGACAGCATGGCAACATTGGCAAAATCATGTTCAACAAAGCCTGTGTGCTGGCTTCTTGTCTGGGACTCCAGAGCAAGGAGTTCGCGGATAGGGAAACAGACCCGGTCCTCGCTGAATCATGCCGCCGGACATATTGGGGATTATATACACATGAGATGTTGCTTGGTTTGCGACAGAATCAGCTTTACTCAACACTCTACCCTTCTGGGCCCAGTTTTGTGGTAGGGCTCCCATGCGAGGATTGGGATTACCAGGCCGGTGTGCGTAATTCTTGTTCGCGGCAGCCACTTCACGCTGATTTTCCAGTAGAGAATTCCAGTCCCAGTAACTCTTGAAGAGTACGATCGTCTAGGCCCCTCTCACGAGCACTCTTCTTGGGCCTACCTTGTTGATCTTTTTCGTATATACGATAGTCATGTGGCCCCATTGCTTCATGATTGCAGTCAGGCAGCCCGGCATAACCTCAAGTATGCAAATCAACATATCGATTCCTGGCGATTCAAAATTAACGACGGGAAAAAATATCGTGCTGGGGGAAATGGTATGTTTGATATGATCCTATGCCATGCGGTAAGTTCTTTGACTCGTTCAGGGGCTAGTTCGGCTACTCACAGTTTATCTTGTAGTTGGTGGTCTCTTTTGGGTAAGTCAAATCTTGCTAGAAAGCCTTTTTCCAGATGGCTAAATGGGTCTCAAGACTCGAGATCCGGATGCAGGCTCATCTCTACGGACACTGGGATCAACATATCCCGGCTTCATTACTTCACAGGGTTGCTACAGAGCAGGACGCTCGGTTACCACAAGTTCTCCAAGCACCATTGCGTCTGATGGCTCTTCTTGGTTCTCAGCTTGTACCAGAGAAGTTCTCCCCTTCATGCCTACTTGATTTGGAACAGGCAGCGTCATCTTTGTGTCATGCTGTGCTCCACGGCGCATGGCAGCCAGATTACAAATTCAGAGTTTTGTTTCTGGCAGAGTTCCTGAAAAAGTCTGGCGAATTCTGGCCCAGGTCTAAAGCGTTATCTGACGTTTTCATGGAGGCACTGGGCGGGGGCAGCCATGAGCATGGGTACATGGAACTTTCTCAGGCTATGTCGGCGGTCGTTGATACACCTGTGCCTACAATTGAGGGAAATTCTCTCTGTCTTAGGTCGCCCACAGTAGAGCATATGGGTGGTTGGTCGGGGATGTCATCGTACTCGCTGCGAAGTGAGCCGGAGATGGGTGACGTGGCTTGGGAAGGACATCTAACTCAAGTTCCTGGTGGAGACATGACAGCCTCTGATATAACAGTTGGCGCAGGAAGTTCAGTTTCGAATGTTTATTTCGAAGTGGGGTGTTTAGGTGATAAGTCGGCGAGAGACTCAGTTCCTGTCAAAGTAGAGAAGGGGTGACTACATTGTGTCCTCGTTGTTACATGTATATAACTAGGTAGGTAGATAAGATTTTGACCTAGTTTGGAGGAGGAATTGGTAGTGTATTTGACCCAGATTTCTGAGACTCATTCAACTTATTGGCATAAAAGAAGCATGATCGAGAGATGGAAGAAGATCGGCTTTAGGTAAGTATGCTTCACCTTTTGCTTGGTGAAGTCTTGAGTACATTCAACATCTCTGAGACAGGAAGGAGTTTATAGGGCTGACACACTGGATGTTTTTGAGCTTGATTGGCAATATCGTAACTTCCGAAAACTTTATACTGGACACCTGAAGCATTTTTATTAATACTTATCTAGGAGCACCTTGGTAAGATGGCAGCTGGAAAGAAGTTAGTGTTGGATCTTTTTTCATTGACGTCTAATTAAGATGGTGACTGTTGATACCCTAGACTTGAAATAAATTCCATGACCACGAGGTCTCGGTCAGCCTCTCCCTGACCTATATGTCCCGTCCCCACTATTGGCCGACGCTAGGCAGCGCGACCAGGATCGGGGTACTAATTACATGTACAACTCAGGTATCGATTGATCAGTAAGGCCATAACAGATTACGGACTACAATTGATATTAGATGTATTTTGCCATATGAAGTTGATTAAACTAAGAAGTTGAATCATGCTTAGAGTAGCCAATAATAAACTTCAGTATCATTTACCTTGCCTCCCATCCCCAGGGTCTTTGTCCTTCCCCACTACGATTTGGTGGGTAGTGACCTCACTTACCTACCCGGGCATGTAGTTCCATTTGCCGCCTTGCCTTGCTCTTACATCATTCATAAAGACAACAACCCAGCAACATCAACCTCATTTTGACGCCCATTCACGACCTGGAACATCAAGCGCACTTCCACCGATAATCACCGTGAATGATTATCACAACTGCCGATGACTCACCGCTCCTAGATCTTCCGCCTGCCTACGCCAAGGGCGCCAGTCAGCGCTTCACGATCTAACTAGGCGCATATTGTTATCTAACATTTTACACTATAAATACGACACCTACACCATAGATATCGCCTATCTGATGCGACCAGACGTCGTGTACTTACTCCTCTTGGACTGAGTTGACGTGACCGTAACGCTCGCTCGTGTGCGACTCTGCCGTACTCGAGCGCCGGAGGTGAACAACATGGGATCCTCGCGCCAGCGTGAGCTTCGACCCGAAGACTCGTGGCGCTTTGTTGAAGGGGAGAACGACAGCTTCGACACAAGTATTCTCCCGTCGCTTGGGGAATCATCACCACCTACATCCTCAGGCAACATACCCTCACAACCATTTTCTCAGGGAAATCTTAGCTTCGCATCGCAGGACAGCATTCGCGACTTTGGCGCCGACCCAGACGACGAGCAGGTCATACTACGAGAGCCGTTCAGACCGAGTCTTTCGCGCGCAAGTGTGAGCGCAAGCGGAGAGCGAGTCTTTAGATCACCCGATCCAGAGTTTCACATGCCGCGCATCGATACTGCGAGCGATGGAAGTAGTAGGAGTGAGCGCACAATAAGAGGATTGGGTATAGGATATAGCGGCAACGAGGGTGTAAGGAGAAGGGGGAACCCACCACATTCGAGCCCTCCCAAAAAGAGAAATGTGCGCGCAAGATATGAGACCGAGGATGAATATCATCGCCGCCAATATCGCGAACAGCCACTGCCAACAGTTGGAAATCAAATCGCTCAAAGCATTCCTGCAGCGATATACAACACACTTGCATGGTTTCTCAACGTTATCGGGCTAGCATTCCGCTACGCCCAGAAACCTTTTGCGATTCTACTGGCTATCTACCTTTGCTTTGGTGGTCTTATTATCGCACAGAACATGGCAACTCGCTCTATCGCCGCATCTCTATCGCCTCTTTGCCGTATCCCTGGCGCATCGTTACTAAATCTTCCATTTTGCCCTTCTCTGGATACGATAGTCCCTGCTGGAGGCGACGGATCACCCGTCGAGTTCGATGATCTCATGAATGTGCAGTCCAAGTTCGAGCAAGTTCTTGAAAAGAGCTCTGATGGAGTTTCTCTCCCATTCGAGATGAAAAGATCTGAAACGGCCATCCGAGATTTACGCAGCCTTGTGCGACACAGCGATCTACAAGCTCGCGATGAGTTGCTGTTCGAGTTCGACGGTTACATCGACACGGCGAGGCAGACGTCTTCGGACTTACAGAAGTTCAACACTCATGTTGGCTCTGCCGTTGATGCTGTCATAAGCATCAATCGCTGGACATCTCGTTATCTCGATGCTCTATCCCCAGAAACAGATGACGGGAAGTCGATTTCCTCACCTTCTCCTATTCTTGGCTGGGCTTCGTGGCTCTTTCATCCGTTCCAGCCAACTACAGATCACATCTTCAATGAGAGAGTCCTCCTAGACAAGTATATTGAACATACGGCTCTTGTCTCGGATCGTATCGCCACCCTGATACTTGAAGCGCAAGCCGTTCTGCGCCTGCTTACAAAAGCCGAGGACCATCTGATGCTCATCTACGACATCAGTTCTCGCTCCTCTGCCGATGCAGCATCTCGTCGTGAAAATGTCCTCTGGAATATCTGGACACTTGTCGGTGCAAACTCGAATCAACTCAACAGCCTTTCCCGCCAACTGGCTCTTCTGCGCCAGGTTGATGCGCAGCGTTCTTCAGCAGTTGCACAGGTCAACGCGCTTATCCTCGAACTCGAGAGTATTCAAGCTGGTCTTGGCGACTTGCGTGACCGTGTTGCTGAGCCCGAGGTGCTCCGCAATGGTATTGGTATTGGACCCCCAATCCCTCTGAGCGTGCATATTGAGACCATTGATCGAGGCGTCGAACGTCTGGAGGACGCAAGAAGCAGAATTCGTGCTGCCGAGAATGATCGCGTTCGAGATGCACTTGCTAGAGGCGGAGTCCGTAATGAGCCGTTGCTGGAGGGTAAGGGAAAGCGTAGTGAAGGGAATTGAGCAGTGCATTATGATCAGAAACCAGGACGTAGAAATTTGGATCATTGAACTTTGATTATGTTCGGCGTTTGGAGCGTATCTAGAGCGAGAAATATGAACGATTTGAACCCTCAGATATATTGGTGCATGCAGGGGAGTAGCTAGTTCTTGGAAATATATGATAGCCTGATCCAAAATATAAAACTCTTGGTCATTTGATAGTGCTACTCATGTTGCTTCATATCGTGATTGTATATTGTTTGGGTATATGCTTTGTTGGTAACCGGTGATTTCTTCCACACAAGAGATCGTTCAGCCATGGTGGAGAACCCAATGGTTCATCCAGTCCAGACCCTGGCTACCATTCTGGACAACACATAATTAGTAGATGGGATGCCATTGCTAGCCCGCTGCTCTGCACCTCATATCCTCTCAATGGGCCCTGTATATACAAATCTCATCAATCCAACCAACGCCTCATTAAATGCCTTTCCAATGCACCAATGTACCCGAAAAAAAGTCGTAAAATCAATGGCCTTACCAGGATCGGCCTAGATCCCAAAACACTGCCCATGATAAACGCCTGACCTATGCTGCCCCATCAAATGCAAGAGATGTTTTCTGACCATGAGATTTATCAAACCAGAATTAGAAATAGCCTGGGAAGACTTTTGAGAGTGCTCGTAACCCTGCAATCATGTTAGTATATGCTTTTACGTCCATTTAGATAAACGGCTTACATATCGCCCTTTGAGAGTCCGGATCATCGAAAGGCGCGTTCTTGGCTGCAATTTCACGCATGCGTTGTCGAGCAAACGAAGAAGGACTTCCACGTCTTGGCGTTGGATCTGTATTCAACTCGGAATTCTCTGGCTGTGTTGGGAGCATATTCAAAAGTCGAGGTCTGGGCCTTCTCGTCTTAGGAATCTGGGCTGGAGCTGGTGGGCGAGTGTTTGCTTCTGATTCTGGTTCTTGGGATTGTGCGGGGGTGGTCGATGAGGGTGGCGTTTCTACTCGTTCCTCCTCATTCGTTGCTGTATTTGCAGCAGGTTGTCGTCTGAACTTAGGTAGCTTCAAGGTAACAAGGGGCGACGAGGAAGGCCGTGAAGGTGATGGTGAGGTTCGGAATAGTCGTTTACCCCAGTCCTTCATCTTCGTGTTATCACCTTCCTCAGATAAATCCTCGAGATCGACACGTTGACGTAATTTCCTCAAAGCACGTTCTCGACGCACCATTCCGTTAGTGATCCTGGGACTGTAACCTCTGGGCAACATTGAATGCTTGCACATAGGACAGAGAGAACTGTTCTTTGACAGAAACTCGTCGATACATTCGGGATGAAATATGTGACCGCAAGGAAGCTCCCGAATGATGGTGAGTCGGTGTTCGAAGTTGGTGAGGCAGATGTGACAGCTAGGTTGGAAATTAGTAGCAGCGTTGTCGCCCGAGGCCCCGATGTTGGATCTTTTGCTCCGGACACTGGCACCGGATCGTATGCTGCGTTGATCGAATCCTCGGCTACTTCGCATGCGTCGTGTAGATGATGGGGTAGGAGGAGGCGCTGTCGAGTCCGGGTCCGCGTTGTAAGTAAATAGAGGGAAGCCGGTTATGTGGGTAGCAGGTACTGTCAGGCGCTTAATTCCCATGGCTTCAAGGTCGACCTCGCCAGATTCAACCCTTTTTCGAAGTGATATACGTCGCCTTCTTTGAACAAGGTGCATGGTTATCGAGACGAATGCAAATATGGCAAGCAAGGCGCCAATTACTATGAGGAAGAATGCCCATAGCGGTGGAATATCAGATTCATCCTGAACGCTGAGTTCGGTCCAGATACGGACATAATCTTTCGGGTTCGGGCCATAAAGTGTACTGATGTTTTCGCCATAAGGTATGTCGTCCACGCTGCCTGAATAGTAACTGAGCTGTCGCATCATATTCTGGCCTTCTTGACCAGAAAT
Source organism: Fusarium miscanthi (assembly GCA_014898875.1). NCBI lineage: Eukaryota > Fungi > Ascomycota > Sordariomycetes > Hypocreales > Nectriaceae > Fusarium > Fusarium miscanthi. The sequence goes on from JAAVUA010000030.1 coordinate 217,563, forward strand.
GGCGTAAATCGGATATTTGTTGACTGTCATCCAGGCTCCACCATCTTCGAGATTCCAAACAGGCGAGTCCGCATCTTGAGGCTGATTTGACGAGTTGTTAGGTTTGTAAAAGATGAAAGCGCGAATGGGGTCGAGACGCGCAGAAGCAAGGTAGGCTAGGGTACAGTCGATGCTGAACCACGGCGCGAGAGCGATGAGATTGTAATTGGTAGGAGGAAGATTATCCCGGCGGGTGACATTTCGAGGAATAAACTGGTATTGTTGCTGGTCGCACTCACGATCGTTGTCGAGGTCGGGGACGTAGAGGAGGCCGGTGATAAGGCCATTACTCGAGTCGGCATTTGTGGACGTTAGTGTGGTAATGTTGGTGGAAATTCGTTCCTTATATGCTATGTCAGACTGTTTGCGTGGTTAGCCAATACTAGACGAGTCTCGTAGTTGCCTCGTCGCAACGGAATGATAAATGTCAAATGGATCAACGTACCGAAAGAGCCGTGAGGTTTCGGATGATTGTCGACGGGACCGTACTGGCGCCGCTCCATACTGGATTACTGAATAGGAGGCTGATGGAAGTGGTCAGTAATGTTTACAGCTTTAATCAAGCAACGCGAGTGACGTCGTCAGATCGAAAGCTGGTAGGCGATGTCGTGTGGTTTGCTTAGTCTGTGCAAGCGGGGAGTCGAGGGCGGCGTAGTCGTTATGTCACGCCAGCGACGATGGTGAGAAGAACGGCCACGAGAATACAACGACGTTGCAGGTAAAGAGACATAATGGGACGGAGCAAAGACATACACGACATTTCGTATCTCTGTGAGCGCTGGACGATTTGATGTCAGTTCGTGGGATGCCAAGACTGGGGTATGATGCGAAGTTCTTGGCCTCGAACCCGCGGGCGCGGATGAGCAGGAACGGAACGGAAAGGGACAGACGAGTTTCGGGGAGAACGGGTAGGATCAATGAATCAATGAATCAATCGCCATGTAGTGTAAGACGAGATGGAGAGAGGAAATAAGAGGTTATGACAAAGGTTGGTTGAACAGAGAATGATATAACTTACACATGCTTCTAAAACATATTCAATCATGGAATCGTAGGCATTATATGGCGTGCACCAAAGGCGCAAAAATTCAAGTGACGACCCAGGGTGACAGTCAGGATTCGATGATGAATGATCTGGTGAGAGCGAGTTTGTGAGGACGAAGTGACGTTGGAGGAGTCGGGTGAAAATTGGAATTGAGACTTGAAACCCGAAACTGAGTATAAAAGTGAGAATGAGTAAAAAAGCAAGAGCGAACAAGTTGACGTTTCTGGGGGGGGGGGAGAGCGAGAGAATCAAGCGAGAGTAGGTAAGTAGGTACGGTGGACTTGATTTGGCCTGGACTTGGGTTTGAGAAACCAGGACGGAGGGTGGGAAATGGGCCGGACGCTGATTGTGGCTGCCGCCGCTGGGGGTGAGGAAGAACAGAGGACAAGGCAGGCAGGCAGGGACGGGAGGGAGCGGATGTGGATCGATAGAGTGGCCGGGTTGGTGGAGAAGGGGAAGGAGAGGCAATACGAAAGGGAGAAAGCGCGAGTGAGTGTTTTTGGGGGGTGACGAACTGAAGTGCAGTGAACCTGCCTGGGCTGTCCTGTCGTCTCCTGCCTCCTACTGAACCGCGAAAAGAGAGGGGGAGTCCTGAATTGGGAAACTGGTCGATGAATGGCAGGGCAGGCAGGGTCGGGGGTGGAGAGAGTGATTGAGTGATTGAGTGAATTGGGCAGTTTCGTTGGTGGCGCGTTTTGGGTTTCGGAGTGTGAACAAGGGTGTGAGAGTAGAAGATGATTTTATGCAGGGACTGTTATTGAAGAGATATTGGAGGAATCAACTATTTCAAGAGCAAGAGAATTGAGAGGAATTAGCCGATAAAACCACGACCCCATGACAAAACAGTGATACCAAAGTGAGTCGATGTGATCCGGCAGATATGGCGAGTCAGCCCAGGCACATAAAGTCCGAATCGAGACCCAACTCCAAGGTGCTAAAAGTGTCGGGGGCCACGATGCAAATCGACCAAATCAAAAGAGAGCTCCAGGAACAGCTACAGCTGCGTTGAGCTAGCCCTGTTTTAGGGTGCAGGAACAGGAGCAGAAGAAGGAAAAGAAGCCAAAGCGATGGCTGATGCCAAGTCGGCTATCTCTTGACGACCCGAGCAATTGGGAAGCAGGAAAATCAAAGAGAATCGTCGTTTTTTTGATGTGGTATGTAGCCGTCTCTGATAATGTCATTGACTTTTGAGGGTTGACCAATTAGACAGCTCAACTCGTAGTTTGGCTCCGACTTTAAGACCAGACGGATGCTTTTACGTATGTAAAAAAGCCCGAGTCGGGAATAATAACGGAGTTGGCCAGGTCCAGGTGAGTTAGAGCAAGTCGATGTCTCAGTTCTTGAAATTCCAGTTGGTGTTGTTGATATCAGACGAGTGTGAGAGTAGCAAACAGTCTAGAATGACCTAACAGAGCAATCTGCATTAGTGGTACAACAAAGCTTGTGCTCTCCATCTCCATCAATCACATCAACTTACCTTAGAAAAGGAAAGGATAGAAAAGGATAAGATCAGGCAGTCAAGATTTGTCCCGTCCACTTCCCCACAAACCAAAAGCTTGTTGGTCAAGACTTGAACGTATTGGGATATTTGACCCGCAGTCGTAATCCTTGAATGTCCCTTTTTTATCTCTCACCACCAAGGACATGGATGTTCACTCGGACGCAAGCCGTAGATATGCAGGCGCTGAAAGAGTTTTCACCATCACCTAGGTCTTACCGTAGTTCTAACAGAGTCAAGATACAAGGGAGTTGCCGTGAGTTTAACTGTAGCGGTGACCGCTGAATAGTCAATTGATGAAGCCTAGTGGTCAAGCTTCAACCATAGTATTTGCCAGTCAGTCAATCAATCAATGGACTGTCCAGAGATGGAAAGCAGTTCGTCACTGAGTTTGCATGACTCGTTGAAGTTTTCAGAGGGTATCACGAATATTGCATTCGAAAGACTCCGAGGTTCAAACCCAGTGGCCTGACGAAACGATTCGGATCTAACCTAACATAACCTTGTACCTAGCCAAGCTTCTGCGACCAAAGCTTGTCTCCCGCGACACGCTCAGTCATCCACTGTAACCGAAACTCAATGATCAACGGTGATACGTATTGCTGATCCGTCGATGACAATCAATTCCGCCCACTGCTGATGAGTTATCGTTGTTATTGCCGACGGGCCCAGTCCCTCACTCTCTTTTAAACCCTTGCTCGTGTCACTCTGCTCCTCCGCGGAGACGGGGAGGCGCAGCGCACTCAAAATCCTATTTCTCGATGGATAAGGAGGGCTATGTCTCTGGGCGCCAATGACTGGCTGACATCCCAAGAGCTCACCCGTCGAAACGTCAGAGACAAACGGGTAGGGCAATCAAGGGCTGTAGCCCACTCGAGGACCTTGTCATTTGATGAACCCTGGAGCCATAATGAGACGATCCGACACGTTCAAGGTGCGCGACTCACTACACTGCATTTGATATCCTGGAAGCAAGCCGAGGTAGGCAATTCAAATGTCTATCCTTTATTCGAGGGTCTTTGTGGCTGGAGCTATCTCGGCAAACGGCACCTATCTTAGGTATCAGGTTTTGAAATGACGATCAAACGCCAAAGAATTTTCAATGCAGCAATTCATACATACATACATACAGCCTTGTCTGCAGATAGTTACTGGCAGTTCATGCCTCTAACTGAATAAAAAAGGCAGAACTTCGGACAAGACAACAAGTCAACAGTTACCCCTTGTCGCATCCCTGTAAGAGCTTGTTCGAGGTTAGAAGATCCCGGCCTCTTGGTGCTACGCCACTTGACGTAATACGTAATCAAAAGCGGGTAATCCTATTCAGATCATTGCAGCCTGAGGCAGATACATTCAAGGCCAGCCGAATCTCACTCATAGATAAGCCATAAACATCTGTGCCTTACTAGGATCCGAGCATGAGAACTTCTGGACATTTAAACGAAAACTACACTTTTCGACGAACCAAGTTCTCATCTCAACTGCATGTGTTCCACCGTCATGATTCATGATAATGACATTCTGTCCCCATTGCATTGAGACTGCCAACACAAGCGTGATGGAGGGGACAACCAGTGCCACTCAGACGTGAAAACCAACAAACATACACTCATACTGTGCAGGTAGTGAAGAGGAGATCACTACGATAGGACGTTGCATTGGCTGCCTGCAGCGAGATCTCCAGTCTATGTTGCACAGATCAGCAACAGACAGTCTGAGTAAGAATGCCAAGTCCGCCCATTTACAATATCCTGATACAAACTCACAATTCAGTAGCGCCTTGCAGATGACTTCGTGTTCTCAAGCATTGTTTGGGAGTTTCAAGGTGTGTTCTGGAAAAGCGTTTTGGATGCTCCTTGATATCCTCAAATAGGTAGGCATCTTTATGACAGACCTTAAGAATCGTAGAGAAAGCTCTTTTCACAAATCTCTCGTGGGACATCGGCCACGATGCATATATGCTTTTCATACACAATTTATTCAACCGTTACTTTTCATTCATTTATTTTCCTTCACTTGGCTCGACATTCTGTTATCTAGTCATAGTGGTCAACTCCCCTCACGGAGAGTTTTCCCAACCACAGTACTGTTCAACAATTTACCAACGTCGGTCACCACCATAGCCATTATCGCCATATTCGTTGCTGCCACGGCGCTCACGTCCATGGCCTCCCTGGCTCTGGCGAAGATACTCATCAGCAGAGCCTCCGCCAAAGCCACCTTCGTCTCGGCGTCCGTAGCTGTCACCCCCATATCCACCCTCCTCACGGCGACCATAACCGCCGCTCTCCTCACGACGCTCGTAACCACCGCTGTTACCACCATAGCCGCTCTCATCACGGCGTTCATGGCTTCCTCCATATCCTCCACCTCCTCCACCATAGCTACTCTCCTCTTGACGTCCATAGCTGCTGTTGTCACCGTAGCTGCTCTCTTGGCGACCGTAACCACTGTTTCCGCCATAGCTGCTCTCCTCCTGTCGGCCGTAGCTGCCACCACCACCATAGCCGCCTTCATCGTGACGACGACGGCCGTAGCCACCGTCCTCATCATCACGACGACGGCCGTGGCTCTCAGTTGAGCCGGAGTACTCATGTCGCTCAGTGCGCTGCTCGTAGCCTCCAGAATAACTCTGCTGAGTCTCAGTTCGCTCCTCATAGCCGTAGCCACCAGTGTGACGGCCGTCTGAGGAGTCTTGCTGCTCGTATCGACGGTACTCTGACTGCTGGCTACCATCAGGGCGCTGTGTCTGAGAATATTCAGCCTGACCGTAGCGATCACCGTGGCGACCATACTCCACTTCAGTTCTAGTGTAGGAGCCATCATCCTCGCGGTGACTGCTGGACTGTCTCTTAGTCTCGTCACTGCCGAAAGCACCACCGAGGATGGAGCCAGCCTGGCTGAGGAAGCCGCTGAGACCACCCTCCTCCTTCTCCTCCTTACGGGAAGAAGAGGGCATCTTGTAGCCGGTGTTCTGCTCAACCATGCCAGAGATGGCGCCGGTAGCACCCTTGAAGATAGCGTCGGCCGCAGCACCAGCTATCTTGTCCTCGAGCGTCTCGGGGCCACCGCCGTACAGCTTTCGCATCTGTAGCTTGCCAGCACATCCGTGACCGTGACCAGTGTCGACAACACCCTCCTTGTGGTTCTCACCATTCTGAACACCTTCTCGGGTCAGCTTCTGACGGTAATCATCACGCTGGCGGTCACCCATGTTGTTCCACCACTCCTTGACACCTTCGTAGGAGCGGCGACGACCCTCTTGGACCTTGCGGTTTCCGAGGTCACGCTGAGCAGGATGATGCATCACACCGTTGACGATGTCGTCGAGGAGTCTATCCACGTCAACACTCTCGTCATCAATGGCATCCATGAGCTGAGGAACAACCCATTGCACTACCGCAGCAGCGTTTCGGCCAGCAATTTCGTTCAAGATCTACATCCAAGTTAGTTGCTGAATATAATCATTTGTGTGGCTTGTCTTACATTGGAAAAGTGATCCTTGGAAAGCATAGAGTGAGTGGGGTTGCTAGAATCATCGTCATTGAAGACAATGTGCTGCTCACGCTCACTGCTAGCAATGATCTCATCAGAACCAGTCTTGAGCTCATTGCGGATCTGCTGAATGAGAGGAACAATGAAAGGAGCAATGATGGAGAAGATGAAGACGGAAAGCTGCTCTTCCAATTGCTCGATGATCTTGGGGAGTACAGGAATCTTCTCCATGGCACCTGAAATGCTCTTCATGATGTCATCGTGGAATTCAATAGCAGGCATGACTTGCTTAAAGACATTCTGGATGTAGGTAGTGAATTCCTCGGGATCACGAGGAGACACAGAGGTGTTCTCCATCTGAGCAGCAGCAGCATTGTTCTGGAGCTCGTCGACCCGGTCACTCTGGTGCTTGTCGCCAAAGATGCCATCAGGGATCTTATCCAGAAGATCACGAAGCATGCTGGTGTCAGACTTGGCACCCTGCTGAAGAGTACCCTCGAGCTCCTCAATTTCGTTCTGAGTGAGCTTGTCGGACACTGAATCTGTTAGCTCTCCCCTGGTTCATATGGAGCATTAGAACCAACCTTCACCAGTAACTGAGTGCAAGAAGTCAACACCACCGAAAGTGCCAGTGACAATAGGATAGACAGGACCACGGGCGCCCTCAATTTCGATCTGTGTGTTGCGACCAACGTGGGGGAAGACATCACGTTCGCCGAGCTCAATGAGGGCCAGCTCACAGTAGTTGCTGTGGGCAAAGAAATCTTCAGACAAGTTAGCTTTATATGAACCTAGAAACAAGCTAATTAGCTTTAGAAGTCGGGGTTACAGACCTTCCAAGCAGTGCAGTCCAGTTCCCATGAGGCGGAGAGCCTCGTACTTGTCTGCCTTTCGCTGAGAGTCCTTGTATCGACGACCAAGCTCGATAGTACCAGTAAAGAGCTTCTTGACGTGCTTAGCGGAGGTCATGATACGTGCACGCTCGTTCGCAATGTAGTTCTTCATTCCTGTTTCTGGGTCGATAGCCAATTCTCGATCCTCATCGATTGGCCCACGGAGGCGTTCATCATACTGGCGGGCATCGACATTCTCGGCATAGTCCTTGGGGTTGTCGATGTGGTCCTCAGGGCGGTAGCATCCGAGTCGCTCAGCGGTGACCTCGAACTCTCCAGAGCCGTAACCGAAGGTCATGAAACCGAGGACACAAAGTAGAAGACGGATGGCCTCAGCAGAGACCGACTTGACAGTACCGACATCGATGGCCTGAGAGTAATCTCGAAGCCAGTTTCCAAAGTAGACTCGCGAAACGTTGATCTTGTTGAACTTCTTGCCATTGAGGGCCTTAGCCTGCGAAAGGATCAAGAGTGCATCGGTGATATCGCCGTGGCGCCCTGAAAGAGAGCTTGATTAGCCACTACTGGGCAGTGTTTGGTCGTGGTTATGATCACTCACAGTTTTGACCTTCGACCTTGGAGATTGAAGCAATGTTACCAGCACCGAAAGCAAAGGCTGGAGAAGCCAGAGCAACGAGGATAACAAGCCCCACCAGGAGGCTGTGAGATCTGAAGGTGAACATAACTGTGGTTCACGTCTTCAAGCTGGGAGTATCCCAGGATGTTAGCTGGTTGTGCTGCAAAGATGGGGGAAAAAGAACCCTTTCTGAGCTAGCAGAGGGGAACACGATATTATCGTCAGGGAGTTTGAAGACAGGAAAAGAATGAGGATCGGGGGAGGGTCGTTCTGAAGGAGGAGGAGAAGGGAAAAACAGGGAGATGGTGGAAGATTGGTAGGGATTTAAGGTACTTTACCTTACCTTATGCTTAAAGGTGGAGGAGGGGAGCTGAGGGGCAACCTCAGTCTGGCCGGGCCTCCAAGTGACGCAGCTTCAGCTGGCAACCGAATAAAAGAAGCCCATGCTCTCCATAATAACAGTGACAGACAGTGGTAGTCTAGGGCAAACCAGCAGAAACGAAACACTAGACGTGACCTTATTTGCCCACGCTATTTCCATGGATACCAATTGCGTTGCAACCTTGGACGAGACCAAGACAAGCTTAACAAGGCAAGGCAAGCCACCACCACACCTCACTCCATTGCACATGTCCAGCGCTAACACAGCAGAATGGTGAGACGAACGGACGGTAGTATGGGTGGGCTCCCTCCCAAGCTGGCCTGCTTCATGCCAAGCTCACTCGATCTGACGATAGCAGCTTCAGTCCTGCTAAGTCCAGTTTTTCCCGGCGATCCGCTGGGCATGGTCGGTAGTGGGAGGATGGTCTGGTCTGCTTCATCATGCCAAGCATGAAATCATACGCGCCCAGGGCCCGCAACCTTTGTCAGAGAATGATCGAGGGGTAGAGGGGGAAGCTTTTGCAAGCTGTGACAGGGGTCCAGTACATTGCCATTGAGTGTGATTATTACACAAAATCAAGTACCTCACCCCTCCATTGTCTTCAGTAGCAGGGGTCTGTAACACGAGCCGACGGGACCATGGACTGTCGTCGAATCAAGCTTGAGAGGGCGCGTGGCTGAAGGAATAACGCAGTTGATCACTGATCAAACATTAGCTTTTGCACTGGTAACGGTCCAGATAAGCCGGATGTAGCTTGATCAGAAGACATCAAAAGGCTCCTGGATATCATAACCCTCTTTTGAAGGTCTAATACTCACCTTAACATAGCACATGTGTCGAGAATCCGTCAAGCCATCTACTGGTTTTCTTTCAGTGACATAGAGGGGCCGTTCTACCCCTCATCGCGTCTGGGTGCTGGACGCAGATGCGACAAGAGAGAACAGTAACTTTCTATCGGCGATAGACACCAGACGCAGGTATAGGTATTTGATAAGGCGCGGGAAACATACTAAGCAATGGTCTCACTGCCAAGTTTCAGTACTATGCGCATGAAGAATGAACCTTGTATCGACGTGTGTTGTTGACTCAGGACACAAAAGCTACCGCGTTTGCTCGCGTTTGATGTGATAATCACCAGTTGGTTGTGTTCACAGGATGTTTGGTGCAGTCTGACAACGAAACAGTAATCTGAACGAACACGGGGCTACTGGCGGTATAGGCTGCCATATGAACAACGAGATCAGTCTTAAGGAAATGGCCTTTTGGTAAAGACATGCCATATCTATGCCTTTATATACGGTCCATGGCTGTGCGGGGTCGAGGTGTCTGTCAAGGTTAAACAGTTTACACGTTATCAAAGAGTAGATTAGAACCATCAAGGTGTTTCAATCTGGGCTCAAGAGACCAAGACAGTGGACGAAATACCAAGTGATGGAAAGAAGTGAAATGAGATGGTTGTTTCGCATCGCTTGAAGGTCTAGCGTTAAAATAGTGATGAGAGTACAGGAGAAGTCAATAATTGCAGTCTTATCAGCGTCCAGATGGATGAGAATCTGTTGCTACACGTATTCGGAAGATTGGGTACTACAGGCAAAGGCTGCCTAGCATACCAGTTCTCTTCGCAGGATGCTAGGTGCTGTTGAAATCATCTGATGGCGGCTTGGGGACTTTCACGACCGCGCTGTAAGGCAAAAATACTGGGCTATGATGTGGAAATAGAGAGCACTGAAGGTAAACTTAGCTGGATGTGCTGAAGCCCTGCTGATGAAATCAGGACCTCAGCACTCCAACCAACAAGAACATTATAAACCAGAGGAGAAAGCTCAGGGCACAAGATGGGACTTGACGTGAGCAAACAATCAACCTCACCCTGCTTCAGGTGACTTGGGTGGAATGGGAAGACTGTGGCCCAGTTGGGGTTGGGCTCTGTTGAGAGTTGCGAAGGTTCTGTCGCACAGCGAGACGTTGGGGGGGCGCCAAGTGCCTGAAAAAGAGGCTCGAACCTTGAGCCGCCGTACGGATAGTGGTGGTCGTCATTCCATCCATGTGCCCCTGGGTGCACCGTGCTGAAATATACAGGCCAAGGGTGAAGGTGCTGGAATGACCCCGCCTGGACATAGGCTCAGCGTCCTCAGCAGCTCTCCAGTGACGGCACCCTCGGATTGGGTTTTGAGAAGCGGTGAGTGGAGGGCAACACACTTCGTAGGGTGTGACAGTGACACATCGCTTCAGCATGCCCTGAGAAGGGTCACGTAAAGCGCTAGAAAAGCCGCTGAAGGAGTCCCTCGTTGGTATCGCTGAAATATCACAGCTCCGAGGATTGTAATTGCGAGGGCCCTCAACGCATGTGTAAGTCGAAATTGACAACGAATTTACGATGCACAAGCAGCCAACATCTGGAGTATCACGATGACAGCACCCTCAACGAAGGAAAGACCTAGGGAGCTTCCCTGATTCTGAAGCCCAATGCTGAAAAGTATTAGACGAGTACAGTCGCGATACATACAACATTGTGAATTCCGCACTTGCATCAGTAGCACCCAAAAGGCTGCACGACTGAGCGCGGGCGGGCAATTTGTTCCCTCGCTGCGACTGGCTGATTGACCAGTCAGCACTGCCCGCGCAAAAGTTCACCTGGCCTTGCTAACGTTTGCGCGTCGGGGGCTTGCGTTTGTTGTGTTTTGGTTTTATATGAGGGAGAGAAGAGTGATGTACACGAAAAGATCCCAACTTCGTTTGGGTCAGTCATGGAGGCTTGTCACGAGTAAGGTACCGATGTTGTTGTGTTGGATCGCTCTTGCATTCTGTTCTATCAGTGCTGGCACTTGCATCTGCTATTGCAATTATTAGGCAGGTGCTACAGTGGTGGTCATTATGCCCTTAGAATTGCCCGGAAGGCGTGGATGGGCTGGGTTGCCTTATTTTGAATGAGAGCGGGAAGTACGGGGAGGTAACTGACGAGTTAGGGGGGGGGTATGGTGAGGCTACTGTGAGAGCAGCAAGAGGCCACTGAGCTTTAGAGGTATCGGGTGCAGCGGGAATATCGAGGACAGCCCGTGGGTGCTGCTGTAGTCCCAAGAGAAAATCGACTTCAATCCCTCGAGCCCCGTTTTCAAGGCCCCCGCCCTGAGGTGATGAAATTTTTGCCATTGTGTTCCGGGTACTGGACTTGGAGGGTCACTCGAGTGGTTGACCACTAAGAATGCGCGCCTGCTGCAGCTTTTCCCTTTTTTTCGGGTAGGAAGGCGGGCGCTGATTTTTATTTTTATTAGGCGCTGCCATTTTTTTTTTGCGCCCCCGCCTGGAGAGCCATTTACTGATTGCGCTTGGTGCTGACCCCTACATATTCAGCGCATCGCCCACCCCGCGCCCGTTCTCTCTTTCTCCCCCGTTCTTCAGTACTCCCAGCACCCTCATTTTCCAGCACTTCTCAGTGAATCACTGGATTTCCATTCCCCTCAACGCGCCAAAACCACCTGGATTTGCACGCTTTGACACTCTATTGTAGTAACAGAACAGCGCATCGCGTCCCACTACTTATTCAACGCGTCCCATCAAGTCGTCGGCGCAAAACTTCAGGTGAAAGGCACCGGAAGCTCAAATAACAACATAACCCATTATCCCCAGTATCATCATGGCTCGCCCCAAGAAGTCAGCTGTTGAGAAGCAGCAGCAACAGCAACAGCCTGCTCCCGTTCCTATTCCCCCTCAACACATTCAGCAATACCCTCAGCACCCGCAGCCCATTGCCGCTGTTCCTCAGCCTGCGATGCCCATGCAAATGCCCCCGCCTGTTGGAGTTCCTCAACCTCAGGCTGTTATGCCGCAACGCGTCGTTGAGGCAGATAGCTTTCTCCGCGTGAGAGATTCGGTAGGTTCACACCATTTCATCTTGTTTTTCGTCCTTGGTCGGAGACTACGACACAGGTACCAACACACCACCCACCCATGCCACGATCCATCCCTTGATCAAGTCGGTAGAGTCTTCCATGGCTTCTGGCAGAACGCGACAGCTGGAGCGGTCACCGTATCAAGGCAACAACCAGACCATACATCTTGGGAGATTTACTGCCTTGCCGGCCTTGCTTCAGACTGCGCTATGCCTTTATAAATCAGGGACGCGCTCTGACATGGTTGTTGACAAGTCGATGTCTCGACAAAGTCTAAAGAGCTATGGCCACCGCGTCCTTGCATCCACTCAAGCTCCCCCCCACCCGCTTACACCCGGTCTTTCATCACTGTCACTTCTAGTCCTCGAGAAACACGAAGGATACATTACTAACATTACCCTTGTAGGCTGTTGGGCGATTGACTACCATTCTTGAGCTTCTCCGATCTTTTACTACCGACTATGTTCGTCAGACAAATCTCTTGCTTGGTGAGCCGACTGCCGAAGGCTCGCAGGACAACCTCCTTGCCAACTTTGAGCATGCCGCTCAGCAGCTGATCATGCCCATTCCTGAGCTGGCTCCTCCTGTCGAGGAGAAGAAGGAGCGCAAGAAGCGAACCATTGACCCTAACGCGCCCAAGCGTCCCTTGACTCCTTACTTCCTCTACATGCAGCATGCTCGCTCCATCATCGCCAATGACCTTGGTTCCGAAGCCCCCAAGGGTGCCGTCCAAGAGGAAGGCCAACGTCGATGGGCTCACATGGGCCCCCAAGAGAAGCAGGTAGGCCGCGCTACGTTGAACATTGACTCCTGTTAGAGTTGCCGCTAACCTGTTCCCAGGGCTGGAACAATGCCTACCAGTACAACCTCCGCCTGTACAATGCCCGTGTTCATTCTTACAAGCACGGTAACCCTCTGGCCAAGAACATGACTGATGAGGAGGCCTTGAAGTACGCCGAGGACTTCAACGTCCCCATGTCTGAGATCAAGGACGCTGCTCAGAACGAAGCACCTGCCGATGATCAGGATGCCATTGCTGAACAGCTCCAAGCTGTGGCTGCTGCTCCCGCTATGGACGAGCCTGAGCAAGCTGAGACCCCTGCCAAGACCCCCAAGAAGGCCACTGGTGGCCGCAAGCGCAAGACAGCCACACCTGCTGCCGCCGCTGAGGAGGCCAAGCCTGCCCCTGCTAGCCCTGACAAGAAGCGACGACGCACATCTACCAAGGCTGCTGCTGCCGAGCCCCAGGAGGAACCTAAGAAGTCGGGCCGCAAGAAGACTAAGAGCTCTTGAGTGTCCTTCATCTTTTTTCTTTCTTGACAAGCACTTGGTATGCTTCGGCTTTCGTTACTCTCCGTTGAGCTCCTGTCGCAAATTTACTGCGGGGAAGCATGATACCTAAGGAGAGTGCTATATACATAGGGTTCTCTAGGCGTTTTGGGGGATCTCTTGTTTGCTTGTACTCGTTCTCAGACGGGATGTTGGGGCTTAGGGATGATTAAAACCAGGGATTCATCGACGATACGGCTGGACAGTTGGAGGGGTTGCTGAATTGTATGATGCTTATGTTGTTTGGACGGGCACAGCAATGCCGTAATGATAGCAATGATTTATCATTAAGTTTCATTATTCCTCCTGAAAGAGTGAAGAGTAGAAGTCTCGGCCCTGCTGGGCGTAATAAAGCCCCTATGCGTATCTGACTTGACAGCAAGCCATTCGTTTTCCAAGATGACAAGTGAGATTAATACAGCAATGAACCAACCCATTAATGCCACTATTTCTTGTTCTTGAATAACAACACTCGGGTTTGACTTTACATGAAGATCTTCCACAGTTAGGGTTGCAGGAACCAATTGCTACACTCGAGTAGCTATGCTATCTTTTGTCCTTTCACCATTGGTCAGGCCATTTGATAGGCCAGGCCTCACTTACAAGGGTCTAATCACGAGTCCCTTCCTGCCGCTGAGCAAATACTACCACAGAGATAATTCATCTTCTTGCAAGAGCAATTTGGCTCATCTCCCCTTTTGCAGCTAGGTCTCTTTGTCCATCATAAATCGTCTCGAAATGCCCAGTGACACCCCTTCAGAGGCTGAATCCACGGCTCACCACCGGCCGCCTGCTTCGCACAGGACCCTTCGCTTAGTCGCGATCGCCTCATTTCTCCCCGCATTTCCCCTCTGTGTTGCTCACGGAGTTCTGTCAAACAATGCAGCTCCTGCGGTCGGTCTCGTTCCGCTCGCGTTTTCTTCTGGTGGAAGCTTGTTCCTCCTCCGCCGGCGAGAACGAGACGATGGACTTGCGCACAAGCTCTCACACCCTGTGATGGCCTTTGCTTTTGATGTGGTGCTAGCGGCAGCTTGTATGGTTGTTTTGGTCTTTACATGGATTTCGAAAGGTCAGTTGGCATCGTTGAGTATGCTGGCAGCTTATGCCACTATTCCCCTTCTCGTCAACTTGTAAGAGTTCCCCGTCCAGAGGTACATTGCTTTGCATACAAACTCACGCGTACTTCAGTGTCATTCACCTTCTTATCGCTCTGGAGTCATTCTACACGGGTCTTGCTGTCCACAGTATCGTGCAATGGCTCGCTTGGCGCACTCTACCTCCTGACTGCCCACATTGTGACCATCGACTTCGCCCAGACTTCCCAGAACTACCATGGCTTGATCGTCTACGAGAGCGACGACATGAAGATTATTCGGCGTTATTTGTGGATGAAGAGAACAGGTATCACGATGACGAGACCGAAGAGACGCTACAGCGTGCTGAGAGTGCAGCGCAGGAGGCCGAGGCGCAGCCGGAAGTTGTCGATGTTAGGAAGAAGAACAATCGAAGGAACAGGACAAATACCCCTCCATCACGAGATGAACCCGCGTCTCCATGGGGCGCCTCATGATGGAATATACTTAAGAGGCTGAGATGGATCAGCTGGGTCAGATGAGCAGACCGGAGTTGTGCTATGAGCTACCAACATTAGTTGAACACCTTTCATCAAGTGTAATTAGCAATACTAAGACATTTCGACTTTCAACGAGGGCTCTAGATTCAACCTTGTGCAGACCGCATGTTCGTCTGGCAGTGCTATCGTATACAGACCTGTGATACATCCAAGTGCCAATCAGCGACAAGTCAATTGGATATTCATTTAGTATTTCAAGCCTCTTTGACCAGGCCATATCCTAGCTGCTTGGGGGAACCTTAACCTCAACTGGCAGCTCCGCATTTCCTGTCATTCCGGGATAGCAAGCCATGTGTATATATACCGCTATAGCGATAAATTGCGAGACATTGTTCCACAATCAGCTACCGGTGTGCATGTAACCCCCACTGCGTCCTTATCGGAGCGTGCCCCTAGAAGATCGCCAGCTCCCGCAGTGGGACACAAAAAGTCTGGAACCCCGGACAGGTCGCGGTCCAGCTTCTAATGGTGGTTGTGAGTTTGAGGCTAATACTAAATACCACGAGCCAGCCTCTATCACAGCGCACTTGCTAAGGCTACGTCATGCCCACTGCAGCTCCGATTAACCTTTCTTGAATCTGAAGCTGAAGCTGCAATTTTAACGTGCATCTGCATAGCATTGAGTTCTCTACTTTGTCTATGAAAGCCAACTTTCATAAGAAATTTGCCTTCATTTCTCACTCCTCCTAATCCCTGAACCTTTCTTCTTCTTCTACAGAGTACAACCAGCTTTTCTCCTAGCTCGACTGGCCCAAACACGCACTATCTTCTCCATTCAACGTTGTGGCTTGTTACCAAGATCTTGGGTTTTCGAAAATCCTTGCTCCGAGGGACTATTAAACTTCGACCACGTCCGAACCAGTTCTCGAAGCAGCTATGGCTTCTTTCATTCGTTGGTCAGTCTAAAAGATTTTGTCAATTCGCAACTCAATACTGATATATGATCAGGTACAACGCCAGGTTGGCTGCGCGTCCACTGCTCACTCAGAGCGTTACCACTGCATTTCTCTTTGCTACAGGCGATGTCACAGCTCAGCAGCTCGTTGAAAAGAAAGGCGTCGAGAAGCATGATCTAGTCCGAACAGGTCGGATGGCCCTCTACGGTGGCTGTGAGTTCCTCCAATCTTTAACCTAGCATCTGGACAATCGTTGACATTTTACAGTTGTGTTCGGTCCGGTTGCTACAACATGGTTCGCTTTCCTCGCACGCAGGGTCAACGTGCCGGGGAACAAGAAGGCAGAGGTCCTCACTCGGGTTGCCTGCGATCAGCTTGGTTTTGCACCTGTCATGATAGGTGTATTCCTTGGCAGCATGGCCACAATGGAGGGGAAGAGTGCACAGGAACGAATTGACAAGGCTTGGTGGCCAGCGCTAAAGGCCAACTGGATGCTCTGGCCTGCCGTCCAGGTCATCAACTTTTCCCTCATTCCCTTGCAATACCGTCTGTTCTTTGCCAATATCATAGCCATTGGCTGGAACTCTTACCTGAGCTGGGTTAACTCCCAGTAAGAAAAACTCCACGCTTTGCAAATTCCTCGCCAGTTCTTTTTATATAGATATAGAAGGGTTTCTGTATTCACGATGGATTGATGCTCGATTCGAGAGTTACCTGGATTTGTTTTATGGGTCGGAGATCTACGGTGAAGAGGAAAGAAAACCAAGCAGTAATCTCACAGGACCTGTGCCATGTTTTGATAGACACTGAACCTCTGTATAATAAGTTAAGCCACTCAGCCCGCATGGCCAGTAGCCTTTCATGATAAACATTGGATCTCATTCGGGTTATCTTACGAGCACGAGGTGGGCTGCCAAGCCTCATGATGAAGCGGGAATCGATCTCCGAGGAGTCCATCGGAAGTTGATCGAACTCAGAGGGGTAAAGGCCATGATAGCCGCCGCAGCTTTGCGGTTTCCGCCACTTTGAGTGAATAGATGCTGCCCTGTCGAAACTGCGGAGAAGCCCCGTGATGAAACTGGGTGCATTGGTTGGGGTATGTTCCATGTTCAGGACAGTGATAGGCCGGTAGACAAAAACAAGGTACAAACTGGATCATGAACATCTCATGAGTTGGCTTGAAAGGGTCACATGAGTAATTTGCTTAGCCAAAAAGAGAGTCGGAGGAGGATCACTATATACTTAGCTTACAATTCAAGAGCCTGGACAATTGCTGAGATACATATACTACAAATTCTTTTCTTTTGGCTCTCTGCCCAATCTTTGAATGTGCTGCTTTTCATGTCCTCAACTCATCCAAGCCGTTATCGCTGCCTTAGGCCACAAATAGTTAGCGTCAGAACATTGGCCCATCGCAGCGCAGCCTTTTCCCAAGCGGCCAAATCCGGGTTTTGTAGATAGAACCGAACAACATCAGGAACTCATCCTGAGCCTCAAAACCGCCCTCTCCTCCCCTCTCCCACGCAGCGGCTCCTCTGCGCCTGGTAACACATCATGTTGCCTTCATCTATGCGCCGAGTCGTCTCCTCAGCCGTTTCCTCGACCCCTCAGACCGGTGTCGTTTCCGTCCTCGCCTCAGCCACTTCAAAGACCACTCCCGTCTTTGTTCGAAATCAGCAGCGACGATGTTCTTCTTCAAAACCTTCGAAATCCGATAACGGTGCCAGCGAGATTTCAGCCGGCCAGTCGGTGCCTGCTGCTACATCACCCAAGTCTGGCAATGAGAAGCGAAAGCGAAAGAGCAACAAGGATGCTTCCGATCGAGCGGCTTCTATGAGAAAGTTGCCAAGCGTTCCCAACACGCATCACATGTCACAAGAAGGTAAATCTCTGGATACGCATCGCTCATGGGGGAGACGGTTGCTAATTGTCGCAGCTCTGGGACTATCAAGTTTCTTCTCACTACACAGGCCCATCTCGGTTACCCAGACCATGCCCCGAGCGGTCACCGATGAGCACTTCGCCTCCATCTTTGCCTCCCGAACCAGAAACAACAAGATGGCCGATACAGATTCCACTCTCTCCAGCGCTATCGAACAGTTGGAAGGCCCTATGGCTCAGATGACCATTGGTGGACACGAGGGCCAGGAAGGAATGCACAAGGTTGATATCAAGAACCCCGATGGTACCGAGTCCAGCATGTATCTCCAGATCGACACCATGTCAGGTGAATTCCTGCCTTTCCGACCTCCACCCCTGCCCCAACCCCAGGCTGCTGGTCAGGCAGATAGTGCCGTTGCCGATATCGAAGCCGCCGAGGACGTTCCTCAACACCGGATGTACAAGGCTCTTTTCACCATCGAGGAGTCCATCGATCCGGATGGCCAAGTCCGTATCATGGCCCACAGCCCTCAGATTGTGCAGGACAACCAACCGCGAAGCTTCCTCGAGCGTCTGGCTCTTCGCCAGCTCAAGTTCGACGAGGCCCAGGGCCGCCGAGACATGCACGCCATCAGCGTGAAGCGACAACGAAAGCTCAGGATGAAGAAGAAGAAGTATAAGAAGCTTATGAAGAGGACGCGAGTCCTGCGCCGCAAGTTGGATCGAACTTAGACATATGTACATATTTCCCTAGTCGTCCGAGTCATGTTCCTCTTTTTGATCTCTCGCATACGGGGCATATCGAAGAACATCTTTCATTCGTGGTGTCTGGGCATTGGAGAAGAAGATCTCTCACATTGAGTTTGGACTGTGGCATTGCGCTTTGAGACTTTTTCTTATGTTCCCATAGACTCGCGCAAGTAACAATCATCATTTTCAAATGAGTTGAGATATCTTCCGTGGTGACCCCAGTCTCGGATACGCGAATCATGTATAAATAGCTGTACAATTCACCTATTGGTCCTCAGACGTAATTTGGGCTCAAGTGACGTCGATTCTCATATTAAAAGCTCATGTGTTGTGACTGACAGGTTAAGAATATGCAGTGCTGGTAATGCAGTAAGAGTCTATGACTCATATCGAAAGCCTCGATGGATCAAAGAAGAATCTTTTGAGTCACAAAATCAATCAACAGTGGCTATTTTACATTCTCGTTCCTCAGACTATAAACAATGCTCATTCGCGGCTCTTAAGCACTGAGCGCCACTATATTCAACTTCTGGAGTTCTCGGTGACTGAAGCGAGGTTCGGTGGAGGCCCCACTCCAAAGTATCTTACCGAAGTTCACCGCCCGGCAGAAACTTATCGACCGCCAAAATTTTGGATTTTTGAGACGCTGGGTCCCACCTCGAAAACGAGATCGCATTTGCGCCAGCGTACTTTCAGAACAATTGATCTGAAGAAGTATCTGAAAAGATGCAGCGCAAGGCGGTGTAAGTGTTAATTCTATGGTATAGCTCTGAATCCCTTCAACTTACATCGGTATAGTGACTCGCGCATTCCAGCGCTCATTCAAAATGGCCTGCAGGAAAAGAAGAGAAGCTTCTTCGTCGTCGTGGGAGACAGGTCGAAGGACGTGATCGTGCGTCTGCATTATATCATGTCCCAGTTTGATATCAAGCAGAACAAATCAGTCCTTTGGGCTTACAAGAACAAGCTCTTGGGCTTCACCAGGTTAGTAGATCTTGACATTCTCTTCCCTCGATGCGGCGCAGCTAACCCAGGCTTTACAGTCACCGAAAGAAGCGCGAGCAAAAGATTAAGAAGGAGATCAAGCGAGGAATTCGAGAAGCCAATACTGAGGATCCCTTCGAGCTGTTCGTATCGCTACACAACATCCGATATACCTACTATAAGGAGACCGACAAGATCCTAGGTCAGACCTTCGGCATGTGTATTCTCCAGGACTTCGAGGCTATTACCCCCAACATTCTTGCCCGAACGATCGAAACTGTCGAGGGTGGTGGATTGGTTGTTTTGCTCCTCAAGGGCATGAACAGTTTGAAGCAGCTTTACAGCCTGTCGATGGATGTCCACTCGCGTTATAGGACAGAGGCCCATGACGATGTAGTGGCGCGTTTCAACGAACGATTTATCCTCTCTCTGGGAAGCTGCAACTCTTGCTTGGTTATCGATGATGAGATGAATGTTCTCCCTATCTCAGGTGGAAAGGGTGTGAAGAAGCTTCCTCCTCCAGACCTCGACAATCCCAAGACAGAGTCGCAAATTGAGCTTGAGGCCATGAAGGAGCAGAACGAGGGACGACAGCCCGTAGGACCTCTTATTTCTCTCGCCAAGACTGTTGACCAGGCCAAGGCTCTTATCACATTCACAGATGCCATCGCTGAGAAAACCCTACGGAGCACGGTTACTCTTACTGCTGCTCGTGGTCGTGGAAAGTCTGCGGCAATGGGTGTCGCTGTCGCAGCTGCTGTTGCGTATGGATACAGCAACATTTTCATCACCTCTCCTTCACCTGAGAACTTGAAGACTCTGTTTGAGTTTGTCTTCAAGGGTTTTGACGAGTTGGGCTATGCTGACCACGCCGATTACTCTATCATTCAGAGCACAAACCCCGACTTCAACAAGGCCATTGTTCGAGTCAACATTCACCGACAACACAGACAGACCATTCAGTACATTCGACCTCAAGATGCACACGTGTTGGGGCAGGCCGAGTTGGTGGTCATTGATGAGGCTGCGGCTATTCCTTTGCCTCTTGTGAAGAAGCTCATGGGTCCTTATCTTGTCTTCATGGCCTCTACCATTAACGGTTATGAGGGTACAGGTCGATCTCTTTCTCTCAAGCTCATCAAACAGTTGCGAGACCAGTCGCGCACTGCTTCCACAGCTGGCGAGGGCATGGAGATCACTGATCGATCGACTGGTAAGACCTCAAAGACTGAGGAGTTCCAGGCGGGACGAAAGCTGCGAGAGATCACCTTATCTGAGCCTATTCGATATGCTCAGGGAGATGCTGTCGAGAAGTGGCTTAACACGGTTCTCTGCCTCGACGCGACTCTGCCCAAGGCGAAGTCGAATATCAATGGATGCCCCGACCCTACACAATGCCAGCTCTTGAACGTCAACCGAGATACTTTATTCTCCTTCCACCCTGTATCGGAGAAGTTCCTCCAGCAAATGGTTGCGTTGTATGTAGCTAGTCACTACAAGAACTCGCCAGACGACCTTCAACTCATGAGCGATGCCCCCGCACATGAGCTCTTCGTTCTTGTTCCTCCTGTTTCTGAGGACAGCGCCAGACTACCCGAGCCTCTGTGTGTCATTCAGGTTTCGTTGGAAGGAAAGATCAGCAGGCAGAGCGTCCTTAACAGTCTGAGCCGAGGACAGCGACCGTCTGGTGATCTCATTCCTTGGCTTGTCAGCCAGCAATTCCAAGATGAGGAATTTGCTTCCCTGTCTGGTGCTCGAGTTGTTCGTATTGCCACAAACCCCGAGTATGTTTCAATGGGATACGGTTCCAAGGCTTTGGAACTGCTCGTTGACTACTACGAGGGGCGCTTCGCCAATCTGTCCGAGGACGAGGATCAGATTATGGAGGAGACAGTGACTCGAGTTACTGATGCTGAGCTCGCAAACGCCAACTTACTCGACGATGACATCAAGGTTCGGGATATTAATAAGATGCCTCCCTTGTTCGCCAAGCTGTCAGAGAAGAAACCTGAGCGACTCGACTATGTTGGTGTCAGCTACGGATTGACTCAACCTCTTCACAAATTCTGGAAGAAGGCCTCATTTGCGCCTGTCTACTTACGACAGACCGCCAACGATCTGACTGGCGAGCATACCTGTGTCATGCTGCGGCCGCTTGAGAACAGTGAAGACCGAAGCTGGCTCGGAGCTTTCTCCAGAGATTTCCAGAAGCGTTTCCTGTCCCTCCTGTCTTACCAGTTCCGCACATTCACTCCTATCACTGCCCTTAGTATTGACGAAGCCGCTAAGTTGGGAGCGCAACTGGACTCAGTTGAAGCTCAACCATTGACCAAGACTGATCTTGATATGTATATGAGCCCTTTCGACCTGAAGCGACTTGAGTCATATGCCAACAACATGCTTGACTACCACGTTGTTCTCGATCTAGTTCCAACCATCGCCTACCTCTACTTCACAGGACGCATCAAGGGAGACGTTAATTTATCAGGGGTCCAGCAGGCCGTCATGCTGGCTCTTGGTCTGCAGCGCAAAGATATCGATGTGGTTGCCCAGGAGATCAACATGTCCACCTCTCAAGCCCTTGCCATGTTCATTAAGATGATGCGAAAGGTCACTAAACACTTCGCCGGTCTTGTCTCCGATGCTGTTGGCGCAGAACTTCCCAAGGTTGAGCGTCTTGGTGTGAGTCGCGAGAATGCTAGTGGCGCACACGACGATGAGATCGTCGATGAGCGTTACGTTCCTCTGGCTACAACATTGGACGATGAGCTCGAGGAGGGTGGTGATGAAGCAATGAGGGAGCTCAAGAAGAAGCAAAGAGAGCTCATTGACTCTTTGCCCCTTGACCAGTAAGCTACATTGAGATAGACATGCAAAGACATCTGCTAACGAAGAATAGATATGAGGTTGAGGGAGATACTCCTGCTTGGGAAGAGGCGGAAAAACAGGTACTGAGTGCGACAAAGCAGGGCAAGTCAAACCCTGTGGTCAGCGTAAAGTCAGCCAAGCAAAAGAGGAAGGCCGGCGGCCAGACAGCGGCTGAGGTCTATGAGGAGGCATTTGGCGAGAAGAAGAAGAAGAGCAAGAGGGTGAAAAAGTCGGCGTGAGAGTGATGAAGAATATCCTAAAGTTAGGTTTGGCACATGGAACGGCGTTTTTCTCGATAGACAGACGTGTTTAATCAATATACTGTTTCAATATGACTTCATTCTACCGACTAAGGAGGATTGTTGATGGATTGAGTAAGGATGTCACTCAGGCTTTACATGAGCGGGAAGGCAGCCTGTATCACAAATACTTTCAGTTGGGCAATAATATCTGTGTAGAAATCAGGGGTATCAATTTGTTGCTGTGCTACAGTTACAAAAAAGCTCTATGGTCTCATCACCAAAACGCCAAATACTCTACATCCAATGCCAGTTGAGTGCCTTCATTCTTCGGCCAGGGAAGCCGGGTGTCTACAGTCCAAAGATATACACCATCATCATTCCCGGGAACTCCTCTCATTCAACAAAATCACCATCACGTCCCAGGTCCATCATAGGGAAGAACAAATTCAAGACAGGGGCTGCCGGCTCGTCATACTCTCGAATGAGTTTGCGTCGAGGACTTTCAACCTCAGGGGTACTGTCGATGGCATCACCGTAGAACAAATCTTCGGGGTCAATCTGAGAGGTCTCGTTGGAGGCATCATCGTTGAAGTTTTTGTTGTCTTGAGTTGAGTTCTCGGTGTCAGCATCATAACTATCTTCATGGCTATGTTGGTTACTCCCTTCTCCATAGTCTGTATCTGCAGACTCGATACTGTCAATAGATGTCACAGATTCAAGGTCTCCCATCATATCTTGGCGAATCAAGAACATGAATCCCTCAGGCTTCTTGCGCGGCGGAATAGGCTTCTTCTCAAAATACTGACGAGCAAATTGAGCCTCCCACTTGTTCAGCTTCTCATGAGCGACAAAGTCACGGGCCATTTTGATCACAGGGCCCTCATTCCGGGCGTTTCCAAAGCCCCCGAGGATGTTTCCAAACCACGAGAGGCAGATGTCATTATTGGGACAGCCTGTAAGCATAGGCTGGATTTCTTTGGTGCGATACTCACAGTTCCATGCTTGCGGGATATTTCGTCGCTCACGGTCAGCCACTTGTGCCGAGACATACCAGCTGTAACAAGGTATGATATAGATACCAAGATTGTCACCACAATGACAGCATTGCTGGACGATCTCCTGACACATTTTCGGTGATGTTTTCTCTGGTTGCTAGGAGTGCGTGCTGAAGTATTGCGGTAACGACAGTGTTTCAGGTATGGACGAGTTGTTGATACTCGGAGGGTATGCGTAAAGAACGGGAAGGGTTTGGGAACTGGCATTCTAGGAGAGAAGAGGGTTGAGATTCTAGGCAATGAACACTGTAAAATGAACAACTGAGACTTGAGATTGCAGTGACACAATGAACAGTGAGTAGCAATCAGTAGCAGTGGCAGTGGCAGCGAGTTGTTGTGTGAGGACAAAGACGTGATTCGCTGGAGAACATGTAGCCACTGGCTCCCATCCAAGATTTGGACTACGCATCATGGACCAGAATGTAATTGAATATTCAATCAAATTCTAGAAAAGTATCAGCTTGTCTTTTAACTATTGTTGCTTCTGAGTGTCTCTTGTTTCTGGGTGTCCGTCGATGACTGCCAAATGTCTCAAGACAACAACATCTAAACTACAGCTTCAAACCACCAAAAAAGGTAACAATCAAGCAAAAGAAACATACAACACCAGGTATTCGCTGGTCGTCACCGACCCAACTACTAATCCGGCGCTTCGCGGCTTGACTCTGGGGGAGCAGACGGGACCCCGTATTCTCCGCGAGCTGTGGTCGTATGTGACAGACCAAGAAGCACAACAGCAATATGAATGTGAATACTGACAGCAGATCCAACATAATCGTTCTTTATTTCTCATATCTAACCTTTTGTCTCACAAGGCTCGACTGTCAGGACACTCTCCGTTGCCTATTGAGTCTTGCTGAGGCAGCTTTCGTTCGGGCAAGTTGCTGGTGTTAGCGAGCCGCAAACCTCCTGAACAACTCCAAGATCGTGTGACATAAAGTATGCGACTGGATAGATGAGATGTCCACTCTCACTGCGAACTGCTGTTGGATCTACATTAATATAAGGTCGGCAATAATTCCATTCAAGAGTGACCGTAGTCCAACATTCGGGGCATAAAGCGACATGCTCGCGGCACATGACGATTATGTTCGTTTTCCGATTTTCCCTCCTTTTCTACAAGGGACTCGGGATTTCGGGTTACCGAATTCATCAATATTGTCAATTTGCTGTAGGATGGACCAATCTGAACTTGTCGGTATTGGATGGAACTTATAGACGAATTGCCCTTGTGAACAAGAGATGTTCGTGGATTGTTCACCCCCATCACAATGGCAGACGAATACACTGCAATCTAGATGAACAGTGGTTGAATCGTTCAAGTGACGCTATAAAGGAGACTTGGAGCATGACAGTATCCCAATGACAGTGTTTCTAATCTCACAGCAAGTCTCATACTATCAACAGCTGAGAGTCCCCGGAGAGCAAGAAATCTTCTGACGTCAAGCCAGGATACCAAAATCAACTTATCCAGAGACCTAATAAGGATTTGCTAAATTTATCTAATTCCGTTTGTTAGTTAGGATAGAGGCCTTAAGTTTTCTTACCTCCCTAAGAGTATCTCGTAGTACGGCTAGATGAGGCAAGGTTGGCTGATATGGATAGAAGAAAGATGAAGAGAACCATCAGTATAACCGATTTTGACATTCTCCATGTTCAGAGACACATCCATCAACATCCTTGCTTCATCATAAGGAGGGGCTTTTCATTTGGCCTTCCAACGTGGTATGCATCAGTTTACAGGCATGATCTGATAGGACACAGTGTACCTAATACTTTAAAGGCACCCTTTTGTCTCAATGAAACACAACCGTGTAAGTGACAGGCCATCAATGTAACCCCACAGCGGGGTATCAAACATGGAGAGAGAGAATGCTATCTCATGAGGCTTTTGAGTCCAACTCGGATCATGATAGATGCAAGTATTGGTTGTAATCCACATTTTCTAGTAAAGCCTTGTATAATTGCCGAGTAAGAAATAAAAGACACAATCCCCGTGCCAAGTTCCGCAAATACGCAGCACCAATCTCTAAACTTCTAAATCCAATTATGATGCACGTTCTTGGGGTTCCAACCTTGAGTGCTCCGATCTCGGCGGTAGCTCCAGCACGTTAGGCAGTGCTCATGTTTATTCCCATGTAAGCAATCCAAGTATAAAGAGGCAGAAAATCCTCTTGTTTTATTCTCTTGGATTCATTCATTCATTCATCCAATTCACATACTCCCCAATCGCAACAATGGCCGAACAGAAAGATAGATGGTCTACCAACGTGCGTATGCTTTGTCCTTGAGGGAGGGAGCTTCACGCTTACACCAGATCCAGGCTTATCAACACTCAGCTTCTTTTGTCCCTAAGCTGGCTACAAAAGTTGTTCAATGGCTTGATTTACAGAAAGACGATGTCCTTCTCGATATCGGATGTGGAGGTATGTACTTGACTCCTAAGTTGGTCCACAGACCTGAGACTGATCGTCTAGATGGCATCTTGAATGCCGAGTTCGCAAACATCTTGGCGCAGGGAAGCGGCTCAATGCATGGCGTTGATAGCTCAGCTTCCATGATTGAAGCTGCTCGAGAGTTGTGCAAGGGTTCCCAGAACTCTACCTTTGATGGTAAGCTAACCAACCTAATTGTTTATCTTTAACTCATTGACCCTTTGTAGTCTTGGACGCTACGCAGCTCGTCTCCAAGCCAGAACTACAAAAAGGAGCCTTCACCAAGGTTTTCTCCAATGCGGCTATGCACTGGATTCTCCGCCCAGAGGATACCCGTGCTCAGTTCTTCAAGGGTGTTTACGCTTCACTGGCCCCTGGTGGCTCATTCGTCTTCGAGATGGGTGGTCTCGGCAACGTTTGTGAAATGCGAACTGCTGCTCTTAGTGCTGTAGGCCGCCGCATCGGTATGAAAGCCGCCCTTGCAGCTGACCCATGGTTCTTCCCTGACGAACCTTGGGTCACAAAGGCGCTGCAAGACGCAGGCTTCATTGTTGAACGGGCAGAGCGGGAGTGGCGGCCGACACCTACTGACAAAGGCGGTGTTGAGGGCTGGATTAGACTCATGGCAAGTCAGTTCTTAGATGCTATTTCAGATGAGAAGGAGAGGGAGGAAGCTGCGCAGGAATGCGTGGGGGTGCTGAGGGAGGTCTGTCGTAATCCTTCTGGCGGGGAGTCGATATCTTATGTGAGGCTCAGAGGCATAGCCAGGAAGCCTGAATAGGTAGTTGTGGTCCATGAGCCACGACTGATAGTGACTGTAGCATAAGGAAACGTCAAATTAGAAAAGCCTCTGCATCTTGATACAAACCTTGTTAGTGGGTGGTATTGAAACTACACCGATATCGGATTACCATTGTGAGGAACTTCCAGAACCATACTCAGCCGTAAGAATGCAAGTGGTGGTGATTAGTCAGTCACGTCAGTGAAGCTCGGAAATTTCTAGGCGACTTGCGTCAGCGCATGTAACTGCGAATTGTTCAAGTTTCATACAATCACTTGCCCCAGGGGCAATAAAGCCCAAGGCACCTAAGCTTTACGTGGCCTATTGACCTCCAGCAGTTCCTCCAAAATATTTGCTTCCTTAATATGATGAATCCTTTTGTACTACAAGGTTGCACTATAGATGATACCTAGCTCATGAAGACATTTCTTCTTTCGCACTGAAACACCTGCATCAATTGTGAAACCACCACAGCTTGCTTACCCTACAAAGGCACGACATCATCATCATGCCCGAACACGATGCGCTCGTGTTGTCGTATAGTCACTTGGCCAAGCTTCCCAGAGCGAATGATGCCCTGCAGACCTTGAAGAAAGTAGCTTCCCTTGTGAAGCCTATAATGCGAGCGCGCAACTGGAAAGTCCGAGAGTTGGCCGAGTTCTATCCTGAACAACACAATCTTTTAGGTAGGCCCCGGATGAGTTTCTCCAGGTCATCTGCCATATTAAATGTATCTCATAGGTCTCAATATCAACCGAGGAGCCAAGATATGTCTTCGTTTGCGACATGCTGGAGATAAGAACCAGTTTATGCCCATCGAAAGTGTTGTTGATACAATGCTACACGAGTTGTCACACATAGTCCATGGCCCTCACGATGCCAAGTTCCATGCCCTTTGGGATCAACTCAGAGATGAGCACGAGGGTCTTGTTCTTAAAGGCTATACTGGAGAAGGCTTCCTTTCAGAGGGGCAGCGTCTTGGAGGCTCAAGAATACCACCTCTTGAAGCTCGTCGAGTGGCACGGGAGGCTGCAGAGAAACGACGAGCCCGTCCCGGCACCGGATCAGGCAAACGTCTAGGTGGCTCTGCTCCTCGGCCAGGTGAAGATATTCGGAGAGTAATTGCGGATGCTGCCGAGCGGCGGAACAGGATCCTGAAAGGTTGTGGCACAGATAGACTCAGCGAAACTCAAATTCGCAACATTTCAGACAATGCCACAAAGAACGGTTTTCGAACACAGGCCGATGAAGACGAGGCTAACAATGCAGCCATAGCTCAAGCCTTGTGGGAACTAGTGCAGGAAGACAAATCTGTCGAATACGGCAACTCTTACATCGCTCCCACGGCAGAAAATCCCACTGGAAATGGAGGTGGATCAGTAGTCCCGCATCGGGGACCTGGTGATAGTTCGGAAAGGCCTAGAGAGCCTCCAGGCTGGACGTGCAGCACTTGTACTCTGCACAATCCTGCCAACTATCTCTGTTGTGACGCTTGTGGGATGGAGCGGTCCGAGATGAGTTCAAGGACACAACAGGTTAAGAACAACCGCCGATCCAGATCGCCAGTATCGCAACCTGCTGTTATTGACTTGACGACTTCGAGTCCGCCACGACATCGGCGGAAGTCTGCTACGACATCGCGGAATTCAAGACCAAGAGCCACAAGTCAGGAAGCTGCGTCGTCGGGACCGCAGATATGGGAATGTAGTTTTTGTGGGACAGTGATGGAAAAGAAGTGGTGGACTTGTTCGACATGTGGAAAAATCAAGGACAATTCACGATAGTTAGTTTGAGAATTGCATTGCTGTTGGTCAACAATACGAACTGGAGCGAATCAATGCCTTGAACCCTTGTTTCTCGTGTCTTGGTTGCCGATCAATGATGACTTCATCAACGCTGGGTCTTGATCTTTAAGGATTAAGTCTGCGAAAGTCTCAAGCTATC